>APFE030625980.1:66366-110898 GCA_000404065.3 Pinus taeda
ATATATATAAAGTAACTAAACACCAAATTGATCTATACGAAAAGAAAAAGAATCTAATTGCGATTCTTCAAAAACTTGTTTCTATGATAAAAAACAAGGGAAAGAAGGGCTCTAAAATCGCTATAGTTGGGTTAGCTTAACAAGTCAAGAATATTGGAAGCATGATAGAATCTAGGGAATTGAGAGTGGATGTCAGTAAGAGTCATACATTCTAAAAGGAAATGTTTTTCATCTTCCACCTTCTTAGTATCACAAATCTGATAGATGCTATCATCCTTGGGAATATTGGGAGTAGACCACTGTCTGGTTTCACTTTGAAGCTCATGATAATTAGTTTTCATCTTAGTGATGTTCATTTTTTTCTTAGTGTTGGTCAACATAGAGAGATAATTTTCATTATTGAGGGTGAGCTTGATCACCTCCTTATAGTATATTAGCTTCATTTTACCTTCCATCTCCTTATCATCCCACAACTTGTCCTTAAAATATGAGGCAATAGTATCTTTGACACTATCCTTTCTTCCCATGATGATATCCTCCTTAATCCCTCAATGGTTGAGCTAAGACAGGGCATCCTCATGCCACTCATGCTTAAGGTGAAGGTCGGGGTTTTGACTAAAGTTAGAAGTAATTTTTGGGAGCCTCTTGGATTCAATGTTGTAAAACTTCTTATCATACATCAAATATATAAATATAGTCATAATTTCAATGGGGGACAGGTCCTCTTCGATCAAGAGAATAGGATAGGGAGTATTTCCCTTGATTTTGAGGTTGTAGGTTATGAATTGCTTTTGAATCATCTCAATATTTCTCCATGAATCTATAGATATACCACAACCCCAAACTTCACATTCGTATAAGACAACAAGAGTGACAAGATTGTCAAAGAGGAAACTTTTTGAACACCAAATGAAAATATTGATCAACTTACAATTGTTTTCAAGCTCATAACAAGCTTTCTAGCCTCCAATAATCCTTTTCTCTATGCTATAATTCCATTTGAGTTGATGAGGAAAGTCAATACCCAAATATTTATAAGAAGAAACTTTCTCTAAGTAATCGTTATCATAGGCGAAACTACCATGGGTGATATTTTTGGATTTGATGATCATGACTTTAGTCTTGTCAGTATTGATTGTCACACCCATCTTGGAGTAGTAGACATGAAGAGTCTTAAGCTTCTTATCTAGGTCATCATGGATTTTTGCAAGAACGATATCATCAGAATAAAGCAAGAGTAATGATTATACCAGCAAGCTCGATGCCCTTGCAGCCTGAAGTTTCCAGACACTCGTCTAGCTTATCGATGTAAATGGAAAAAAGGGTAGGGGATAGGGGACAACCTTTCTTAACCTCGATATTGCATTTAATATCTTTAGACCACCCTTCATTAGTCTTAAGCTCGGAAACAACAGTCTCGTAGAGGCAGATCATAATAATCCTTAGTTCAGGAGGAACAATGATCTCTCGAAGTCTCTCCCAGAGCTTATCTCTAGGAATGGTGTCAAAATATTTTCTAAAGTCCACAAAGTAGTAGAAGAGATCAGATTTACTATTGCCACATTTCTTTACAATGATCATGAGAGTGATAAGGTGGTTGATATTCTAGTGATTTCTCTTAAAACCAACTTGCCATTTAGCTCATTTACCATGGTTTTCAAGCCAAAGGCTAAGCTTCTTTTCCAAAATGAACCCGTATAGCTTGGCTAGGATGTGGCTGATCATAATGGTCCTCTATTTAGACGGAACACTTTTGTCCCAATTTTTAAAGATAGGCACAATAAGGCTTTACGTTCAAATATTAGGGAATCCATGCTTTACTGCCAAATTGAGAAGCTTGTGGAGATGAGGAATGAGGATAGATCTCCCCATTTTAAATATCTCAACTTGGTATCCTTCAATATCTTTAGCTTTCCCATTAGCGAGATTAATAATCCCAAACTCAACGTCTTCCAAAGAAATACATCTTCCTTAATAGGAGTGTTTAAGACAATGCCCATGGTGTTTAGAGATTCATACAAATTCTTAAGATATTTTTCCCAATTTTCTAAGGGGATACAATGATTATCTTTAGTTTTACAAAAAAGCACATTCTACCAAAACTTTTTGGGTGAAAATTTAAATAGGTGGAGAAGATGCTCTTGTCTCTTATTGATATATGATCTATTCTTCATCTTGATGAGAGATTTTATATACTTATATTCCAGAGATTAATTATTTCATTAGGAGCATCTCTGATCGCTTCTTGACAATTTTATAGTCTTTGTCATACCAAGGATTAGAATTTCTATTATTCTTCTTATATGAAGTCGCATTAGAGAAATTGTTGATGGTAGTGGAAAGGGTAGTATTAAAATGGTAATAAATTTGATCAATGTTGTTATTATAAGTCAGGGAGCCTAAATCCCTTTCTAAATCCCTTACGAAAAGGTTGACATCACTCCTATCAAAGTGAATGTGTCTTTTTCTTTCACTGGTCTCCTGTATGTGGTTGGTATGCATAACAAGATTGAGGGATAAATATAAAGGTTTTTGACTCAAGTCAGGCTCATACTCGCCAAGTAGCTCAAATTTTGTAAAATGGTTGAGTACATGCGTGTCAAAAATCGCATAATCCATGACACTGCTACCTGACCCATGGAAACATGTCATCTGACCAGAGAGAGGTTACTTGTTACTACCATTACAAATTATTAGGTCCTGGGAGCTATAAAGTTTGAGGAGGTTAGTGTCGAATAAGTTCTCGATTATGTCTTCAAAGTTTCTCTTGAATCTATTAGTTAAGTTACAATATTCATCAAGCCACAAGGGGTTGAGGTTAGAGTTGCTACTTAACATAATAGCTTGGTTAGCAACCGTTCTAACATTAAAGTCACCTAAAAAAAGGATATTATGTTCATTCCTTAGGTTGTAGATGTCTTTTTATAAGGTATTGAAAGGATAATTCCTATCCAAGTTGTTTTTCTTATACGATGTAGATTTTATAGGAGCAAAATAGCATATTGAAAGAAAGATCTTATTGGTGGTAGAATCATAGATCTCGATCCAAATGTACTGATTGAAGGGGTCAATTTTATGAAGTTGTATGTGAGAGGAAACAATGTTCCTTATATAACAATATATACCACCAAAACCCCTATGGGAGGATTTCTTATTCCAAGTTTACCAAAGAGTGAATCTGTCAAGGTGAGGGACCCTAGATTCGTAATGATTACAAGTCTCAACTAGAAGAATAAGATCAATATCACTCAAGATCCAACTTAGCATAGGACCTTTACACCATGGAAAACCACAAAAATTCTAGACTAGGATCCATAGTGATGCTAGTCCCTGTTTATCACTCATGTTTGGGACTCTCTCTCTAATAGATTTAATATTCCTAATGATTTCCCATTTCCCTTTTTTCCTTGCCTAAAGATTTTGGACTTCCTTCCTAAGTTTAGATTGGTCTTCTAGAATGAGATATTCATTTATAAAGATTCTTATTCCTTTTAGGCTTAGAGGTTTCCTGAGTATGTCTAATTTATGGTCATTACAACTGACCTTGACATGGATTAGTCTATGTTTATGATCAAGTATTTTCCTACACTTTATTTCTTCTATGAGATAAGCTATTTGAATTTGAGATTTGTATTTTAATTGTTCTTTAACTATTTCTAATGTGTCTTCATTGTTTTGTTCTTCTATACTAGCAATTATAAGGCGTAAGGCTCTTTTGTGGTGCTCATGGTCGAGTACAATTAGTTTATGAATTTCCTCTTTAAATTTTAATTTTAATTTCATGAACATTATAAATTTGATTATATAATTTTTTTTTTTTATTTTCTAATATTTAAGTCAAACTTAAATAACTATTGTATTTTTTTTTTAACTTGCAATGATTAGTATACTAAAATGAATAAAAGGAAGTTCATCCTTCATCAAATTTAATATTTTATGATAATAGTATGTAAACTTTATCATGGATGGATATTGATTTCATGGTAGTATATTATGTTTGGGAAACATTTGGGGATTAAATTTTTCTTACCAACACTTTTTTTCATTTTTTTTCCACAAAATTTCGCCTATATCCATTTTTTTTTAATGATTAGTCCAAATTCTATAGGTTAATAAGATTATCCAAGGTTTCAACACTTTTAAGACAAATTTAATCCTTAAATGTTCCCTAAATACAACCTAATAAGATTAATAAAATTTAACTTTAAATTTGTAAAACCAATATAGATCCATCTTAACTATGTATCTACCATTGAAAGGGATTAAATGTCTCAATATGCAAACTTCATTTTGTGTGAAAAACTTGAGAAAGTTTTCTACCTTGAGAGATTTTATTCTAAAGTTTGCACTATTCTTGGCTCTAGTGCTAGGAGGCTCCTCTCTTATGTGAATGCTCACGAGGAGGTATAAATATAGCATGACAAATTGAAGGGATGAACAAGGGAAAGGTGAGCATGAAAGAGAAGGACTAAGACCAACAGATAGTGTGGAACACCAATAGAGCAAGCCAAGCTAGGTTGAAGATCATGCACATGATATGGATAGGTAAGGTAAAGGGAAATGGACCAAGAATGGAATGGGCAAGAGGAAAAGGAAAAGATGAAAAACAATAAGACAAATAGAAACCACGAAAAAAAACAAGAATATTGAGTGCAACTTACTGAAATTATACGCCGTGCTAGATAATTATCAATATAGGGCCATGCAAATGTATTCCTGTTGGATTCATTAACATCAAAATCCATGGTCCACTAGTATTGAAATAAAGTTTGAGTTTGGTTAAGATAATCACAAAAGAAAGGTAGAGTCTATAGTGGTTCAGTGTGTCCTAGTCTTTTTCATGAACATTAAGGGAAAAATAAAGGTAGTGTCTATAATGGTTCAGTGTGTCTTGGAATTTTTCATGAACATTAAGGGTGGATTTGTAACAGTTTAGTATGCCTTACAGGATTTTCGCTATCTACAACTAAGTGGATGTTTATCTATTTAATAATATTTTTGTTAGCTAACTCACTAGGATTTGAACTAGTAACCTTTTCACAAGGAATGACTTAACAACAGATTCATTCACTATCAATCCAAAACTTCATAAACATTTAAAAAAAAATATTAATCTATATAAATAATAATCAAATTTACCTTAAATTGATAAAATCACAAGATTATAAATGTAATTATACATGAAATTAATTTTAACACAAAAAATAACCTAAAGAAATTTCCAAAGTATCATTTTTGTTTTCATACATTGTTCTTCCAAACAAAATAGTTGGGAGTTTAATATAATTGATGGTTTACCAATCAAAGTTTCTATTTGTATTTTATTGTGAGTTGCATTATAAAAGGTATTTAGGGACATAATTTGATTTTTGTCCCGAAGAATAAAAACCAAACTAAGAAGTAAAAGGAAGTTCCTTAAGCTTCAACATTTGTATTTGGCCAAGGCCCATGTGAGCATGCTAACAACATTAACTATATTGTTTTGCAAAACCTATCCCCTTATGAAAAACTTGCATTGATCTTTAATGAACAAAAAGTTGGAAACTTGACTAAACTAAGAAAGGGGAGGGGTATTGCATCAAAATTCACATGCAAGGAGCTATTGCTCTGTGATCTTTTATCCAAATCAGATCACCATACAACAAATTAAAGACCATTAGAGATATCAACCGTCCCTGTCTGGGTAAGGCTACCTAATGTTCCTCTTCATTGTTGGAACCCAGAATCTATGGAAACAATCGAGAACAAATTAGGAAAATACATTGATAGGGCTGAAAGGAGAGAACAATATTCGTGTGCTAGAATATGTGTTGAAGTCGATCTGGAGATAGGATTGCCTGAAGCGATCAAGTTGACCATAGTTGGCTTCTCTCATATTCTGGAACTAGATTACGAATAGCTCCCCTTCAAGTGCCGAGATTTTCATGGCTATGGTCATTTTGCTCGAAACTACAAGAAGAAAATTGGGGAAGAATCTGAAAAAGAAAAGGGCAAACAATGGAAACAAGCCATAAAAACTGCCACAACTAAATAGACCATTAGAGTGAAAAGGAAAGGAGGGAATCCAGAGATCGGAGGAGCCTCCACTGGGAAGAGTTTAATCGAATATCAAGCCATTACAAATGCCACCATCCCAACAAGTGCCTTTGCTGCTTTAAACCCTCTAGAAGACCAACCAGAACTTGATGAGGGAGAGGTGCAACAGAATATGGAACAGACAACAGACGCAGAAATACACTCATGATCTCAGGAACAGGCTATCGAAGCCATTTCAGAAACCCCTTGTATAGAAGCAATCCAACAGGAAAATCAAGGCCCTCTAGTAGGTGCCACTTCCCCACCCTCTTATGTAGAAATGACCAAAAAGAAAAGTTGATAGATAGCCCTGGTTCTTCCAAAGATGAACTTCTTGAGAAATCCAACAAAAAGGCAGGAAGGAAGTCTCGCAAGGAGATCAAAGAAGAAGAGGCGAAGCGATTAAATATGTAGAGTAGTGAGTCCACAATCGAAATGTCACTAGGCAGGAACAAAATGAATATACCCCCAAAGGGTGGGTCTGCACTGCCCCCCGCTAGTAAATAATGCAGATTGTCTCTTGGAATTGCAAGGGTCTGGGAAACCCTCTGAAAGCTGAAGCAATAAAACACCTATTAATGATGGAAACCTCAGAATTCTCCTACTCCAAGAGATAAAGATAGAAGAAGATGCTCTTCTATCTTTAAGTTGAACCAAATGGAAAAAGAACTTAGGAAAAGTGGTCAGCGCCAGAGGTACTTCAAGGGGCCTTGCAACCCTTTGGTCGGAGGATATGTTCTAGCTTAAAAGCTCTTTCGCAACCCAACACTAGATATATACAGATCTTCTTCACCTCCCAAGTAAGATTTCTCTAGCTCTCTTCAATATTTATGTTCCTGTTAATTTTTTGGAAAAGAAGGACTGCTGGAATTCTCTCTTAGACTTCCTAGAAATCTATGCCCCCCAAAACATCATTATGGCGGGGGATCTCAACATCACTCTAGACCCACATGAGAAAAAAGGCAGTGTAATGGGTAAATATTCCTTCCATGCCTCAGTGGAGTCTCTGATTCTTGAACGAGACCTTTTGGACCACAAACCTCAGAAAGGTCATTATACCTAGACCAATAATAGAGTTGGTAATGACAACATTGCTGCCTGTTTAGACTGGTTTCTAGTTCAAAGTACTCCGCTGGAGGGGAACCATTTAATCTCTTTAAAAATTCTGCCCAAATTAACATCTGATCATAACCCCATCTCACTGCTGATAGAGAAAGAGGAGGACTTGGGCCCTATTCCCTTTAGATTCAACCCTCTTTGGGTATCGAGAGAGGGATTTATGGACATAGTGGCTGATGTTTGGGTGCAACCAGTTGAAGGGTCCCCCAACTTCGTGTGGGAACAAAAACTCAAACACACTAAGTTTGCATTAAAAGTCTGGGCAAGAAAAAAAAACCCTTTTCACTCCTATGAGTCATAGACAAAAGATAGTTCAGGCTCTAGCTAAGATTCATTAGGCATGGAAGGATTTGAAATCACCAAATCTCAGCTTCTCACCGAACAGAGTGCCCAGTTCAATTCGTTTATTTCATTTTGACAAGAAGAGGAATACTAGTGCCTTAAGTATCGTAGCCTCTGGCTCCAAGCTAGAGACAGAAACATAGTGTTTTTCACAGACAATACAGAGCCCGACTCTCTCGGAATCACATTTCCAAAATATCCATCAGGGAGGGGGGAAGTTATCAAAGGACAATATCTCATAAAACAGGCAGTCACAACCCATTATCAGAATCTGTTCCAGGAGGATGGTTCTTCCGATGATGACCTGGATGCTGACTTTCTATTAAACATCCCCTCTCTTGTCACTGCAGATGTAAACACTGGGTTAATGAAGCCTTTTTTTGAAAAAGAGATAGTTGATGTCATTTGGTCAATGCAGCTGGATAAAGCACCTGGGCCGGACGGCTTCACCATAAATTTCTACAGAGCTTGCTGGAATGTAATAAAACTCGATCTTCTCATAATGGTAAAAGCCTTCCAAAAGAAATCCAAAGTGGGAGGCTCCAACAACTCCACCTTCCTTGCCCTTATCCCGAAAGAAGTTAACCCTGAGACTTTCGACAGATTCCGACCAATCTCTCTATGCAATGCCTCCTACAAGATCCTTGCCAAAGTCTTAGCCAATAGACTCAAGCCTTTGTTACGAAACCTAATCTCTTCTCTACAGGGCGGTTTTGTCAAAGGAAGGCACCTCATAGACGATGTGATCCAAGTGCAAGAACTCTCCACTCTCGCCACTCTCGGAAGGAAAAAGGTATTCTCATCAAGTTGGATATGTAAAATGCTTTTGACTGAGTAAACTCTCATTTCTTTATAAAATCCTCCTCTCCTTCGGTTTTAGTGCTGATTTTGTCAACTTGATAAAAGCCTGCACACACAGACCTTGGATAGTCCCCCTGGTCAATGGCAGACCTTTTGAATTCTTCCACTCTTATAGAGGGCTCCGCCAAGGATGCCCATTGTCAGCCTTTCTTTATATCTTGTTGGAAAAATCACTAATCAGAAAGATGACAGCAGAAATGGAAGTAGGCACTATTCTAGGTATCAAGGCAGCAAGAGGGGTGGACCCTATAAATCACGCCCTCTATGCGGATGACTCTCTCCTTTTGGGAGGGTCCTCGATTAAGATAACAAGGGCTTTCAAAGAAATACTTCAACGCTTCTATTTAATCATAGGAGCCTTGACCAATAAAAGAAAAAGTGTGCTTTATGGCTGGAACGTAGATCACCCAACTATCCTTCGAATTGCCTGCATATTGGGATTCCCTGGGCATGACAAGTGGGAAAAGATCAAATATCTAGGCCTTCCCTTAACCTTAGGACCAAGCCCTCCCTCCCTATGGACTGAAGTAATTAGTAAGGTAAAAGCAAAAATAGCATATTGGAGACGCCAATGGCTAACAAAGGCTAGGAAGTTGGCTTTAATAAAGGCAGTCCTCTCAACCTTTTGTTGGCATTATGATACAGGTGTTGTCCTTGATGGCAAATCACTCAAAGGTATGATACAGGTGACAACTCAATCAGATAATAGATCATAGTACAGCAGGTCAAGAGAGAGGTATACACAGGTTAACCTTGATGAAAGTGCATATACACGTGGATGAATAGAATAGAAGACGCGTATACATACACACACAGGTTCACAGAAGGAAAGGCGCGTACATGTTGAAAACTAAGTTTTGGTCCATGGTATTTGGTCCATGGTATTTTGGTATTAATCCATGGTATTTGGTTCGAAGTGTTGACCCCAGGTATTGGGTCCAAGATATTGGTTCTACATGGTTTTGGACCATGGTATTGAAAGAAGCCTAAACTTATATAAGGAGAAGATCATTAGGCCAAGGGGTGCAGGTGAGGAAGTGATGAATATCTGATATTCTGGTTATGGGTTTGTGATGCTTTGCTTGATCTGAACCAAGGATGCATTCATGCGGATGATGATGAACGATGGATTGGGATCTTAAGGCTTGGAATGTGTATCATTATATGGTTTGATTATGGATAAACTAGATCTGAATTACTGACGCATGTTTTATTGTATGAATGTTATGATCCGAGTATGACTGATGTCTAGAACAACTGCAAAGTTAAGAGTAAATATTTGCAGATCTGTACATGGGTTGGCTTTGGTGAAAGCGCGTATGCATGCCGGTTTGGTTCATCATAGTAGCATATACATTATGAGATATGGTATTTGAAGTTATAGTTGGAGCTGGTTATTGTTGCAGAGTTCTATTGTCTGTTCTGTGTTTTGGTGAGTGTGTTTTTGACAGGGTTGCAGTGTTTCAATGATTCAGAGATCAATGATGTAGGTGTAGTTGATGGGATTTTTGCAGTGGTGATTGATTTTGTGCTTCAATGTTGTTGATGGGTCCAGTATGAAAATTGGATGAAACATGGCCTTTAGATTATGGTGTTGTGCTTCAGGAGTATACAGTATGAAAATTTATGAAATGTGGTCGTTGGAGAAAGAAAGAAGATCGTAGCCATCAGTAGGTTGGTGCCTACATCCTGGTAAACATATTAGCCAGTACAAGAGGTAGGGGGTTGGAGATCCCTTCCAGTAGCAACTGGAAAACGAGTGAAGGTTGGAGCCTTCAGTAGGCTGGCGCCTACATACTAGTAAATGGATTAGCTAGTACAAGAGCTAAGGGGGTTGTAGCTCCCTTCTAGGAGAAACTGGAGAACGAGAGAAGGTTGTAGCCTTCTGCAGGTAGAAGCCTACGTACTGGTATAAGACTGCACCAGTACATAAATATTATAAAAAGAAGTTTCTTATTAAAGGAAGATAGAGATGACTTGCAGCAAGTGGTTTTCACCCACATTGGGTTTCCACCTTAAATCATGGTGTTCATGTGTGCTTCTTATGTGTGATGATCTGTTTTATTTTACTGCACCTGTTCACTGTTCATATGGTTAATAATGTTCTGATGCACTCATTGAATATCAACTAATTGAATCATAAGTTGACTAGATATACGCTAGTTGCTTTAATCACAGTTGCCTATACACGTAGGTATCATTAATTGAAGTAGCATATATGAATCTGAGTATGGAAATGAAAAAGTGTTTGATTTGATAATACTGATTCACCCCTCCTCTCAGTATTATTTCCAATAATTGGTATCAGAGCAGGTCCTTTGGTAGAAGCTTGATCGCTTGAAGGAGATTCGTAGAACAATGGGAAAGAAAGCACGTCAAAAGAAGAAGACAACTTAAAGGAACAATGATAGCCTGCCATTGAATGGAAGCAAGTAGTTAGATCTTGAATCACCTCAGATTGAAGATGAAAAAGCAAATGAAGCATAAGATAAAATCATAGATCAACAAGATCTACCTAGCAAAAGGGAGAGTGCCCTCAAAGAAGAAATTATCAGCTTGAAAGCTCAGCTGGAATGTGCCTTCAGAGTTTGTCAAATGTTGTAGGAGCTGAATGAAGAACAAGAAAAAGAGATTCTCAAACTAAGACAACAAGTGGAAGAAGAAATAAAGTTTGAAGAAATTTTGAAGAAGCAATGTCTGGAAAAGGAAGAACAACATCAAGTTGAGGTAAATATCTTGAAAGGTAAATTAGAAGAAAAGGATAAACTATTATGATTTCAAAACAATACTAAGATTTTGGATGATATTCTTAGTAGTCAAAGGTCACTTGCTATCAAAACTGGTCTTGGTTTTTATGAATCTATTGAAGGTGAATCTAGATCACAAGGTGCGGTAAGGAACTCTTATGAGAAATCTAAAATGCTCAACAAGGAGATGAGAAGACAACCCCATCAACAACCAAGGAAAGAATTTCCTCAAAGAATATCTTTTGCTCCTAAGTGTGGAAGTGATAGATGATTATTTCCTTTGATGAATAATGTTGAATGTTATGTATGTCATAATCTTGGACATGTTGCAGCCAGATGCAGAAGTAGAATGGTTCAAGACCATACTCAGAAAGATCATCACGTTCCAGATACTTTAAGGGATATTGTTTTTCTTGCAACATGTTTGGTCACAAAGCTGTTGATCGCTATAGAAGGAATATGAAACATGTAAGATGTTATGCATGTAAAAAGATTGGACACATAGCAAAGGAATGCAGGAGAAGATTTTGGGCACTATACCAAAAGGAGAAAACATCATCACAGTTAAAGATATGGAAGAAAAAGGAAGTACAGCAAGAAATATGTGGCATAGCAGAGTACACAGACATGACAAACTCAGAGGAAGCTGAAAGTGTGGAACATCAGTGTTCTAAATCTCATACACAGGTATCATGAAGACAAATCACGTATGTATGTGAGTTAGACATTGCACAATCGCGTATATGGAGCTCTGAAGAAAAATAGTAGAACGGACTCAGGAAATGGTTCTGTCATGGTATATGATGGTTGGCACAGGCTCAGGGGGAGCATATGCTTCAAATAATGCATTGTTTTCATTATGGTTAGAAGTCCTTGGTGATGATGCCTATTGACATTCTTGCTACTGATTATTGATTGACCAAGAGAATGGATTGCAGGTTAAGATGCTTATAGTGCAGATCATATAGTGTATGATAGCTGCTGATAACTGTCACAGTCTTGTTTAGGTCCTTGGTCTTTGTGAGTCATATGATGTATCTTGTTACCCCACTATGCATGGGATGGATGATATAATGGTTCTTGTGTTTGAGTAAAAATAGGTGTATCCCCACTTGGTTGGGAGATTGATGTATGTATGAGTCTTTAGGAAGGTCATTGGCAATGTATGTATAGAGTCATGTTATGCTTTTGTAGACCTTGCATGTGCTTAGGGGGAGCATGAACGGATTGGTACATCTTGGCATGTACAAAGGGGGAGCTCAATCAGAAACTTCAGCATGTACTCAAGGGGAGCATGGACAATAAAATGTATATCAAAGAAGAGAATATCTTGGTCTGCCCTTTGCCCTTGATGTCAAAGGGGGAGATTGACTTGGTGTGGTGGTTTCCATCAAGTGCAAAGGGGGAGAGTGTTGGCATTATGATATAGGTGTTGTCCTTGATGGAAACTCGCTCAGAGGTATGATACAGGTGACAAATCAATCAGATAACAGATCATAGTACAATAGGTCAAGAGAGAGGTATACGTAGGTTAACCTTGATGAAAGTGTGTATACACGCAGATGAGCAGAACAGAAGACGTGTATACGTACACACACAGGTTCACAGAAGGAAAGGCACATACATGTTGGAAAACTAAGTTTTGGTCCGTGGTATTTGGTCCATGGTATTTTGGTATTAGTCCATGGTATTTGGTTCGAAGTGTTGACCCAAGGTATTGGGTCCAATGTATTGGTACTACATGTTTTTGGACCATGGTATTGAAAGAAGCCTAAACTTATATAAGGAGAAGATCATTAGGCCAAGGGGTGCAAGTGAGGAAGTGATGATGAACGATGGATTAGAAGCTTAAGGCTTGGAATGTGTATCATTATATGGTTTGATTATGGATGGACTAGATCTGAATTATTGACAAATGTTTTATTGTATGAATGTTATGATCTGGGTATGACTGATGTCTGGAACAGCTGCAAAGTTATGAGTAAATATTTGCAGATCTATACGCGGGTTGGCTTTGGTGAAAGCACGTATGTACGCTGGTTTGGTTCATCATAGTAGCGTATACATTATGAGATATGATATTTGAAATTGCAGTTGGATCTGGTTATTGTTGCAAAGTTCTGTTGTCTATTCTGTGTTCTGGTGACTATGTTGTTGACAGAGTTTCAGTGTTCCAGTGATTTAGAGATTAGTGATGTAGGTGTAGTTGATGGGTGTTTTGCAGTGGTGATTGATTTTATGCTTCAATGTTGTTGATGGGTCCAGTATGAAAATTGGATGAAACGTGGCCTTCAGATTATGATGTTGTGCTTCAGGAGTATCTAGTATGAAAATTTATGAAACGTGGTCCCTGGAGAAAGAAAGAAGATCGTAGCCTTCAGTAGGCCAATGCCTACATCCTGGTAAACATATCGGCCAGTACAAGAGCCAAGGGGTTGGAGCTCCTTTCCAGTAGCAACTAGAAAATGAGTGAAGCTTGGAGTCTTCAGTAAGTCGGTGCCTACGTAGTAGTAAATGGATCAGCTAGTACAAGAGCTAAGGGGGTTGTAGCTCCCTTCCAGGAGAAATTGGAGAATGAGAGAAGTTTGTAGCCTTCTGCAGGTAGAAGCCTGTGTACTAGTATAATATTGCACAAGTACATAAATATTGTAAAAAGAAATTTCTTATTAAAGGAAGATAGAGATGAATTGCAGCAGGTGGTTTTCACCCACATTGGGTTTCCACCTTATGTCATGGTGTTCATGTGTGCTTCTTATGTGTGATGACCTGTTTTATTTTACTACACCTGTTTACTGTTCATATGGTTTATAATGTTCTGATGCACTCATTGAAGATCAACTAACTGGATCATAATTTTACTAGATATACGCTAGTTGCTTTAATCACAGTTGCATATACATGTGGGTATTATTAACTGAAGTAGCGTATATGAATCTGAGTATGGAAATGAAAAAGTGTTTGACTTGATAATATTGATTCACCCCCCTCTCAGTATTATTTCCAACACCCTTCCCATCTTCCAGTCTTCCCTTCTACTCGCTCCTAAGTCTATCTCAGAACAGATCTCCAAACTCGTTCGAGACTTCCTATGGAATGGGGGCAAGGGAAATAAGAGAAAGTTACACTTGGTAAGATGGGATATCCTGAATAGACCACTCCAGCAATTTGGGTTATAGATACGGGATCCAGGCTTATCAAATATGGCTCTTGGTGGAAAAATCATATGGTAATTGTATGCAGATAAAAATCATCCTGTCAGCAAGATCCTCTGGAAGGAATATCTAAAGGGAGGTTCCCTGAGAAACCTCACAACTACTTCTACTCCAACAAGAACAACAATATGGAATTTAGTCAGAAGAAGCATCGACCATATACAACAACATTTATATAGAATACCGGGTAATGGATAGAGAACGTTAATTTGGGAGGACACCATTCAAGGGAATGCCCCATTGGGCACCCTAAATTCCTGTAACGATTTAAAGATATGGCTAGTGAACAAAGGGCTTCTCCGGCTGGAAGACATATGTTCTTGGGATAGAAAAGGGAATTGAGCAGGATGGACTTTCCTAGGGGTTCCTGACCCTCTGAAAACACAAAAAAACTTGCTCTATGCAGCGCTTTCTGGCCTTTCCCCTATCCATCGGACATCCAAAGATAAATAGGGGTGGGGAAGAACCGAAATTTATACATCAGCTCAAGGATTCTCCTCATTGCAAGCCACACACACATCTTTGCTAACACCGAAGCTCTGGAAATCCATTTGGTCTCCCTTTTGCCTTCCAAAGGTGAATTTCTTCACTTGGTTACTCATGCATAAAAAGGCACTAACAGGAGAAAATATGAATAAAAGAGGCTTCCATGGGCCCTTTAGATGCTACCTATGCACTTCTACTATCAAAACCTCTGACCATTTATTGGTTGACTGTGTTTTCACACAAGAAGTTTGGAAGATGGTCCTCCATGGGTTTAGCGTACCCACCCCCGCCCAAATTTCAGTTGCTACTCTCTACACCTCCTGGGCAGATCAAAACCTTGAGAAAAAATCTAAAAACGCAGGCTGGAAAAACATTTGGCAAGCTATTCCAAAATTCCTTTTGTGGAAAGTGTGGTTGGCTCAAAATGAGTGTGTTTTTAACAACAGGATCTCGAAAGTAGTGGAAGTGGCTGCCAAAGTAAAAGCTCTGTTATTGGAAATAATAGATAAACCAACTTTTTCCTTTACATTATCTGCAGAAGTCTTTACGTGGCTAGGACCCTGCATGCCAAGAGAAAGGAAAGCTTCAATCAACAAACCGATGAAAGATCCTAATTGGCGCCCGTGTCTCACTACAGGTGACTTTCTTAAGTGGTGGCAGGGGACTCCAAAAGCCACTATCTTCTTTGATGGAGTGTCCAAGGGGAATCCAGGCATTGCAGGTGTAGGGGGACTTATTATTTCCCCAGGCAGATCGAAAAAAACCAGTTTCAGTTGGGGCCTAGGAATGAGTTTGAACAATCAAGAAGAGAGTTACAACCTCCTAAAATCTTACCAGATTGTGAAGGAGTTAGAATACAAAACAATCCAAATATTCAGAGACTTGGAGCTTCTGATAATGCTCTTAAGCTCCGAAGGTTATTTTAGTAACCCAAATTTAAACAAAACCTTATAGAAAATTCGAAGCACATTGAAAGGCTTCGAGATAGTCGACTTATACCATATTCTATGAGATTTGAATAAACACGCAGACTCGCTGGCAAATAAAGGTTGCTTGTTGACTCAAGGTAATCTTAGACTTAATGGAGGACTCTGCTCGATTCATCCATTGCCTTAGACAATCTAGAGAAGGTAGATTTGCTTTTCAGAGAGAGAGTGGTATGTGGTACCTTGAAAGTCACACTCAGGATTGCCAAGTAGCAAGCAGATTGAACAACAAGCACAAGGACTATCAAGCTAAAGAAACAACACCAGAATGTACAACAACAAATGGTAGAAGGAATAGCCGTAGAAGGAACAACAACCAAAATGAACAATCGTATAAGGAACATCACTAGAAGGAACAACAAGCAGAAGGAACAACAGAAGAAGGAACAATAGGCCGAAGGAATACCAGAAGCAGAAGGAACAACAAGCAGATTAAGGAACACAAATAGAAATAACAACAATTAGTAGGAATATTAGCAAAAGGAACAACATAAGAAGGAACAGTATCAGAATGAATAGTAGGCCAAAGGAAGAATGACAGAAGGAATAAAATTCGAAGGAATAGTAGGCTGAAGGAACAACAGGCCAAAGGAACAGCAAGCAGAACGAACAATAACAAAAGGAACAACAAACTTAAGGAACAAAAAAGAAGAAAAACATAAGGAAAAGGTCATAGAATTTTCTCTTCTAGAGATAAAATGTAAGATAGAAAACTAGAATAGCCAATGAACCCACAAAACCTATGAATTTAAGCTTAGGAGAAGGGATTACCATCAACTCATTCTCATTGCTCAATTTTTAGAAGCTATTGTCGATTGTAATAGGAGCTTGCTCCACTTTTGGCAATAAAAACGTTCACTGTTCTTGTTAAAAAAAAAAAAAAAGACCATTAGAGATATAATAGGGTCCCAATCCAAATGATCAAACATGCATCAACGAGTCAGTTCTATATACTAAAAGGAGATATGTGTGCACTCGATCGCCTCACAGATTGGGTAAGGATTTTTGGTCTAATACAAATTCCCATGTCCCACTCGAGCGATATATCTTGTCTGCAAATGATCGTTACCCCTACACACAACCAAAACCAAATAAAGATGACAAGTGACCTTCCTCGAAATATCATTAGATCAAAATATCATAGAAATTTCTATAATGTTGAATACAAATAGATATAGGGAAGAAATATATCTTTCTATTAATTATGAAAAAATCAAATTACAACCGTATATCTTCATCTCAAAGCCTCCTCTACATGATTCAACAAAGTCTCCCCACTATAACAAGTAAATGAGCATGAGAAGAAATATTCAAGTAATGAGAACCTCACAAGCTCTCTCTCTAGTAGCGGGATAGTAGCATGATCTCTAGATCTCTAGCTCTCAAGAACTATTCTGACCCTCTCAAATGATATAGTATAAATAGGAAGAAGAGAGGTCCCAAGATAATGAACGTAGACGCTTATGACAATGAGAAGTCATGGAAAATTCTAAATGATAAGTCTTGGCCAGATCTAATAAGTGATAAGTCGAAATAATTTCCTTTGGACCAAGACACTTAGAAGAGATCCACATTCGTAGGCATAGGAAAGAGAGAAAAAGGCGATAGTCACTCGCATAAGGAAGTGTTAGGAGTAATTAGGAGGTTCCAGTCACTCTCATAGGCCCCCATCCATGCGACTAGGTAATATGGCTGGAAAATGAAAGGCTAAGGTCTAGGAAAAGTTAAACAACCATGAGGAATAATGAACAATGACCCTAGGGGGTAAAACATGCTGATAATAAGGGGGAGCAGGGTGCGGGTTAAATTAATTTAGGACATTCATGGAACTATTACTTTTTCTTCAATGGTGTTAGAAAATTATATATTGTAGAGAAATGGAACACATAAAGTGTTACGGAAACACAAATATAGAAATGCATAAAACAAGAGAGACACAGATATACGTGCTTCACCCAATTTGGGCTATGTCCATGGAGAAGCATCCAGTTCTTCCTTTTATATTATCTAGCAAAATGAAGAGATACAACCCATAACAGAATTGTTGTAATTTCCTCTTCACTCTCACGTAATCTCCTCCCTCTTTCTCACTTAGAATAATAAAACACAACTGCAATAAAATTCCCTCATTTAAACTGAGGGCTTCCTTCTAGGGGAAAAAAAAAAACTCTAAATGAACATATCTTCTACCAATAGATAATTTACCTAATGAACAACCCAGTTTGACTATGAAATTACAATATTTTACAAGGCAAAATTTCATCTATTTTTAGCTTTCATAGCACTACCCATGAACCCATGTTGGGGGCTCGTTTGCCCCCAAACCCTAGTAGGGGAGACAATTCCCCCCCGTATAGAGGGGTGTACAGTCTTCCTGGGGTATACATCTGGCAAAAACAAAGACATCTGAATCAGGGAGATAATCGGGCTCCACACCCAAGAATCTCCCACTTGGAGACTAATTATAACAACTCCATCGTTGCTTCACTTGCTAGACACTGCTTCCACTTTGGACTTGCCTATTTCTCATCTTCATAATCATAATTGAAGACCAATTGAAATTGAGAAAACACTTAATTTATCCCTGTTTACAACTTGTGTTAACATATATGCAAGATTCTGGTTAGTGTGTATCTTTTCTAGCTTCAAATGTCCATCTTCCAACACTGATCATATGAAATGGTACTTGAGCTGTATATGTTTAGTCTTGGAATGAAATGTTGAGTTGTTTGCAAGATGAATGGCACTCTGATTTTCAATGTATAGCTTTCCCATCTCCTACTTCTTGCCAAATTCATCCATAAACCTTTGTAAACAAATAATTTATTTACTAGCGTCTATAGTAGCAACATACTCCGCTTCCATTGTTGAAAGTGCAACAACACTTTGCAATTTTGAAACCCACTAACAATTGTTCCAACTACATAAACCCCTACCCTGTGGTTCTCCTCTTGTTATCTCTATCACCTGCCATATCTGCATCAACATATCCTTGTAGAGTAATGTTTGAACCACCAAAGCATAATGCTTGATTTATGGTACATCTCAAATATGTGAGAATCTATTTCACTATTGTTAGGGTCCTATAATTTATAGGATCAATTAATGATTATTTGTTGATTTTCTCTCATGATATCTTGTAATAATTATTACATTCTGCAAATTATTTTCAAAAGTTCAAAGAAAGAAGAAAAATAAAAAATATGATAAAAAAAAGAGAAAGAGAAAGGAAAAAAGAAACAAATAGGGGATAATATGTGTGTATGTGTGTGAAAACAAAAGAAAAGAAATAAAAAAACTATAAAATAGAAGAAATAAGACCCTATAGCGAGGCAATCAAAATGTTGCTTTAAATTCAAAAATGTTAATTTTATATAGCATGTTTCAAACTTTGGTTATAATGTTTTATAATGTATTATGTATCAAATAATATGACAAATTTCATTTATCGTTTGTTATTAAATAGCGTTTTGAGACCAACGGCCAAAATCATATCCACTAAGATCTACTGCAGAGGGGTAATTTTAGCTCCTCCCCCCCCCCAAAAAAAAAATACCACAGCTCCATTCTCGCTAAGCACCCATTACCTCCACCACTCAACTCCCTCCACATGTCTTCTCGTCTTCCACTCACCTCTCACCAGCTATCGTTACTTCCACCAGTCCACTCCTGTCATCTATCCTACCACATCACCCCATTAATGTAAGATAGTCATTCAACGTTTGGATATTTACCACCAAATTCCATAGTGAACGTTGTTTCATTTAATTTCCTCACATCTATCTATTTTCTCAATAACGCCCCCATCCAGCCCCCCAAACCCCAACCCCCCACCCCCCCCCCCCCCCCCCCCAAAACCCCCCATAACAATAAATTTTACATTATGCAACCGATCAAACTACTATAAAGACCCCTGAAAACCTACAATCCCCTCCTTTTCACTGCGCCCTTGATCCTGTAGTTAGAAGATCGAGCTCCCACCAACTGTCAACCTTCTACAACAACTTTTCCTCCGCAAATTCGAAAAATTTCCACCCAGGTAACCTTGTTCTTTAAAATTTTGTTTATCAAGCATTTTTTGATATTGTTCTTCCACCTCTGGTTATTCCATTTCCAAGATGTTGACATAGAAAGGAAAGGGAAAAGTTACTTAACAAAATCCCATGATTCCCTCTATCCCTGACTTTGATAAATCCCCTTTGATCAACACTCAACATAAAATTGTCGATACCCAGTCAGAGTTTAACCTTTAAGAAATTCATAATTGGGCAAAAAAAAAATTCCTTGACAAAAGTGATGATATGAACATTTGGGAATTCCTTCTCCTTCAATTTATTTCCCCCCAAACTCACTTTTTCCCTGAATTCCCCAATTGGTGCCATCTTCAATATCTGCCAAGCCAAAAAGTCTTTATTTCTCAAAATAAAAAAGTTATCTTCTCTGTTTCCCCTTAAAGTATTTTCCAAGCCCTGAAACTTGAATACCAAGCCTCCCATAATCCTTTCTCAACCAATGTATTGATGGAATTATGCAAAAACATGACTTTCCCTCAGAGAGCTCAAATCTTTGAATGGTTTCTTCCAGAAAATGTTGAATTACCCTGAACCAATCCCCCATATCTAGTGTCGATCTTCCCAGAAATGTCCAAACAAGTAATTTCTATGGTAACTCAAGTGCTTGGGTACTATAATGATCAATGGATAGATGAAATAGTTCTAGGGTTTTTGTCAATTTCTACAGTTGGAAAAAATCCATCCATTATTTTCAATTACATTTAGTTTCTGTCCAATGCAATGCATGATCAATTTGTGAATTTCAAAGTTGAAGGTATTTTCAAATATCAGCCATTATTGGTTTATATTATGCTATTTCATCAGTTATACAAGTTCAAATTTCCTTTAAAGAAGATAGATAATGAGGGAAATCCTTTGTCAGTGAGTCACTGCACTTCTCTAGTTAGAAATCACAGAAACGAGTATACTTACACCGATTTTGTTGATAAGTGTCTACATACCTTCTTATGCTTTCTTTGTAGTGATGTGATTTTGAGGACTTCACTAGAGATAAAGAAGATATTTCACTGTTCAGAGCAATTGAGAGTTGGAGACTGGTATTTATACCAAAATTACACTGAAATTAGAATATATTGATCAGAGTTACCTCCTTACAGGTTACTAGTGTTTGTACTAGTAAGAATATTTGCTTAGAATACAATAGAAAAATGTTGAATATGGATGAACTACACTTTGTATCGTACAAAAAGAAAGCACAATTTAAGCTAAAGGCTAATATAGGTCCTTATATTTTCAACACTAGAGCTACAACAAAGGAGGTGGAAGCTATTTTAAGTTAATCAGATTTAAGCCTAGTTTCTCTTGGTCTTATGACCCTCTTGGCATCATCTAAAAACTTAGATTGGAACAAAGAGTACTTCCTATGCACATACACCAAGGCCATAAATTGAACAGTATGCTAGCCAAGAGGAATGGATATAGGTCAATTTACAAGAAGATGAATAATGACTGGTTAGTCAGTCATCCATACAAACACCTATTCCTAAGGAGAAGGAGGCCAAAAGGGGAGAGAGGACATGTCCCCTACTGACTTTGAAACACAAGGGGGAGAATTTATTGTTTTTAAAAGGAAAAAGAAGGACCCGAGAAGTACTAAAAAATTAGACCCTCAAGTTGATCCTCTAGTGATTAGTATCCAAGATGAATCTCTAGAAGAAAGGGATACACAACACTCGACAACAGTAGTTTTGAGAGGAACTCCTGTCAATCCTTTTCCTCAAGCAGAAGAAACAATTCACTCACCTACTATAGAAGAAATAGTTCAGTCTCTAGTATATTGTAGCTCTTAAATTTCAACTCAGCAGAGTACATTTTCAAGGTACAGGGAGATAAAGTTGAAGAATACAGCTTTAGAGGGTTCAACTTACTCATGATTTTGGAAAAAGACAAGAAAAATACAACAGATAGTACTCTCTGCATTCGAATCAGACAAAGGATAGTTCCAAATGGCCTTCATGGAAACTTTAGTGCTTGCCCCCAAGAGTGTTGGAGACTACAAAGCCTCCGTTTTCTCAATTGATACAAAGAAGATACATGAAATCGATCAAATCAATTTACACAAGCAAACATGGGAACTAGTATTTTCGACAATCATCAGTTTAGCCATGACTATTTCCAAATTACAGTCATCCTTGAACAACATACATTATCAGTTGAACATTGGGAAGATGTCCTCATTTTCTAAAGACAACAGAGTAAAATCTCTGGAATATTTGATAATAATGCTAGAACATGACCCTACAAATATCAAGGCAACTAAAGAGGTTATAAAGAGCAAAGAGGACTATATTCAAGCATTAAGGAATAAATTGAAGCTACCATCCACGAAACATCCTCAAGCTAAAGAAGTTGCTAGCATAAAAATGGAAAAGGAAAATTTATTTATAATAGTTGTTGAACATAATACACAGATATCGAAAATGGAGTAGGACATGGAAACACTATTAAGAGAAAAAGAATAGTGGGAAGCAGCATGGACATCTATATCAGGCACAAATATAGTAGCAGAGACTTCAAAAAAGGAAACATCTTCATATTCTATAGAGGAGCTTGCTAAAGCTTTGGAAGAATTATCATCAGTTAAGGCAAAGAAAGAGAAGTTATCAGCGACATTGGTTTGAATGGAGGAAAATAAAATTCAAGTTGATCATACCTATTTAACAGAAGTACATAAGAACTTCAATCTCATTCAACAAATTCATAAATACGAAGACCAATATTTTATCATTCAGATGTTGGCAGAGGCTAAAAATAACATTTGGCAGAATATAAATGCTAATATAACAGATATGTGGCCATCAATTCAAATCACTTTTGAGCAGGAAGAACTCATGCAAATAATTAAGTTAGCAATATAAAATACTAAAGCAGATTTGGAGCATAGACCAGAAGAGACACACAATATTATTAAGCTGTTAAACTCCAAGACCAAATATGAATTATAGGACCTAAACATTCTAGACATGACAACAACAATAATGGAGGTTAAAATAGTTTTAAAGAAAAGTAATTTAATGATACAGTTAGAGAAAAAATGTAAGAAGCTCGAGTTGCAAGTCAAAAGATTCAACAAAAAGTTCACATTACTGCAGGAAAAGGGTCTACCTACAGTGAGGAATTTTAATGGAAAATTGATTCCATTAGAAAATTACCAAGAACAACTATGTAGCATATTTTTTTATGCTTCAAGTTTGTAAATTCCAAAGGATTTATTAGTGGAGAAGCATTTATAGAGGGCCTAAAGTTTGATTTAAATATTTAGCATGAGATTCACCACCTTTTTGTTAATAAGCCAACTTTTGGCATTTACACTGAAGTGGATGAAAGGTTTAGAAGCATGATAAGATTTTCTATCCCAAATAAAGAAAGGTGGGACTAGTTTCTAGAGTTGATTGAGTACGTACAACATAAGCCCTGGGATTTCGATAGCATAGAAACAATATTTGCAGCAAAATATCCAAGTCAGCACCAAATTCCTTCAAGTCTCAACAACGCAGAAAATTTTACCAGGTTTTCCTGATCTTCCTCTTCTATATCTAAAATATTTGTGTTTTTAACATATATTATTTTGTTAATCTATTTTATTTTGAATTTTGATATGAGATGTAAAAGTTTGTATAAATACTTAGTAAAAGGACTAAGAAAAGGTTGCAACTTGTATGAATAAAGGAGCCATATTTTGATGTAAGTTGTACTAAAGTGATCAATTTGAAACAATACAGAGAAGTTTTGTTACAAGATTCCCATGTCAAACCATTTGGTGATGTAATTTCTCATGTGAACTTGTTATTTTCTTAGATTTCCATATGTTTTCAATCTCTATTGGTTCAAAAAGATAAAAGGTAAAGTTTTCTTAAATGTACTCTATTTTGCCTTGTAAACAATATTAATTATTTCACTCCGACGTTAAGTATAGAATTCATCTCAGCATGCTCTATATTTAACTGAACTTAAATCATTTTCATCCTACACACTCCACAAATACTTAAAAAATCCAAAAGTTTTCCTATCCTACCTTATTACAACTACTCTGTTATTTTTGTATTTGATCACCCTAAGACTCATGACACCATGCCCAATGGTCTTTCCCTGCAATTTTTAACCAAATCTTTGAAAAACTAACCTCAGAACTCAATAACTAGCCTAACCTAATATCTTAAATAGAAATCTAAATAAAAAAGAGAGATCCCTCTCTAAAGATGGAAGGGCTAGATCCTAGCTTTGCAAGTGGTTTTGTGGTTACCACTGGGTTTCTCTTCACAACCATGGGAAATTATGGATTCATAACAACTGTCATCCAATGTTATTTTCATGGATTGTTCATGTACCTACTTACAACTCCCACCCATATGCAATATGAGGCCTTGTGTGGATCATTGCATACATTAAGCTTACAACTTCTTATGGCTATGAAAATTTAGACATATAGTCCATCTCTTCCTAGGTCTTGGGAAACTTCTCCTTAATTAGTTTTAAATGGCTAGCCAAAGTTGTATTAACTAGTTTTGCATTCTACATATTAAATATGTCCAACATATTTTGTATGTACTCACTCTAAGACAACATTAATTTGCGATTTTTCCTCTCTAGTTATTCTCATACCAAGGATTTGTTTTGCAACACCCAAATCCTTCATTTTAAATGACTTTTTTAATTTTCCTTTGGAGACATTTATTTCCTACATGTTAGACCTTGCAACAAGCATGTCATCTACATACAGTAACAATATAATATATCTTCCATCATTTTCCTTTTTAAGATAAACACAATGGTCAGAGTGACATCTAGTATAACCTTGTTCAGACATAAACTTGTTAAGTTTTAGATACCACTGCCTTAGAGCCTGTTTTAGGCCATACAAACTCTTCTTCAACCTGTATACTAATTTCTACTTCCTGTTGATCTCATACCATTGTTGCTGCTACATATGGATCTCTTCCTCCAAATCCACATGGAAAAATGTTTTGTTTACATTTAACTGCTCAAGATGCAAATATTTTGTTGCCACAAAACTTAAAATAGTTCTAAATAAAGTCATTTTAACAACAAGAGAAAATATTTCATCAAAGCCTATATCTTTCTTCTACACAAACCCCTTCATAACAAGTCTAGCCTTGTACCTTTGTTTATCTCCATCTTCTTCCTTCAACTTGTAAACCCATTTATTTTGCATTGTTGTTTTACCTACAGGCAACATGACTAAGTCCCAAGTCCAGTTATGTATCAAAGAGTCCATCTCTTATTTCATGGCTAACTCTTTTTTCTTCTTGATTTCTACCTACATTGCTTCTTCATAACATTATTTTTCACCAAAATCACTCAACAATACATAATATAATGAAGGAGAGTATCGTTTAGGGGGTTTACTTATCATGTAGATATTCTAACACCACTTTCATGTGTTTGAGGTGTATGTTGTTGTTGTGGTTGTTGATCATTATGATTTTCATGCACCTTTACCTTTTCTGAGATCTCATCAAGCACTGTGAATTCTTTGTTTACCTTTTCCTATTTATTTCCTTGCATCTAATCCTGATACAAGACCTTATCATTGAATATGACATCTTTTCTCCTAATGATTTTGTGGTTTTCATAATCATGTAAGAGATAAAAAAAAATATTAACACCATATCCAATAAAGGTGAATTTCTTTGATTTTGCCTCAAGCTTGGTTGTATTTTCTTTATTAATGTGGACAATGGCTTCACAACTGAAAGTATTTAAAATTTAGTAGTTTACCTTTTTACTTGTCCATGTCTCCTCTGGAATACCACCATCCAAGGAACTTTAAGGTGCTTTGTTTATTAGATAAACAACAGTATCTATAGCATCTTCCCAAAATTGTAATGGAAATCTTGCATGTAATATCATGCACCTTGCAAAATCCATGATTGTCTTGTTCATCTTTCTGACACACCATTTTCTTGTGGTGCCCCTTGAACTATCTTCTCTCTGTGAATTCCATGCTCTAAAAAATATTTATCAAACTCTTTTTTGCACTATTCACCTCCATTGTCTAATCTGAGACGCTTCAACTTCTTTCCCGTCTCATTCTCAACCAAAGGTTTCCTTGTATTCAGAGTATCAAATGCATCAGATTTATTTTTGAATACAATAAATCCAGGTTTTCCTAGTTGCATTGTCTATACAAGTAACATAATAGTGAGATCCAACAAGAGATGATATCTGAGCAAGTCCACATATATTTGTGTGCACAAGCTCTAATTTTTTTTTCTTCTTTTCCTTCCCAACTCTGATAAATATGGTTCTCTTCTATTTTCCATAAACACAATTTTCACAGAAATCCAAATCAACATGCTTTAGATCTAGCAACAAATTTCTTGAGTGAAGAATATGCATCCCCTTATCACTCATGTGCTCGAGCCTATGATGCCAGAGTGTTGTATGTACTCCTATGGAGGTTAAAGCGTTAACATAGTTAAAAATATTATTGCATAAATATAATGTACCGACATTTTCTCATTTTGCTATTACGAAGGCTCCTTTAATGACCTTTTAGATTTTGTCTATAAAATAGTTACACAACCTTCACCTCCCAACTGCCCTATTGAGATTATATTTTTCTTTATATCTGGAACATTACTTACCTCCTTCAATAGCCATTGGTTTTCATTATGTTTCTTTATAAAAACCTTACCCATTCCAACGATTTTACATAAATTATCATCACCTAAATGAACTTGTCCAAAATCTCCTTAAAGATAGCCATGAGAATGTTTCCTATCAGGTGTGTCATGGAATGAGGCCCCTGAATATACTACCTAAGCATCAATAATATTCTCTAAGGAAAGAATCAAAGTATCTTGTAATGCATCACCTGTGACATTCGCTTGATGATTGTTCTCTTGTTGTCAATCTCCTTCTTTTCCCTTATGATATTTGCAGTATTTCTTCACGTGTCATTTCTTCCCACATTTCTAGCGCACTATCCCTAATATGAATATGGATTTGGATCTACCTTTTCTTGACTTACTATGATTTCCTGGTCTCCTTCCTATTTCCATTTTTATTCCTCTAGTCTCTTTAGTCAAAGCATTGCCCGATGTCTCACTGGAGATTTTCCATTACATTTCCTCACTAAGGATGGCGCCAACAACATCATAAAACTTTAAGTAATAGATCCAGAGATAGAGTTACTAATAGCCATAAACAAGCCATTCCAACTTTCTGGCAATGAGCACAGAAAGAACAGTGCCCTAACTTCATCATCAAAATTTACCCCTGTGGAACTTAATTGATAGCTAACTGTGTTATATTAATTTGAATGATCAGTGATAGATCCACCTTTTGACATCTTCATATTAAATAGGCACTTCATAATAAATACCTTATTTGAGGTCAAGGGTTTTTTTATTATATATTTTGGCCAATATCATCATTAAACCTTCTATTGTCATTTCCTTTGAAATTTTGAATGTCAGCGACACTTCTAGACAAAACTGTATTGTTCCTAATTCCTTTCTATTGAGAATCTCCAATTCTATGACTGTCATGCTCGCTGGCTTCTTTGATTTTCTACTTAATGGTAGGTACAGATATTTCTGATATAAATAATCTTCCATCTACATCTTCCACAAATGACAATTTTGGTCGTTAAATTTATCGACTCTAAACCTACCATCTTCCGCCATTTCTCCCACTCGAGCCAAGAAGCCTTCTTTCTTGCAATTTTATCAACAAAATAAACCTTCAACTCTAATACTAGTTGTTATAAAATTGTATATTACAGAGCAATGGAACACATAAAATATTATGAAAATACAAATACAGAAACACATAAAACAAGAGAGACACAAATATAGATGGTTCGCCCAATTTGGGCTATGTTCATGAAAAAACAACCAGTCCTTCCTTTTATATTATCTAGCAAAATGAAGAGATACAATCTATAACAGATTTGTTGTAATTTCCTCTTCACTCTCACACAATCTCCTCTCTCTTTCTCCCTCAAAATAATAATTCACAACTACAATACAATTTTCTCATAGAACTGAGGGTTTCCCTCTAGGGAAAAAACACTAAATTAACATAACTTTTACCGTCAGATTATTTGCCTAATAAATGGCCTAGATTGACTATGAAATTACAATATTTTACAAGACAAATTTTCATCTATTTTTAGTTTCGAGGATGCTTCCCAGGAACCCTTTGATAATCTTTCCCTCCACCCACGCGTGGACGGGTGTACAGTCTTCTTGGGGTATGCATGTGGATGAAACAAAGACCTCTAAATCAGGAAGATAATCAAGCTCCACACCTAATAAATGGTTAACTAGACTATTAAATGAGTAGCATAACACCTTATCAACAATAGATTTAATATGTGAACAACATGTAATATGTAAACGATAACATCAAATCACACATATGGACACCAGATGTAAGTAAAAACTCATAAAGGTATAAAACTACAGTTTTTTTATTGTTGTGATGCAAAGGCAAGCTCCAACCCCTAATTACATCACATTTTATGTAGGCTCCAACCTATAGGAGTTTTCTACATCAATTCTTTTGCAAGCTTCAACTTGCAAGGAAGCTCTTACTCCCATAAATTTTCTATAGGCTACAACTCACAGGAGGCTCCAATCTGTTATTTTTCAAACAACAACTTGAAAGGAGACTATAATCCCTTGATACATACAAGAAAGAATATGCTCGTTTACTTATTCTATATTTATACATACCTCCATCTTTTCCTCTGCTTCTTCTCCTCAAATTTGCTTCACATCTACTCTATATGTGTCAGGTATCTAATGAACAACAACTCAATCGACTCTCACATTCTCTGACTCTATAATGTTACAAGCTTCCATCCTCACACATTTTTATAAACAATCTTTCATGGATGTTAGTATTCCAAACTTGAATTTGAAATGGAAAGTCTTGTCTCTTCTCATTCTAGGGTGTCTCTTCATTTCCAAGTTTTTATTCTCAAATTTGAAGCATAAATCAAGACAAATAAACCTCATACTATTCAAAACAAAAATAACATAAGCCAACATTAAAGATTGCATGAAATAGGCATCAAATGAATAAGAAAATTCACTATAACACGAGCTAGCTTAAGGAATAGTGTGATACATTCAAGGGTAATGCAATGTACAAAATCAATGACCTGCATTATAATACATGTCCTTAGTTTGCATGCCTTTGCCTTCATAAGAAATTAGCTCAATAATATATGTGACAACAGGAGCATACTTAATGAATCAACATCTTCATCCAACTAGACTATGTCTTTGTTCTACCTTGCTACTCACAAGCTATTCTTTGTCAACCAACATACTCAGGTGCACCTCCTCACACACATATAGTGACCACACTTCTTGTTTCTCATTTTGCATCAATGACAACTATGCCAACAAAATCCCCTTTTGGCATCGATGTCAATACTATGATTCTCCCCCTTTTTCCTAAGAAGTTTTTCTCCTAACCTTAGCTTACCTCCCCATTTGACAACAATGGAAAGGGGGTTTACTTGGTGAATACTTTTTCATATTGTATATTTTTGTAGGAATCATTGTCAACTATCTTTAAAGAGTTTTATCTATCAATATATAGATCTGTATGAAAGAGAATGACATTGCCCTTGTTGTTTACATCAATTAAGATTACAAAGTTTGCTCCTTGCGTTATCTTTATAAAACTTTTTCCATTACAAATACATAGGCATATCTTATCTTTATAAAACTTTTTCCAATACAAATACATAAGCATATCTAATACCCAAGCATGGTTGAAGGAATTGTGATGACTAATTTCAATTCAGTACACATATTTTTTAAGGAGACAATGGAATGATCCATTCGTTAGATTGTTACCTTAAATGAATTTCCATGGTGATTCTTTTCATTGGAATTCTAAGAGATTGATTTATATATACAAGAAAAAATATACCAAATTTGTAACCTGCTCCGTCAGTTTTCTTTTCCACAAAGGAAAGAAACCTTAAGGCACTCAAAGGAAAGACACTTTATGTCAATTCTTATTATACACAGGTATCACTCCAGTATTTATAAGCTCGACAGAGCATTTCTCCATTGAAATATTACCCAAAAATCAAGTTACGTATACAAGAAACAAGTTAGAAATCAAATGGAGGAGTTATGCTCTAACACTATAGGAAAAAAAAAGGAGCCTTCTAATGATGCGAAAAGGAAGTATGATCCAACACAATCCACCTCAATAGCATGCCATTAGCATGCCATTAATGCCAATATTTGACTGATATGTTCCCATCTACACTTCTGGATATCATATTTAAAACCTCGCCTGATATCATAAGAGATTCGAGCTCTTCCCTTGTTCCATAATTGTAGTTTCTTCGATGCCAATATTACCTCTCTATTGTTATGTGCTACACCATCAGAATCTTATCAGTGCCACTACCATTTGCACCCATGTCTGTTGTGGTCCATTCTAATCCGCTCACAAGTTTAACATTTGTTGTTGCAGTTAATCCCTCGTCCAATGTCGTTGGAAACATATCCATTTGTTCCAATGATATGCAATATGGTGGTCAAATAAAACAACACCACACATTACATTCATTAAAAATTTCATTGGTTGTTTTGATAGGCCCAACCGAAAATTATATGATGAATAAACAACGTCAATAGTTGAATTAACATACACCAACCAGGTTTTGGCTCGCCGTTAAGTAGACTAATGACATATTCCCAGACCTGTTGGTACGGTGGAATCCTGCAATCACCTTAATCGATGAATGATCTTCCCTCCTATTGCTACGAGCAAGCAACTCCCACATAACTTTTTGATTATGCGGAAAATACAATTAACACATATACAAGGGTTGTCCATGAGAATCACTCATGCAAATGGTATAAAAAACTACTATATTTTCAAACTTTGATTTGGCTTTAGCTTCTTACACTAAATCTTCTAACAATGAAGCTCTGCGTATTTCGTATGGTCCTAACGGCCTTACACTCAACGTACATTTCTGGCATTGAGTATTCGAATTAGGAATTCTCTAACTATAACATTTCTGTCAAAGTATCATAAATGATGGTCTTCTCTCTAGAACGATTGAGCTTTGTTCTGACACATCTTTGATACCTATCATAATGTTGAAAGTATAATTTCAATTGCGCATCGGGTGAACAGCGACTTCAACTTGGAGTGATTCAGCGATGTGCGATCCGCCGATATCGCATCGGCGAAGTGGCAGGGAGGACTGACAAGGAGGCGTTCATATGTTGCGATGAGCGATCACCGATAGGCCGGACCCGACGATGGTATTAATCCTTTTTGATAAATTATCGGGTCCACAATATTTTCGCAATCGGGGAAACCATGGGTGCACACTTTTGCATATATGTGTGCTATGTGATAAAGCTCGGACCCCATGAGTTTCCAAATTCAAATTAATTAATGGTTGAAGTACAGGCCTACAAAATAAATTTGACGTGAAGTAAAAGTTTCTTTATCGCCGTTTATCTCAGTAAAACAGTAAATGCAATTTACTGTGGGTTGGTAAGTTTTGGTGAAGTTTTTAATTTTACCATTTTTCTATGAGCGGGAGTATGGGCACAAGTAAAAGTTGGTAAAAGCATTTAATTTTTATTGTTTTTTATTTTCACGGGAGTATGGCATGTAAAACCATATATATATTCCTGTGTTTGTTTTTTGTTAAGTGAGAGTGCAAAAGGAAAAACTCGCCGCAGCGAATGCAAGAAGAATACACACAGAAGTGTGAAGTGAATGTAATGTAGTTCTCAGAATGTAATGGTGTGAGAAATACGCACAATAGTGCGAAATAAAGAAAGGAGCATGCACTAGCATGAATGTAACTCTCTGTGGTTGAAGCTTGTTTTTACAGTAGCATTGTAAAAGAGATCTTTACACACTGCAGTGTAAAATCTCAAGAGGAGACAGAGTGATATTTTGTTGATGAATTTTGTATGGTAAATCCCTCTGAGTGAAATAGGATGAATTTTGTATGGTAAATCCCTCTGAGTGAAAGAGGATGAATTTTGTATTAGTTTTATATTAATGAATACAAAGTGTTTTTACGTGTGTTGAAGAAACTCTGTCTGCAGCAAAGAAATTTTAGTTTCCGCTGTGATTAAAGATCCTGTGTAGTAAAACAGAGTTTTATCCTCTGTTCAAGTAATTTTTTTTGTTCTGGAATTATCAGAAATTCCTGTGGAGAGAAAAGCAGAGTATCATTCTCTGTGTTGTGTTTTTGTTGTTTTTGGGATTTTACTAGAAAAATCCCCAACAGTGGTATCAGAGCGTTGTTCTCTGATCTTTTGTGTTTGAAATCACCATAAAATTCCAACATGGTATCAGAGCATTGTTCTCTGATCTTTTGTGTTTGAAAACACCATAAAATTTTCCAACATGGTATCAGAGCTAGTCCAGGCTCTTTGAAGGTGTCAAAGAAGCTGAAGGAAGGAGCTTTCTGGTTGTAGCAACTTCTCCAGCAGAGTGAAGACTCAGTCAAGAAAGGTTTCAGGTATTTCTCAAAGTTTTTTTTGTGTTGCTATTGAAAACAGTCAGTGGTTTTAAAAAACACAGTCAAGTATATTTGAAGCATAGTTTAAAGTGCAAGGAATGGCCAGCGTTAGCACTAGCATGGGTATGTTTAATACTCAGCTCCCACTATTGAATGGGAAACAATATGACTATTGGGCAATAGTTATGAGAGCCCTCTTTACCTCACAAGATTTATGGCAATTTGTTGAGGATGGTTTTGAAGAACCAGCAGATAAAATGAGTTTAATAGCTTAACTCAGACAGAGAAAGAGCTGTTGAAGAGTTATAAGAAGAAGGATGCTTTGGCCCTCTACTTCTTGTATCGAGCAGTGGATGAGAGTGTGATTCCAAGGATAGCAGCAGCTAAGACATCCAAATAAGCATGGGAAACTTGCAATATAGCCTCTCAAGGCATGGAGAAAGTAAAGACAATAAAACCTGAGTTCATTGAGGAGGAAGCTTGTAATGAAAGCTTAGAGAAAACAGTGAATGATAAAAACTGTTTGTCTCATGATGAAGATGATGAGGAGATGGCTGAAGTACATCCCCAAATAGCAGCACCAACACAAGGGCAGCAAGTCACACCCTTGAGGAGAAATGAATGTGCTTCTCCAAGCACACCACAAGAAGCAACAAATGAAGGTACGAATTCTTTGTTTGCTTTATCTAGTCATGTTGATGACCCTGTTCATTTCAAAAATGCAGTTCAAGATAGGAAATGGACAAAACCCATGAATGGGAGAAAGGAATTGAAGTTCCTTGAAGATCTGTTTAAAGAATATGGTGTTCGATATGTAACTCTTGCCAAGATGGCTGAGATGGGCTTTACTGCCAACACCCTTGTCAATATGATAGAGGAAGAGAATGAAGATTTGATGAAGACCTTGGTAGAACTCTATCGGATGGATCTTCCTGTAGGGAAGAGATATGAGATTACATTTGCCATGAGAGTAGAGAAGGAGCAAGTTGCTGATATTCTGACCAAACCATTGGATCAGAAAAGTTTCGAATTTTTGATGAAATGTCTGGGTATGACTGATAACCCAGTGATTGAAATTTAAGGGGAGCATGGATAGCGACGACAGCACAGTCAAATGGGAATCCGCCATCGTGCAGCAGGAAAACAGCTCTGGAAAAACCAGCGTTTCACAAAAACATTAAATGAAGTTCAATGGCATTCGTAAATGGTTGGTGAAGATTTAATTTTAATGTTTGGTATTTTGTCACGGGAGTATGGCTCAAAAAAATGTCATACGTTTTTTATGTATTGTGACCAATGCAGCTGCATGAAAGAAAAAAAAGTTTTTCCCTTGAGTAAAAAAAATGGAGTGCACAGGCATGCATGAATTTTTTTTTGTTGAGAATGTTTATTTTATGCACATTAGTGCAGAGGTGAAGCAGCCTTGAGCTTGTGGAAGCAAAAGCCATGAAGGTATGTGTTTGTAATGATTGTTAAATGAATTATATGCATTGTAATGCAAAACAAGGAGATCCGCACATCAGTGCGAAGGCAGAACAAAAGGCAAGAGATGAAAAATGAAATGCTTCGCAGCAGCGAATAAAAACCCAGGAGAGCACAACAGTGTGACAGGAAGAAAGACTTGTGGCAGCAAATCAATAAACCAAAGTAAGAGTTCCTCAGATTACATCAGTAAATGCAAAATTTTTTAACACAGCAGCGTGTTGAGAAGAAAAAGAATTCAGAGTAGCTTGCAAATGGAGTATAAATTTTTCACAGCAGTGTGAATTGGAATGCATAGCAGCGTGATGATGTTTGGTTGTTTGCTGGTGGGAAGGGAAAGGAATGCACACCAGCCCAAATCTCATAATTCTTGTTGGTGAAGATATGCCAGTAATGTGAAGCAAGTGAAAAATGCAGCAGCCTGAGCAGAGTAAATGAAACCAGAAGACTTTTACAGCAGTAAAAGTAAATTTTATTTTTCACATAGCAGTGAAAAAGATTTATGTAAATTTTGTTTTGTTGGGAGATTGAAATGCATTGAAATGCAGTGCGAATGTAATCAGGTTGCATGTAAGAAAATTTTTATTTTACAGCAGTGAATGAGGATTTTACACAGCAGTGTAAAATTATTTGTAAAAGAGGCAGAGTAATATTTTTGCTGTTTTGGAACTGCATCTAAAGCAGTATCTGGTTGTAATCCCTCTGTGAGAGGAAGTGAAGTTTTGGTGAATCCCTCTGTTAAAGAGGAAGGTGCCTTTCAACACAGTGTCCGGTTAATCCCTCTGTTAAGAGGAAGATCTGTTGTCTTTGGAGAATCCCTCTGTCAAAGAGGAAGATGCTTTTCAGCATAGAAAGGTGAATCCCTCTAGTTTAGAGGAAGATGTTTTTCAGCATAAACAGTGGTGAATCCCTTTGTTAAGAGGAAGACTCTTTTGTAACAGTTGCATGTCAAGGAGTTGAGAAAGTCTCTGGGTATGATTGAATGCCCAACAGTTGAAATTAAAGGGAAGTGTTGAAAGTATAATTTCAACTGCGCATCGGGTGCACAACGACTTCAGCTTAGAGCGATTCAGTGATGTGCGATCCGCCGATATCGCTTCGGCGAAGTGGCAGGGAGGACTGACAAGGAGGCGTTCATATGTTGCGATGAGCGATCACTGATAGGCCGGACCTAACGATGGTATTAATCCTTTTTGATAAATTATCGGGTCCACAATATTTTCGCAATCGGGGAAACCATGGGTGCACACTTTTGCATATATGTGTGCTATGCGATAAAGCTCGGACCCCATGAGTTTCCAAAGTAAAATTAATTAATGGTTGAAGTACAGGCCTACAAAATAAATTTGACGTGAAGTAAAAGTTTCTTTACCGCCGTTTATCTCAGTAAAACAGTAAATGCAATTTACTGTGGGTTGATAAGTTTTGGTGAAGTTTTTAATTTTACCATTTTTCTATGAGCGGGAGTATAGGCACAAGTAAAAGTTGGTAAAAGAATTTAATTTTTATTGTTTTTTATTTTCACGGGAGTTTGGCATGTAAAACCATATATATATTCCTGTGTTTGTTTTTTGTTAAGTGAGAGTGCAAAAGGAAAAACTCGCCGCAGCGAATGCAAGAAGAATACACACAGAAGTGTGAAGTGAATGTAATGTAGTTCTCAGAATGTAATGCTGTGAGAAATATGCACAACAGTGCGAAGTAAAGAAAAGAGCATGCAGCAGCATGAATGTAACTCTCTGTGGTTGAAGCCTGTTTTTACAGCAACATTGTAAAAGAGATTTTTACACACTGCAGTGTAAAATCTCAAGAGGAGACAGAGTGATATTTTGTTGATGAATTTTGTATGGTAAATCCCTCTGAGTGAAAGACGATGAATTTTGTATGGTAAATCCCTCTGAGTGAAAGAGGATGAATTTTGTATGGTAAATCCCTCTGAGTGAAAGAGGATGAATTTTGTATTAGTTTTATATTAATGAATACAAAGTGTTTTTACGTGTGTTGAAGAAACTCTGTCTGCAGCAAAGAAATTTTAGTTTCCGTTGTGATTAACGATCATGTGTAGTAAAACAGAGTATTATACTCTGTTCAAGTAATTTTTTTTTTGTTCTGGAATTATTAGAAATTCCTGTGGAGAGAAAAGCAGAGTATCATTCTCTGTGTTGTGTTTTTGTTGTTTTTGGGATTTTACCAGAAAAATCCCCAACAGTGGTATTAGAGCGTTGTTCTCTGATGTTTTGTGTTTGAAATCACCATAAAATTCCAACATGGTATCAGAGCGTTGTTCTCTGATCTTTTGTGTTTGAAAACACCATAAAATTTTCCAACACATAACTCAGTCCACCTGCTCATTCGAATTTTGTAACACATATCTAACTCATTTAACCTCTAGCCTTCCTCTATCGATCTAGCACAACTTTAGATTTCTGTCAACATTTTTTTCATTTCAAAATTATTTATTGCCATTTCACATTTAGCACTTGATCTTTGTTCTTTTCCGACTATGTCCATTTACATCTTTGTCCAGCAGTCTCTTTGACACTCGTATGTTTCCATAATTGTTACGTGATACCACCAAAATACCATTGGCGTATCTCAGGGTTTTTCTACTTGCTAAGATTGCATATCCGCTTCTTCATATCCTTTTCTCATTCTTTTTCCATTTGTTTCTCCTCCCCTTCTTTCTTTTTGTGGGCATGTTCTCTTAGTTCTTGTGTATTTTTTTTCCTTCTAGATATAATGTTGCCTTTTCAGGTTCTAGTTATGCATAATCCTACCATCTAATATGTTCGATGATGGATACTCTTGGCTTGTTTCACCTTTGTTATGTCTCATCCCTATTGTTTTGTCATTAGAACCAAGTGGAGAATCATAGTTATACCTATTACACAGTTCAATCATTCATAACTCTAGAGCTAAATGGGCATTCAATAGATTGTGGGATTTAGATGGAAGTTAAAGCAATTTTTCATGTTGATCAACTATGGCCCCAGGAAAAAAAATCTTCACGAAAGTGGAATATTCTCTTTGCCACTCTATCCATTACGAACTTCAACATGTAACATGGTTTCACGCTCAATCTTAGAGACCAACTCTCTTGACAATTATAGGAGCAAAGTCAAACTCCTCTATTTGAAATAAACACCATTTCTCACTTATTATTATTCACTTGAGCTTTATTCTTTCTCTATTTAATTGGCTAGAGATAAATATTAATTCACAACTTGGTCTATATCTAATATTTGTAATCGTAAAAGGAAGGAGGATATTTATATGTACTCGCTTGAATGAGTGAGAATATTCTGCAAAGATTGTATACGTTGTGTAAAGGAAGGGACACACTACCTTGCTTTACCATCGTTTCTTATTTTATTTACCTCCGGAACAACACCAACACAACCAAGACTAACCAACCAAGCCAGCCAAACCACGCCCTAATTTTATTGACTTTTCATTATTACACCCAAACATACTCTTGACTTTTTCTATCATCCCTTCCTAGTTAGCCTAGTAACGTAGGCAAATATGCAAACATATACAAAGACCATTACTTTTACAAAAGCAATGCTTTGAGAGGCCATAGAAGTTATGGTACCGGGATTTCTAGTCCTTTATTTGATTCCTTGGTATTCAATTGTAACTTCACGATAGGATTTCAAGAAGACTCCATCTACAAGTTTAATGATATTGGCCTTGTGTAGATATTTTACTATCTTTATATTCAAGTGCATACTTAGACATATGTTATTTGTAGAACTTCATTATTACCTTTATATTTTTGAAAATTACTAGAAAAACATCATGCTCCAAACCAAAGTACTTTTTTGAATAGTTTGTAGAGTACACCAACAAATTTCATCTCCTTTCCAGTGTTACCCAGTAAGGATGACATGGCAATAGTTGTAATTCTAACCATATAATAGATCATATTTCATTAATTTTTTGGTAGCATTAAAATATATTTTGAATTTGGCTTCATTTATTTCAAATCAATACAGGGTCTTGCTTCAGTTCTTTTTTAGCAATCCAAACAAGAAATTAACCTCTTTTCATTTTTTTCTAATCCACAAGTAAAGCATCTTTGTCATATTTCATATGCAACCTTGGCCTCATCACATCTTCCAATATATTTTGGAGGCTTCTTTCCCCTTGAGATGTGTTTTCTCCTTTAGCACTGACTGGATGATTGATTTCATTTCTTTGAGTAGCTCCCCCTATAGCCATGTTAACTTCAATTTTCCATTGAAGTCACATGTTGCTCCTTTTTCTTCTTCTTCAAGACTTTCGTGGGCCGCCTTTTGTTGTTTGCATTTCCTTTTGGTTAATTTTTTGGTCTTCTTACAATGGCCTCCATATTCTATCTAAACTTTTTTAGGGTACATGGCAACTTACAGTCTTTGTCTTTATGGCCACTTACATCTATCGCACCTTGTTTGGCCAAGAAATGGAGGAAATGGTGTGTATTTTCTTGAGTAATTTCTACTCTACTTTACATACATATTGCATTCAACAGCTTTATGTCCATATCCATTGTAAAAATAATAGTAACCATAGAAATGACTTGTGTATGTGGTGGATGGTTGTGTTCTCCATTTTAGTGCTTGAGGGAACTTCATTTTTTGTTTCACATTGTATTGATTAGCCTTGATTTGTTTGCTCTTACATTTTTATGCTACTTGTCCAAGTTCATGGAAAGAAAAACACTTTATATCTTTCACAGGAGCAAAGAATCTCCTTTGGAATCTTACAAATTTTCCCAAGTCACCTCTAGGAGCGAAAGAGCTTCTTGCAAAGGACCATTCCTTTGGATTATGATGCTACTGCTTGTTTTTATTTTTTCTCATTTACTAATAATGTTGTTGATATGTTCTTATACTATTATTTTTTATGTTTTTGTATCCTCTTTAATGGATTCCTTTTCTGAGTTGTTCATGGAGACAATTTCCTCTTCTAGATTTTTACACATTCTATTATTTTCATCTATTTTACTTTTTGTTGAAACAATCTCAGCCTTTAGTCTTTGACACTATAGGTCTCTCTCTTTCAGCTGATTACTCATCATTTCTTCAATTCTTCTAGCTTCTTCCAGTTGTGTCCTTCGGCTAAAACTCCTTACACTCATGCTCTCTTTCATCACAAATATGCAACAGTTTCTTTTGAATGTTGTTTTAATTTCTCAGCCTTTCTATTTCAGTCGAAATTGAGTCAAGCTTGGCTTGTTCTTCATTTAATTTTTCTTTGTGGAAATTAAGTACAATCACACTGGTAGAAAATGTCTCGTTTGATTGAACAATTTTTCTCTAAGAATACTTTTTCTTCCTCCTCTTTTTCTTCTCCTTTTCTACACTACTACTACTAGTTTCTCGTTCATGCATGAGTTGCAACCTTTCCCAAATTTATTTTACATAATTTAAATTTGTCACTATTTTGAGATTCATATTGTGAAGGTTCTTCTACATTGCACACTTTTCCTCAGCATTCCATTGTTGTTATTTCTTAGAGGGGGAGTCTTTTTTGTATTCATCACACACTAGCTTCTAGACAGTGGGTCCATAACCCATTAATTTATATTTTACTTTCTCTTTCCATTCTTGAAAGTTTGCATTACTAAGAACATGTATCTTTTGATAGCTCATGTGTTGATGGTGTTGGATGATGCCAAAAATCATGGGGTTTCCCCGATATAAAGTCCAAATTAGGCCTCACAATGTTTGGAGTAGGAGCTCCAACCAAGGAATGAATCTGATTACCATATTCTAAATGATTTTCCTTTGCTGCAATAAATGAAAAAAGAGAAATGTATATGATTTTGAGGTAACAAATAAGTTAGCCTTGTGATCTATTTAATTCCAAAGTGTATGATGGTTCTTTCACGGGAAGGAAAAAATGATTCTTTAAGATAAAATTAATAGTATGATTTAAATAAAGGCACACACATATATCTAAAAGAATCGTTAGTTATCTTTCATAGTATTTCACAAAGAAATAACGATCATGAAAATCGAAAGACACACAATTCAAAGATGCATACTAATGTTAATCAAATAGTTCATTTTCATTAGTATGTAGAAACATAAACATATACCACAAACAATGAAATAATGGTCTTACAATCATTCACAACATATGCATGAAAGTGAGTCAGCTCCAAGAGCTTCAAAGTATAAATCGAAAGTCCCAAAACATACCATTACAATGATACAATGCTAGTTCCAATAGTCGAACATTAAGAAACTACTTGCTTCTCAAAATACTAATCTTCTCTCTTATGCCTAACTTGAGAAGCCAAGGTGAAAAGTCCTTTGCTTGAGTTATGAGGGTGTATATATAACAAATGAGGTGCCTCTCCACCTCCCTTGTGACTCTTGAGCTTCCATGTGAATTTTTTAATTCCTATAAGACCTTTGAGCTTCTACATGAATTTTCACATTCTATGTGTGATCCTTGGGCTTCCACACATTTTATATTTTCCCATCTTTTGGAAATTACATCATTTTGTTCCACAAATGATGTGCAAAAATACAATGACATGTATGAATCTTATGATGACACTTGGAGAGCCATGACTAGGCGAGGGTGACATGGAACTTCATTGTAGAGTATCAATGTCAATCTCTATTCCTTGTTATCTTCACATATTCATGATAGATCTTGCATGTACTTCATATTTATCCTCCAAGACACTAGTATGATATAGAATATTAAGTGTGATCTTGATATTCAATCTTCTATCATAATCTAATATCCCTTAATCTCTTAGATTGATGATATATTTTCATCTTCAGCTTCACAAGTGTGTCCTTGGATGATCTCCTTGGTATCCTCCCTTAGCATCATCCCACCATGTTAAGATAATAACACTTGCAAATGGAATTCACCCATTACAAGAAAACATCAGTCCCAAAATATCATAGCCTATCATGTTTCTCATACAATCATATTGACTGAGCTAGGACAAAATACGAGATTGAGGAGGCGACCTACAGATTGCATAGTGCATAGGTGTTGGGTACGGGATCCCCCAAGGGAAGTTTTGGGTCTTAAAACCCAGATTTTGACTAAATCCGATGTAAAGACTCCATGTTTTGTGGCCGTGGAGCACGAGCCTATAAATGAGTCATAGGGTTGTCTGCCCTCATATTTGTAATGTAATGTCAGCTTTAGAGATCTACCCATGGTCCATGGACCATGGGATTGTATAAACAGAGCGAGGCTATAAGTTGTAAATGAGTTAGAGAAGTGGAATTGATAGATGGAGAATTGAGTCTTATCTAAGTGTAGAGTCAAGTTTTGGGTCGTGGAGTAGGAGAAGGCTCTACAGCTGAGTGCGCAGAGGCCTAGTAGTCCGCAACTGAGTGCATAAGGCGAGTCAAATCTGTAACCATTGGAGAAGTAATAAAGATAAGTTTCATATCATTTATGTGTATCTTTTTCTTGTTTTGTGCATTGAATGTACTGGTATAAATTGCAATTTCACTGTTTATATGTTGCGCGAGATTATATGATTGTGTTCATTAAGTGAATATAAGATAAACTATCTGTTTACGCAAAGTTAACTAACAATTATAAGAAGATAAGTAAGATATGCGGTGTAACTTGGGGAAATAGTGTAGAATGCTACCCTAGCAGTACGAAAGCACCTTAGCCCCTGGTTAGAGTTGCGTGAGGGCGATTACAATAGATCGTGAAGGCCTCGCAGGCCAGGATAGTGTGTGGAGTGACCTGCATGAAGGTATTCACAGTTGGACTAAATAGGCCCCTTAGACATTTCAACGGTGCGGAAACTTGGTTCTAGCATTCCCCCATACTGCTTTGGGTGAGACCTCAGATTGCGCTCCATGCGCTGTTGCCAGAAGGACCAGCGCATGGAGTGCATACTGAGATCTCACTCGAAGCAGTATGGGGGGATGCTGGAACCAAGTTTCTGCCCCCTTGAGATGTGTGAGGGGTTGATTTAATCCAACTGTGAATACCTTCACGTAGGCTGCTTCGTGCACTATCCTGTCTTGCAAGGCCTTCACGATCTGTTATAATCGCCTTCACGCAACCCTAACCAGGGGCTAAGGTTATTTCATGCTGCTAAGGCAGCAGTCTAGGCTATTTCCCCAAGTTACACCACGTATCTTACTTATGTTCTTATAACTGTTAGATAACTTCACATAAAGAGATACTTTATCTTATATTCACTTAATCGACATAATCATATAAGTTCGTGCAGCATATAAATAGTGAAATTGCAATTTATACCGAATACATTCAATGCAAAAATTAGGAGAAAGATACACAAAAATGATATGAAACTTCTCTTTATTACTTATCTAATGGTTATAGACTTGACTTGCCCTACACACTCAGCTGTAGGGGTCCGCGCACTCAGCTGTGGACTACTAGGCCTCTACGCACTTAGCTGCAGAGCCTTCTCCTACTCTACAACCCAAAACTCGACTCAATACTTAGATAAGACTCAATTCTCCATCTATTATTTCCACTTCTCTAACTGATTTACAACTTAGAGCCTTTCTCTATTTATACAATCCCATGGTCTGTGGACTATGGGTAGATCTCTAAAGCTGACATTACATTACAAAGATGAGGGTGGACAACCCTATGACTCATTTACAAGCTCGCGCTCTGCACCCACAAAACATGGAGTCTTTAAATTAGATTTAGTCAAAATTTGGGTTTTAAGCCCCAAAACTTCCCTTGGGGGATCTCGCGCCCAACAGGCCCCCAACACAAACATCGTGGCTCACCCTCGAGTCACTCTGTTGGTGAAGAGGTATTCATGTAGAGATCTCCCAACTCTGCCCGAACTGCTGCAAGATCGGTAGTGCACTGAGCAGCTGCCTGCTGTACTTCCTGGTCACGCTGTTCAAAGACTATTGTAGTTGAACTACTGCCCAACACTTGTTTATAGCCCCGCACCCCCTTTCAGCTACTCGGAGTGCTAAGACTATGCTTTTGTCGGCTAATCAGATAGTTGGGCCATCAGTGTATGGCTTCAACTGACTACCATTAACTTTTCTTGGGAAGAGTCCACCATTTGACTTCACCAACCACATCATGCCCCTATCTAAGGTCTCCTTGATAACATACAGTCCAATCCAAGGCATCAAACTGATCAAATCTCGACGGTAGTCCCTAATTTTTTCAACGTAATCATGCTCATCCTGTTCTATCACCACGGGTTTTTAATCAAGAAAGTCCCTCTTTTTTTCTTTCTCAAGCTTCTGGACTTTTTCTTCCACTAGGGTGCTTTACTCCCTCAACCGATCTCTTTCATTCATGACTACTTGGAGCCTAAGATCATCCTGCTGAATCTCTTCATTAGGTCTCAAGCATTCTTCTTTGAGTTCTTCCAACTACGTGATCCCATCTTCCAAGACTCTGTGATCCGTCATATCCATGGGCGCTACTATGCGCGGACTAGGCATGATATACTCCATCGATATTACAACGTTCAACCCATAGGCCAACCTAGAAGGCGCCTGTTCCATTAGTTTCTTGCATGTTGTCCTATAAGCCCATAAAACTGCTGGTATGCATAGGTCGCAATCACTTCGCTACGCACTACATACATTGTTTAGTGCTTGGCATACCTCATTAAATGCTTTCGTGTGGATAACCTTTTATGCAATCGTTCGCTCAACATTTTGTTGTTCCAACTTGAGGAGTCGTTTGTGCAATTCCCCCCCCAACACATGCTTATTGACCATATCTCCCAACGTGAAGCTCATGTGCGTTCGTAGGTTATTTTCCATATGTCAGCATCCACCTAGAAAGATGTGCACATGGACCATCCCATCCATTATATTTATCAGCTGATTGCACCCTAGGCTTTCCAAACTGTGTGTGCATCATTCTCCTGCATTCGTGCTAGTACTGAAAGTTCCCTTTGTGTATACCCCACCACCTTGCGGGAGTAGTGCGCAGTACCCAATTCAAGGCTTGGGTGTTGGCATTATGTTTCTGGTATGGTTATATGTTACAAATATTGTACTTGATGGAAACACCCATGGCATGGATCTCAATATGATGAGAATTATGAAGTACGCAGGAGAAAAGTTCACGGAATTTTATGCAGAGAAAAGTTTATTTCATGTGGGAAAACTTACCTTTGGTCCATGGTAGGTAGTCCTTGGAATTTGAACCTATGGTTTTTGGACCATGGCATCTCGACAGACGTGTTGATCCCTAGTATTGAGTTGATGGTATTGGTTTATTATGGTTTTGGCCCGTGGTATTGGTCCATGATTTGAGGAAGAGCTTGCATATATAAAGCAAAGGAGATCATTTGGCTTTGGTATGATTTTGGGTTGAATATCTTAAGATATGAAATATTGGGTTATTGTTTCAAAAGCTCGATCTATATGAAAGTGAATTGGAAAGCGAATCTGTGAAGGGTGATCTCTCGAGCGCTGCAGCTGCAGAAGTGCGGAGGCGCCGCAGGAGACGCCGCAGGAGGCGCCGCAGGAGACGCCGCAGGAGGCGCTGCAGGAGACGCTGCAGGAGGCGCCGCAGGAGACGCCGCAGGAGGCGCCGCAGGAGACGCCACAGGAGGCGCCACAGGAGGCGCCACAGAAGGTGTTCTGGGTTTAGTTTTCTGTTATTGTGGATCTGGTTATCTGGGTGACTTACTGGTACTTG
>APFE030625981.1:0-12350 GCA_000404065.3 Pinus taeda
AGAGGCATAAACATTGATACACACAACAGTCGTCATATGTGGTTGATCAACGGTCTAGATCTGATCGGCGGGTCACAATCGGCGGATATCGACTTGCACTGTATGGAACTTGCGACAAAGATCAGTGATGCAACGTGGACCGTTGATCAAGCATGCAGATCGATGACCCACATTGCATCGCAGGATCACTATCAGAGATTAGTGAAGAGCGCTATCAATGGCTCGAGGCATCAGCGATATGCGATTACGATTAGATCGCATTGCTATATGACATCGGAGAAACACCATGGAGTGGGGCCTTTACACATATATGTGTTCGACCCGATGAACCTGACCTGACGGTATTCTAATATTATTTCGTAATATTTGAGGTCTGCAGAAAACCCATTTTCAATGCATTTTCATAGTATTTTACGTATTTCTAAAATACAAAGGGGAAGAAAGGGAACAAGCCACTTGCAATTTGTGATAGCGATAAGTATGGACCTAATAGAGGAATGGATAGAGTTCAAGGACTTTTAAGTTCGAAATAAACAGAGCTTGGCAGGAATCTATAGTGTTGCAACGTTTTCTGTATAAACTAGAAAACAATCATTGTTAGTATTTAAAGGGATTACAAAGGCCTGAAGACCCATTCCATCACAAAACAGAGGCCGGGGATTGGTTGCTGAGAGACAGAGGCCGAAAAGTGAAAAAAAGGCCACAACACAATGCAGCCCGAAATATAAGCGATCATGGAGCATCAATAGTGCAACACAACCAAAACCAAAAAAAGCGATCAGGGGGCATCTCTGGCACGAACGAGCTCCCTGCCAGCGTAGCAAAGTACCATAATGAGGTTACTCTTTCGTTAGAGAATAAACCTCCAAGCCCATGCGTACCTAGTTAGGGCATTAAGTCATTAAAGACAAAGGGAATATATTAAGACTTATTGAGCCTCAGAAGGCTCGAGAACATTGTAAAAGGGCCTATAAATATGTGAAAATTCAGAGTAACAAGGGTTCAACTTCTAGAGATTGTGGATACTTTGCTACTCAAGCTTCTCATCTTTATTCTAGCAATATAAGCTTATTTTGTTGTTATATGTTCAATTCCCATTTTCTCTTATGTTCTAAACTTGCACTTGAATAGGTTTTTCATGTTTCTTCTGTGTCTAATGCCAAATAACTGTCATCTTATCTCTGCATTGATAAATTAGATTTGCAAGCTTCATTTAATTCTTGTAGCTTGCCATTCGTATGTGTTTATATGTGCATCTATTGGTACAATCGGTATTCCCCATCTATCCATTGAATCTACAAACTATTGAGCATTAGTGGTCTAAAGCCTTGTAAAGTTGAGCGTGCTCATGCATGCCTTCAGTAAAAACAGAGCTAAAATGGTTATCTAACTTGATCCAGACCTTCATCCATTCCAATAGTTTCGAGAACAATATTGAAGATTATATGTTACGAGGCATCTCTGAGTTGCAACCTAGGAGAGTTTCTTGGAGTGATAACATAATTAGCATCATTGCTGGGGAGAGGAAACTGAAGCTGAGCTTCCCTGGGAGATGACACAGATCCAGTTTTGATGATAGACAAAGTCTGGGCACTTTTTCGATTGTAATCATCTATCTAGCAACTCTACTAGAGGACAAACCTCTTGGTGACTCCACTTCATAGTTTTGGCTCAGTTTGTGAGGCATACTCGGAGAAATCCTCAGAAGCCACAAACTGACCGAGTATTTGATCCTAAGAAAATCATCAAAGAAAGAAAAGTATTCCAGAAAGGAGCATCATGTTCAAGTAAATCTAAACAATATTCTATATCTCTTCAAGAAAATACTGTAATAGAACAAATACATGTTGAGAGTATAGCATCTAATACTAGTAGTGAAGAGAAAATATGAGAGATTCATAAAGCTCCTTATTCTTTAGGTTCTCCTTTTGTTGTATGCCCAAAGGAAACCCTACCTTATACCCATCATACTCCCTTAGTCTTATCAGTCACTCCTCAGCCCTCTATCATTCAGACTGCCAGTACCCTTATAGCCACCACAGCTATGGCAGGACCACAAGAACCTACAAAAATGGAAAGAATCATAGCTGCTAGGTATGGAACTCTAGTAGTGCCCACTCCTTTGAATTCCATGCCTACTACAAAATAGCAGAAGTATAGGCCCAAGTTCACTGGGACTTAAGTTGTTATAGATGAGAATCATCTTGAATCATTCTATAGCTATGTTGATAACTTGGACATTAGTGAAGATGATGTGTGGATGAGAGTCTTTATCCAAAGCCTAGATGGAGAGGCTAGAAAATGGTTCAAAGAACTGACCCCAAGATCTATAGAAGATATTGAGGCTTTAGATGATGCATTCCTAAATCATTGGGGGTATAAGAAGGATCTACTCTACTACCACACCGAGTTTGGCAACATAAAGAGGGAAAATGGTAAGTTGCTTTCTGATTTTAATAAGAGGTTTAACCACATGTACAACAATATACCAGCTGAAGTAAAACCCACCACTACCTCTACTAACCTCACCTATGCCAGTGGTTTTGATTTGACTTCGGTCTACTATTGAGGGAGAGGCAATGTGCTACCTTGGCTGATATGCAAGATGCAGCCTTGGAAGTAGAATCAAACATCATGGCTACAGATAAGCTCAAGGGAATTGTTGATAGAAGAAGACAAAGGGGCAAGTCTTCATCATCTTTAAACCCTAAGATAGATAAAATGACTAAGACGATAGAGTCATTAGCCTCTGAAATCTCCAAGTTAAAGGTTGAGAAGCACCCTAGGAAAGGAAGAGTTCATAATACCTTTACTCCTACAAATCCAAATCCAAATCCATATAGAAGAGCTAATGAGAAGTTGCAGATTCTGCAAAGAAGCAAAGATGCGAATGAAGACAAAACGATGAAGACCCCTTTCCAGAACGTAGTCGTGGACGAAGAGTAGTTTGATGAAGATGATGAGATCCATTGTATGGAAGACAAAGGCAGTGCCTCCTTTTTGACCTTAACTTCCTAGGAAAAGTCATTATTCAATGAACAGATCAACCAAAAGTGGGATGGTGGAGCTGTTCTACAAAATGAAGATCAGCACAGATATAACCTGAGGTTGAATATGAATAATGCCAAGGAAACTCATGTTTAAAGAACTGTTGTCCCTGCCAACACAAATGGATCTTGGTAGCCACTGATTATTTTACCAAATGGATCGATGTCATACCCACTAAGAATTCTAATCATCAAGTTGTCATAAATTTCTTGAATGAGAACATTTTCACTAGATTTGGGTACCCAACCAAACTAGTCATTGATAATGCAACAACTTTCAAGGCAGAAGATTAGGTGGGCATGTGTGAATCCATGGGAATTCAATTGGTGCATTATACCTCATATTATCCTCAAGGTAATGGCCTGGAAGAATCATCTAACAAGAGTCTTGTAAGGATAGTCACAAAACAGTAGGAGAACAACAAAAAGAGATGGGATTCCAAGTTGAAGTTTGCACTGTGGGCTGGCAAAGTTACCAAGAAGAAGTCCATAGGAAATTCTTCATTCAAGCTGGTTTATGGCAATAATGTTGTTTTTCATATCTAGCTTATTCTCCCTGTGGCCAAATTCTTTCAAGAAGAATAGGATGAAATGAATGACATGGTAAGGAGAATGAATAACCTGGTTGAATTACAACAGATTAGAGAGCATCTGGTTGAAAAGTCAAAATTTCATAGAAGAAAATCAAAGAAACCTTTGACAGGAAAACAGAAATGGATAATTTCCAAGTTGGTGACTGGTTTCTCAAATGGGATGTGATGAAGGAAAAGAAAGGTAATCATGGTAAGTTTGACTCCTTATGGACAAGTCCATTTGTCATCTCCCAAATTCAGTAGAACAATACCTTTATTCTACACAGTCTAGAAGGATAAGATGTCTTTGGCGGCTTGGTCAATGGGCGATTCTTGAAACTTGATTTCATTTAAGGCTTTAAAGCCTTGATATTGTAAATATGTTTTTCAGTTTTTATTTTTTCTATACAATATAGGCTCCATGGCCAATGGAACACTAGGAGATAGATTTGATTTTGGTTTTATAATAGACGCATTGCTCTGTAGTTCTTGAAACCTCACAGGGAGGCTTTCATCCCCAGAAGTAGCCAATGTTAGCCTTGTTGGCAAATGACCCAAAAATGAATCCAAAACGCTCCAAGATCAAAATAATCGCATGCCAAGAGTCCTCGGAATGGTAGAAAAGCACTGTCAGGAGGTAGAAAACCATAGGAAACAATGAAAAACCAAGTATTAGAGGCATAAACATTGATACACATAGAAACTGTTAGATTTGGCCGATCAATGGTCTAGATTTGATCGGCGGGTCACAATCGACGAAGTCAATTGGTGGATATCAACACATATTGTATGGAAATTGCGACAATGATCAATGATGCAACATGGACCTTCGATCAAGCATGTATATCAACGACCCACATCGCATCACACAATCACTATCAGAGATTAACGAATAGCGCTATCAATGGCTCGGGGCATGATATGCGATTGTGATCAGATAATATCACTATATCGCATCAGAGCAACACCAGGGAGAGGGGCCTTTACACATATATGTGTGCTACACAATGAACCAGACCTGACGGTATTCTAAATATTATTTCATAATATTTGAGGTCCCAGAAAATCCATTTTCAATGCATTTTCGCAGTTTTTTATCTATTTCTAAAATACAAAGGGGAAGCAAGGGAATGGGCCACTTGCGATTTGCGATAGCGATAAGGATGGACCTGATATAGGAATAGATAGAGTCCAAGGAATTTTTAACTCTGAAATAAATAGATCTTAGTGGGAGTTTGCAGTGTTGTAGAATTTTTTGTATAAAACTTAAAACAATCATTGTTAGGATTTAAAGGGATTACAAAGGCTCGTAGACCCATTCCATTATAGAACAGAGGCCAGGGAACAGTTACCGGGAGACAGAGGCCAGAAAGGTAAAAAAAGGGCCATAGCACGACGCAACCCGAAACAAAAGCAATCATGGAGCATCAACAATGCAACAGAGCCAAAACCAAAAAAAGTGATCAAGGGGCATCTCTGGCATGAGCGAGCTCCCTGCCAGCACAACAAAGTACCAGAATGAGGTTACTCTGCTTTAGAGAAGAAACCTCCGAGCCCATTCATGCCTAGTCAGGGCATCAAGTTGTTAAAGACAGAGGGAATAGATTAAGACCTCGCGAACCTCAGAAAGCTTGAGAGCATTGTAAGGGCCTATAAATATGTGAAAATTCAGAGTAACAAGGGTTCAACTTCTGGAGACTATGGATACTTTGCTACTCAAGCTTCTCATCTTCATTCTAGCAATATAATCTTCTTTTGTTGTTATATGTTCCATTTCCATTTTCTCTTATTTTCTAAGCTTGCACTTGATCAGGTTGTTCATGTTTCTTCTGTGTCTAATACCAGATAATTGTCATCTTATCTTTGCATTGATAAATTAGATTTGCAAGCTTCATTTACTTCCTGTAGCTGGCCATTCTTATGTTTTTATATATGCATCTGCTGGTATAGTCGGTATTCTCCATCTATCCATTGAATCTACAAACTATTGAACATTATTGGTCTAAAGCCTTGTAAAGCTGAGGGTATTCGTGCATGTCTACAATAAAAGAAAAGTTGAAACGGTTATCTAGCTTGATCCAAATCTTCATCCGTTCCAGTAGTTCTGAAAACAAGGACAATTCTTTATGCTCTACGCAAAATAATTGAAACTGTTGTCAAACAAAATTTTATACCCAAGTTTCTTGATTAATCTATACATTCATCTGCTTCTATTTATTTTATGCATCACATTTCCTTTATGTTAATTTGCCAGTGCACTAAGTTACATCCCGAGGTTCCCCATTGATTTTTGTGTGAAATATCCTTATTAGAGATTTCTTCTACCTAATCAGTTCAACATAATTTTGATGGTCTGATTGTATACCTCAATTGCCTAACGATGTTGTGCTTTACCTATGAAATAGAGGCTAATATAACAAGACACAAACACATTCCTTGGAACTTTCGTTACTATGGAATGCTTGGTTGGATTTTGGAATGGGAACATCCATTCCTGTGAATTCCATCACTGACTTAACTCATGGTGTCTTTGTATTCTACCATTACAAAACCTACGAGTGGGAAAGTGATTGGTGAAGTTAGTGACATTGTACCACATCTTGACCTTCACAAGCATGGTCGTGTAGTTGTTGTTTCCTGTGTCCACGAGATAATTTTCAAAGATGAATATGGTGTAGGAGGCATAAGGAACAACAAATGAATGCATCATCATAAACACATTAACAAAAAACGTAGATGGAAAATAAACTTCATTTACCCAATATTTTTTTGTAATGGAATTCAATCTTTGAATATTATTTTTTTTGGTTCTTGAATCTAAACCTCTTCTTATTTGGAAACATAAACATATTTTGGTTAGGATCCATGGATGATAACTGGATCAAAAAGGTCTGCATCGAAGGTTACCACTTTACATAATTGTGCATACATTCGATGCCACAACAGGTGTGTACCCTTGAAAGTAATTGTAGAGAAGTCAAATTGGAATCGAGTGAAAGCAAGGACTTTTTTTCCTTATATCCTCATTCTCAATGCTTCATCCAAATGTTAGAAATGATCCCACAATATCAATATGTAATATTTGTATGAATAACTTGATAATTGGAATCCATAATTCCCTCTTGTCCTGTGCACATTTCCCACACCATTTTGAGTTTTGGTGATTATTTCCGCTTCCTTACTTGTAAGAAAATCATTCTTATTTTTTTTTTTACTAGCTATTCCTCCAAAGAATCTATTAGTCATTCCTTAAAATATGTGAAGTCATACTATGATTATTTATATTTTTATGGGTTTGATATTTTCAATAATGAATGTATATATGGAGTGGAAGAAAACTATAATTGGTTTTATTATTTGTTAATTATTTTCCTATATTCGTTTGTCTCAAATGGAAAGATGCATAACCAATTAATGAACAGAGTGGCATAGTTCAAATTAGTAGTTCTTGATATTGTTCAGAACTGAGAGAATATATTGTTGATTTATTTATGTGAATCTATTAGAATATGATGAATCTTGTTGTTATTTGGTACTTCAATATCAACAATTACAAGTTATCTATGTATGAATTTGTGTAAGTGAAGAAAGTTTAGTTGTATAATTGACTACTGGATATGCTCATTACCTAAACTACCTACTTATATAACTGTCAAAAATGTAGTTCATTTGTATTTTCATAGATGGAAGTAAGTTCATAGAGAAATTTATTATCGATATTTTCCTTGAGTCAAGGAGATTCAATTCTACAAGTACATCATTTGTGGTTAGAGGAAGTTATATTTTAAATGGAGGTCTAGTGGTACATTAAAGTTTTCATGGTCAAGAACAATATGACCTATTCTCCTGTCTACAAAATTTAGTCCATAAGGTCCATCATGAAATGTCTTGAGAATATAATGAATTTCATCATCACACACGATCTAATTTGTTAATCAAAACTAGTGTGGAAGAGATAGCCATTCCAATAAGAAGAGGCTTATTGGTATAAAATTAAAAAATAATAATATTTATGGCAAATTGTATTTTTTATATATTTGAAAAAAAAAATTATTTATTTTCACAAATTGAAAAATAAAAAAGTAATTTAAAAAAAAACAAAAAAAACATGGCTACCTAGCATAGACAAGCCATTTTAGCCTAGCCTACCATAGCCTAGCCTACCCTATCCAGCCTAGCTTATCCTACCCTACCCTACCCTTGCCTAAGCTACCTAACTTAGCCTAGCCTAACCTAACCTACCCTAGCTAGCCTACCTTACCTTACCCTACCCTAGCTAGCCTACCCTAACCTATCTAGCCTACCCTAGCCTACCCTAGCATACACTATCCTAATCGTAGCCTAGCCTACCTAAGCCAAGCCTATCCCACTGTAGCCTAGCCTACCTTATCCTATCCTACCCTATTCTAGCCTACCCTAGCCTACGTTACCCTACCTTACCCTACCCTACTATAGCCTAGCCTATTCTGCCTTAACCTATCTTAAACTAGATTATCCAACCTAGCCTAACACATGGCTAATCTAGACTAAACTACTTGAGCCTAACCTAAGATAGCCTAGCTTAGCCTAGCCTATCCTATCTTAGCCCAACCTAGCCTAGTCTAACTTAAACTGGCCTAGCCTAGTGTGGCCTAAACTAGCTTAGCCTATCTTAAACTAGCTTGGCCTAACCTAGCCTAGCCTAGCTTAACCTAGCCTAGCCTAGCCTGTCCTAGTCTTGCCTATCCTACACCACTCTAGCCTAACCTAGAATAAACTATCCAAAACTACACCCTAAATCTCAATATATATTATAAATATACATCCCACATGAAAGTGAAAAAACTTCACATAAAAAGTAGTGAATAGAAGTAATGGATTTATTATGAAAGTTACAAAATACAAATTGATGTTTATTGAAAAAATATTTTATATAATGTTTAAAGAAAACATAATATAAATTCTATAATAAAATAAATTTTCAACATAAAATAAAAACATATATATATTCAATTATGTAATTAAACAATAAATTTATAAAAATAAATAAACACTTTAAATGATTAAATCACTAATATAAAATCCATATATTACATTATTAAAATATATAAAAACTACGAAGAATCATATAAAATATATGAATGTTTAAGAAATTATAAAAAGACTATTTACTTTAATAAAGCACACAATTTTTTTATTTTTTTCTAAAAAAGATGACTTTTTACTAAAAACAAATTAATAGATATAAAAAACTTTCTATATTAATTAAGAAAAACAAAAATTCCTATTTCTTATTTTAGTAAATAAAACTATATAAATAAATACTTATAATAAAAAATAATAAATATAAGTTTTATAGGATATTCAAGATATTTTCATCATGGAAATATTATCATAACAATATATATATATAAAAGCAACGGAATTAGAAATGAGAAAAAAGCTTATGCAGTTCTAGTTTTCAAAAAAAACCATATCCAATTCAAACAAAAAAAAGAAAAAACCTATTACAACAGCAGCAACCAGAACAGCAACAAGGAAATTCTATAAGCACAAAAGCACGAGACTTCAATTTCAAAAATTTAAAAATATATTTGAAAGAAAATTAGGTTTGCTGAAATTGTTTTCATGACCATAGTTGAATAAGCGCCTATACGAGCAAATATGTTATAGACCATAAATTCCCATAAATGGTCAACCAGAAGAAAAGATTTTGATATATTGGGAAAAGTTTTTGACGGTAATTTGCCTAATTTCTGGGTTTATTAGATACTCTATCTATTCTCTGACGGCATATTGGAAACGAGGGCGATGCTGTTAAGCAGACTGTCTTGTCTGTTGTTGGCAAGTTTGACATGGGTGCTCGTCGGGATGCTGTTAAGCAGACTGTCTTGTCTGTTGTTGGCAAGTTTGACATGGGTGCTCGTCGGGTTCGAATCCAATGGAATCCTGGGTGCTCGTGGCTTGAAGGTAGCGTGTAGCCTGGTGAGAATATTCGGCGGGGAAGGGAACATGGTATAAGATTACACCCAGGAATTAGGCAACGAAGGGCAATATAAGGCAGAGGGAGTGGAAGTGACAATGTAGAGAAGTCGCCAACTGTCAGAAAGGTAGGCAAGAGCAGAGAGCAACCCTATGCAGAAGGAATAGAAGTAGAAGGCCGACATGCGTACTAGCCTCTTCTGGAGAGAACCACGGGCTTCGTCGCCAAAACAAGGGACGATAAACCTACGCCACTCCATGTTATGCCCGTCAATAGACGGAGTATCAAATAAACTCAAAAATTTGCCGTCAAGAAGCTGAGGATGGCGTTGCCGCGCAAGCCAACCTCAGCAAATCATGATAGTAATTCATTCGAGATTGTATGAAAAGAGCCCTTTCCATTTAAAGGAGATCCATAATACAGGTGGGTTTAGATTTAAAGGAAATCTATAAATTTCGTCAGGCCAGATGGATTCATTGAAATCAGCGAGAGTCACATTAAACCTCCACAAATTAAAGAAATATTAATTAAATAACTAAATAATAAGACCAGATTAATTCCTAAAAAGAGAGCGGATGGATTAAGCTAACAATAAAAATAACACAGAATATTATTAAATGACTAAAAGGCCAGAGTAAATCTTTTATTAATCCAGAAATGAATTAGTTAAAACCAGAGCCAAAAATGAATTAATTGAAACCAGCAGATACAAGAAGCCGTGGCAAAACTACTGACATCAAAGAAGGAAGGAGAAGCTACATCGATACATACCTATAACTCGATTTCATTTTCTGAAGCCACCGGCATTTCCTTCTTTCCACTCCGTTCTCCCAACATATGATTATCTGCATCTAAAAAGATCAACGGTTTCACAGAAATTTAAACGGCAAAAAGATAAGTGATGATCAACCATTAAACTTTTCCACCTGACGATATGGTTGCAGGTTGCCTCCTATCAAAATTACTGAACTATTTCTGAAGACATTAAGGCGTGAAAGAAAGAGAAGTGATCATTAACTTACCTCCGATCTGCTCCACCAGAAGTCGACATAGAAGCAGGCTACCTACACTAACAACAATCGGACAAGCATGCCAAGCAAAACAGAGATGGAGGAAGATGTAAGAGTTGATATATATATTCCTCCGCGTCGTTTCAACCGATAGCAAGTGTTAACTTCTTGGACGCTTTGTGCAACGGATAGGTTGGATGCTTTTCTGCAACGGATAGGATCAATGCAACGGTTAACTTTATTCATGCTTTTTTTCACGTTTTTTTCTAAATTTGTTTTTGATTTTAATCATTTTTTATTCTCATGCTTTTCAAATTTGTTTTGAAATGTGTTAATTTGTTATTAGTTATAGATTTTCATGTGTTAATTGGTTAGTTAGTTATAGATTTTCATGTTTTTCAAAATTTGTTTTTGATTTAAATGATTTTTTATTTTCATGTTTTTTATTTTTTTTGAATTTAATGATTTTTAATTCTTGCTTTAAAAAAAACATATTAATTTATCACTAATTATTCATATTCTTTTTTTAAATTTAATTATATCATTTTATATTATTGTTCTTAATTTTTTTAATTTAATTGGTTACTAAATTACAAATTACTAATTTTATTTTTAGGCATTTAATTAAATTTATTGAGTTTTTCTTTGAGAACAAATATGATACAGTATCTATAATTTTGAATAGCTAATCTTTTTTAAATGTAAATTACATTTCCTCTTTTTTTAGTGTTAGTTTTTTCATATTAGTACAATACATAATTTACAAATTTATTAGATACTATATTTATTTATTTATTAAAATGAATACACACACGCAAAGGCGCGCGCGCACACACGCACACACGCACACACACACACACACATATATATATATAGATTTGTTTATATTTTGCTCAAAATTGTATAGTATTGAGTACATCTACATGTAACATGGAAAATTTAGTTTAAAATATATAGTGAGCTCCTATGTTGGAGTGTATCATTTTGCTTTATTTTTTTAATTTATGATGTTTTAAAATTGTGAAATATATTTAACATCATGAAAATACAAATGTAACATGTTAAATATACTAATCATCTGGATTTTCATGTTAATATTTTTGTCAAAATCATATGATATTAATTTCATCTACATGTAACATGGAAGATTTAGTTTATGGTATATGGTGGACTCCTAATATAGTAGTGTATGAGTGTACCTTTTTGTTTTATTTTTTTGACTTACAATGTTTATAAATTGGGAAATATTAACATCATGAAAATGCAATTTTTTGCCATATCTATACAAGTTTTGGATGCATTTATATTTTTTATTCTTTTATGGGATGAATTTATAATAAAATCTCATAACTAATTAGTTACCAATGTGTTCTGTTATTTTTTTAAATATATACTTCCATATTTATACAAGGTTTGGATGCATTTATATTTTTTGTTCTTTTATGGGATATATTTTTTTCCTTTGCAAAATTTAAGGTTTTTTTTTTGTAATATATGCATTGGTTTTGTTTACATGAATTTATAACAAAATAACATAACTAATTAGTTATAAATGTGTTATGGTATGTTTTTTAAATTAATACTTCTTTGCCTATATAATTTTAGGATAGTCACTATTGTACTAGGATTGTCACCTATGACAAGGATATATAGATTTTATTTGAAATATGTCATGGTATTTTAAATTTTTTCTTTTAAGAGTGTGAAATTTATAATTAAAAAAGTGTAATGATCCATTATTAAGATGTTACTTGTATAT
>APFE030625982.1:527-12285 GCA_000404065.3 Pinus taeda
GCTGTGGAGGTGCACGGCGCCATAGAAGGCGCAGCTGCAGAGGTGCGCAGCACCACAGAAGGTGAAGTGCGTAGCGACGCAGGCCAGAGAAAAGGAAATGGCGTATCTGTCTTAAGATCTTTTGTTGACTGATTTTTTTGTTGATAAGGTGTTCTGGGTTTACTTTACTATTATTGTGGATCTAGTTATCTGGGTGACTTACTAGTACTTTATGATCATTTGATGTTTATGGATCCAATTTGAAAATTTATGAAAAGTGGTCCTTGAAAGAAAAGAAGTAGGGGGTTGTAGCTCCCTTCCAGGAGAGACTAGAAAATGAGAGAGAGTTGTAGCTCTCTGCAGGTCGCAGCCTGCATACTGGTAAAGGACTGCACCAGTACAAGACCATTGTAAAAGGAGTTTCTAATTTGAAAGAAGATAGAGACATATTGCAACAGGTGGTTTTCACCCACATTGGGTTTCCACCTTATATCTGGTGTTCTTTGATGTGACTGTCTGTTTTTCTTGTACATGCTCATTGTTTTATGGTACTGATATGCAAAAATAATTCAAAGTATAAATAAGGAAGAATTTTTACAAGGACTAGATAATACTGATTCACCCCCCCCTCTCAGTATTATTTTCAACAGATGCATAGAGTAAAAGTGTTGATATTGAGAGCTACAGGATTAACACCCAAACATTTCCCTTGGTTATTTCACATAGAAATAGAACAAGGGTGTGGAGCATAAAGCAAATGAATTTGGCCCCTGATAGGTAAAACACAACTTAGAACCTAAAGGAATTAACCAGTGGTTGTAAAGACCTGGTCTTATGGAAGGGAAGCAGGAATGTGCCAACACAAAAGGAGGTAAGGTAAATTCAGTGGAATTGGAAACATTTTATAAAAAAATTAAAAAGGATCAAGATTTTTATTTGGAAGCGACGTATTAAAAAGGATTTGAGCCTATAATAAAGTGCCTTGGGCACACAGATGGATGAGTTAGGAACTATTTTGGTAAGTGAAGATGCAATATATTTTCATGGACAGTTGAGACATAAACTCTTGGAGTTTCGTAGTTAAAACTAAACATAATAGTAGAATGCTAAATGCATGCATAGAAGAAAACTAATTGCATGAACAAGTTGCTAGTAGTTAAGAGGCATATTTGGTAGTTGTGACAAATCTAGAGATTCACCAAAATTAGAAAAACTATAGATAAATTCTAGAAAATGAGAAAATGAGAAAAATAAGCAGAAAAACTCACAGATTGAGCATAAAACTATAGATCATAGATTGAAGACTTGAAGAGAAGAATTAGGAACTTAGATGAGGAAGAAAAAAGAAGAAAATAAGAAAACCATGTAGGAGATCAAAGAACAAGCTAACCAAAGATCAATCCAAAATATTAGTCCATAATTATTTTTAAGCATAATTTGGGTTACAGAAATTTTATGCATAGGAAAGTGTGTGGATTAGAGGTTGTTGGTGCAGCATGATGCATAATGGTGGTGTTGTCGCAGCTACAATCACCGTCCAAATTTTTTCCTATGCTTTCTTGTCTTACACTTATCTAAAGTTTCTAAGTCACAAGCAAACCTCCTGACTTGGTCACACAACAAATATAGGCTTGCCTCCAAAAACTACACAATCCTTGAGAGCAAGTAGCCTTGATCATAAGAATTGTGCAGTTATGATTGGAAGTCAACCTTGAGCTCAAAAAATACATATTCATTGAATGCAACCTAGCACTGAGCCTAGAAACTACATAATTCCTCATTAAGATGAGAAACTGTGTAGTGCACTGAGCCAGAAAGTTTCCTAGTTACCCTGAATTGCATAATCTTTCCCAATAGCGTGCATGGCCAGTTTCCATAGAAAATAAAGAAAAATGAAGGGAAGAAAACATCCCTAGGAAGTAGGATCTATTATTAGTTTCCCAAAGGTGGCGTATTTCTATTTTTATAAGTTCCCACCAAGTGTCACTTTTCCTTGTTTTTAGGCATGCATGTCATAAACCCTCATTTTCTAAAATCTAGTTAATTAATGCCTCTAGATCTCATTTTCACGTTCGATCTTGGAGCTCTCTCATTCTTGAGGAGATCAAGGAACCTTTCGTATGGTCTTCGTTGCTTTTCTAGGTGAGTTTCAATTTTGTCATCTTTTGTCGCTTTTTGTTGTTTCACTTGTGTGAGTGTTGTTCTACTTATTTATCCTCATGGTTGCTCACGTTTCAACTTATTTTAGATTATAGAAGTGTTTTTCTAAGTTGTCATTCACATTTCACAAGTATTGCATCGTTTTTCTTGTTTTCGCACTGATGGTCGTTGTGGCGGTCACTCACCTCACATACTTGATTTTCCTTATGTTTGATCCATTTATACACTTGATCCACATTGGTTCATTCACACTTAATTAGTTTTACACTCAAGCTCTCATCATCACTCACTTCTTCTCATTTTCACACTTCAATCGAGAAGATCTGCACTTTCCTTAGCTAGATCTTGCCTTGCCCAGCTAGGCACTGTGCAATCCTAAGGCTCAATCCACATGCTTGGCCTTTGGAACTACATAGTGTGTAGTACATGCTAGCTCCAACTCTGCATTATGAATTTCCATGGGTCATCCTATCACCTTGGCATAGTATCTCCCAATCTCTACCTAGGTTGGGACTATGCATTGCATAGTCTCAAGCCTCAAGCTTCATCCTTGGTTGTTGGGTTTGTGCAATGTGAAGTTCCCATAGTTAGCCAATCTCCCTTGTTGATAAAAATTGTGCAATCCTTCTCTCCAGTTGCCCAGTTTGTTGCTTGATCATGCTTTGAAGGTAGATTTTCTAAAGCTAATGTTTTCTTTCCATGATTTTCCTTTCTGTCCCATAGGTACCACACTTGCAAAGAACTTTCTCCCAACATTCATTGCTACCATAGCACCAAAGATATTTGCTTCAAAAGAGACCACTAAAAGAAGCACTATGGTGGTAGTTGAGAAAACAGTAGGAAACTTTTCAGTATATGTGGACCCTCAATTGTTTATAGAAAAGGATTCAACACTAACATGGCAACAAGTCAATGAAGCTCTTTCAGAAAAAAGCCTTGAGGAAGATCTAGAGGACAACTCTGGAAGCAACACCAACAAAAAACAGAAATCTCGTATAGGTTAAGGGAAAGATAAATTTTGCTAATAGTCTAGGGGGAGAACAAAGTTTCAAGATGAAAGTGGATCCAATCCTTATGAAAGCAGCTTTAGCAGCAAAATTGTAGAGGAAGTAGAGGATCAAAAGAGTAGAGCAGAGGAAGAGAGAAAAGTAGATCTTGCAGGAAGCATAACTATGATTGAAGCAAGAAGAACAAGAATTGAAGGAAGAATGCGAGTTGAGAAGGATAGAATAAAAGGAAAAAAAAGTAGGAAGAAGAAGAAATGGAAGGAACCATAGTAGATGAAACATCTCCAATATAGGTTGAAGGGAAAGAACAAAACCAACCAGTAGTAGAGGAGAAGGGTGAACATATGCAAGATTGGGAGCTTTCGCAGGAGATTGAAGACTTCATTTAAGTTGCAGATATGTAGTTGAAATTAGGGTCATGAAATGAGGATGTTAACCTAATTCTGAGTGCTCCATAGGTCATTGTTTAGTCACCATCACCTCTAGCAATAGAGTTAGCTTTGAGTGAAGGAGGGGTTGTTGTTCCTCTTGATGATGATCTGGTAATGGACTTATACAATCTACCTTATGATCAATTCTGGAAGGGAATTGTATAAGCATGGAAAAACAATTTTCTGGATGATCATGTATCACCTACATTCACTAGAGAGAGCGTGATAGTGGTTGACACCAACAAGAATCCAGATGTCATTGCTAAAGCCAACTTGGCCTTTGTGGGTGCAACAAGATCAAACACTCAGTATTTGATGGCCGAGAAAAAGTAATTGGCACAGAAATTACAAGTTGTCTGGTAAGAGATAGAGCATCTCCATGCGATGACACATAACAAAGTCTCCACACAGGTCTACTTGGAGGAACTGAGAGCAACAATACTTAGTGAATTATGAACACTTGGAGAGACTATGTAGGACCTCTATGAGGAGCTCATAACCACGCATAAGGAAGTTGTTCACGTGCATGGTTTGAAATAACAGAGAAGATACTTTGTCAAAACTATTAAGAATGTATAAGTTGTCATTGCTTCTTTGCAGGAATGGATGATGTGATACAAAGGGGCACAACTTAACTTTCGAAAGAAAATGAAGCCATAGGCAGAACTAGAGGAAGAAAGAGTGTGAATATTGATTCAGAGCAACAAATCAACTTGCCTCATTCATTGCAAGTATTCAAAACTCATATGTACAGTTACAACAATTTGGGTTTCATGGTGAAAACACACAATATCCCATCAGTTGGCTCACTCACCAAATCCAAACGTAGACACCAGTTCAGGCGGGAGATTGAATATTACTTGGAGTAGATGTGAAAAATTTCCACCAAGGAGGATTCGGAGATTAGTATATAGAACATGAAAAATTACATCGATGGTCATGTCTAGATTAGAAGAATGTTACTCTTGCTTGAGAGGTATGCCAAAACTGGCTCCACGTCATTGTACCCAGATGCTATGGAGGCTAGAGTCTACTTCCAGCCATACACCATTATGCAGTGTGGGGATGTCATCACATAGTCCAGTTCTTGGCACCAATATGTGACTAAGAAGCATCAAGTGGAAGTTGTTGAGCTAGAGTTTCCCCAAACTCAAGCATTATAGTGTTTTATCTTGTTACACTGTCAAGTTGTCCCTACACTATTTTATCTTATATGGGTATAAGTATTGTAATATTAATTGTTACTGAAAGTGAAATTCCAAGTGTCAATATTGGAATATCAAGAGTCATGATGTAATGTAATGAATCATTCTGTAAAGAAGTTGAAGAGTCATGATGGTAGTCCAAAGGTCACAAAGTGGAGTTGAAGAGTCACCCCCTCTTGTTATAAATGGAACCTTATAACTCATGTAAATGGATTTTGGGAGCCAAGATTTTAGCTAGGCTTAGGCTTAAAAGGGGCTTGGGAGTATTATGAAGAGACTTGGCTTCTCTATAGCATAGAGTGAGTATACTTCTTTAGAGGAGTAGTTTTTATTGACTTTAATGTTCCACTATTGAGGCTAGTGGTCCATCAATGGTGTATGTATGAATAGAAATTTCACTTATAATAAAATCTGAGTTCGCACTCTTTCATGCATGTGTTGTGAATACAGTAGGGCTATTCTTGTTGTATTTGCAATGTATGTTATTTACATTGTTCTCATGCTTATGAAATATTTAATTTACATTTGTATGAATCTTGTTGAATGTGTGTTGTTGTATTAATTCATCACTTTAACTTGTGTACTATTCCAAATCTTAGCTTGTGATGTCATTACACACATGTATTCCTTTCAAGTTGCGTACTATTACAATATTCCAAGGGTGCACTTCCTTTTCCCTTCGTGTGTTGGAACCTTCATGCATCACACTTGACTTTCCAAAGGGTCACACACTTTCTCTCACCTAAACTTACTGTACTTCACTCTGCACTTTTTTCATTAAAGGAATAACATTACCACCTACTACTGGGACTCCTAATACAAATGTTGTGTGGTCTAGTTGGGAATTCATATCAGGGAGATCCCCTAAATGTTGGTGAGTCCAACACCATCAACAGGTGGTATGTATCAGAGGTGTATCAAAGACCAATATTGGTATTTGAAAGGCATTTTAGAGATGTAAATAAGTGCATTGGTGATTGGTGTTGATGTTATTGGTGCATATATTTTTGTGATGTGTTTAGGAATAAAACATTGTTGAAGGTGATAATGTTGGTGATTTTTTTAGTAATCAGATATTGTTGAAGGTGCGTAATCTAACTTTGGTGCATGGTTGCAGTGAGAAAAAAATATTTGTTTATGACATAAGTGGCCTACTGGTTCTACTTTGAAAATGTTTGAAAGATGGATCAACAAGGCCAATAAGTGGTAGGTTGCATATCAGGAATTGGAGCTCCTTCTAGTCGATATTGGTAAATGTCTAGGGGGTAGGGTCCCTTGCAGAAGAGGTTAATAAATGAGTAAGGGAAGGAGTCCCTTCCAATGTGTATTGGTAAAAAAGCAGGGGAAGTAGTCCCTTTCAATGGTAGTTGATAAATGAGCAGGGATAAAAGTTCCTTTCAATAGCAGTTGATAAACATACAAGTAATAGGTTGTGGGGAACTGATGTAATAAAGTTGAAGCTTGTAATAAATAGAATATTGTTGTCTTGTGTATATTTTTATCATGTGCTTGATGATTATTATGTTATGATTGAGTTGTGTTTTTGATCCATGAAAAATTTCTAAAGTGATTGAAAAGTATAATTTGTGAAAAATTGTATAATTTGGCCACACTACTCATTCAACTCCCCTCTCATTAGTGTCTCAGTTTTCATTTTTTCTAACAATAGGTATTAGAGCAAGGTTATTTTAGTATTATTTTAAAAACTAGAAGGAAGATTAAGGATCATGAGAACTAGGACTGGATTACCTCACGCAGAGTTCCATTTTTTAATGGCTCAAATTATACAACTTGGAAGGTAAGGATGAGCATCTACCTGCAATCTCTTGATCTTTATGTATGGCTATCTATGGAGAATCAAGAGATATATGATAAGTTTTATAAACAAGATAAGAAGGAAATCATGAGAGGGTTGTCTAAGTCAGATATTAAAAAATGGTTTTGTTTTAAGACTGCAAAGGAGATATGGGACATATTTCAGCCCACTTATGAAGTAGATATGCAAATTTCATGTGATGTCAAGAGGTTTTCCATGGAGGATGAAGCTGTCAAATATTAAAAGCGAATTGAAGATCATAAATAATGTGATGATTCTTTTGTATCAATAGGCCAATTCAATAATCAACACCCAAGGAAGATGAAATCTACAAGTAAGTTGTTGTTTTTTTGTTATTGTAGAACAATAGACCATTTATTTTCTAATTTCTCAGCTGCATTTACTGGTGAAAGTGAGAGTTTCTCATCTAGTTATAGTGAAAAAGGAGCTAAGTTAATAGAAATAGTAGATCTAGACATTGGAAAAGAAGAAAATCAGCCCACCTCTAGTGAAGAGGAAGAAAGGACATCTCACATGTCAGCAAAAAAATCTCTAGAATTATTAAGGGAACAAAAAATTGTCAGAAAAAATGACACTTGTTGTGAATTTGGTTTCTCCTCTATTGATTTGGAATATATTGAAGAAAATATCTATTTGAAGAGGCAACTCATATCACATCTTGAAGAGATAAATAAATTCAAATCTATCAATATGGATATGGAGAAAGAGAATAAGAAATTAAAGGAGAAGTTGATGAATCTTCAGAATAAATGAAATAATTCTTAAGCGTTTAAGGAGATTCAAATCGACTACTTTTCCTTGCAGGCCGAGACATTGTTGGAAGATGAAAATGAACAAAAAACAACATTAAAGGCACCCACAAAGTTGGTTAAAGGAATATCCTATAGCACAAAATTAACAAAGAAAATAACGCAAAACCAAGGAGAACAAAATATCTACACAAATCAAAACAAAGATAGCAAATCCATCATATGATTTTATTGTAGTAATGCATGGAACTTTGCCTCCAAGTGTCTAGAAAGGAAAAATAAGTTCCAACAACAAAAGTGGAACATGTTATTTCATTCACAACCATGAGTTTCTAAGATAAATTTGAATACCCAACCATAAAGAGCCTTTTCCCCTCAAAGGAAATATTTCGAGAGGACCAAAAACACCATGAGAATGAGAACTAGTGCAAGAAATTGGAGAGGTAGAAGTTTTGGTATGAGAAAAAAATCATTTTTCCCCTTATTGAATAATTTTGAATGCTACAAGTGTAATAATTATGGGCACAAAGTAGCTACATGGAAATATAGAAAGAAATTCTCTCTGCAGAATGTACAATCAGAGGCATATCAAATGGTGCATGGAGGCAACATAGAATAGTGATTGGTTTCAAAGATAATCAAAAGAATTTTGGAATATCATATTTTGAGATTACTGTGGTTGATCTCTCTTATATAACCTGCAACAGACACGGACTCAAATCCGAAAAAGAGCAACATCATCCCTAGCAATCCTCTAAAGAAATACAATGAGAAAGAAGAGAAAGAGGTATATTGCCAATTGGCCTTAATTTTTGCTTAAAAAAGGAATGATAAAAGGTATGAATTCTCATGAAATGGTATGAAGCCACCCAGTTAGGCAGATCAACACAAGAAATCAACTCATAGTGTTGACCAAATTCAGCATACCCGGGTGTGGAAGAAAAAGGGATATAATCTACTCAGGGGGAGAAGAGCCCTTGTTCCTCTTCATTGAAAAGAGGAGTATGGCTTTCAAGGAATCTAGAAAGGTCATATGCAAGGAGTAGAAGGGAGCATGCTAATGAATGCATCTAAAGGATAAAGGAAAGTATGTCATTTTATGTTGATTGATAAAGTGCAAGTATATATATGGCGATTATCTATTTACTGCTGAAGTTAATTATGCTAGTATTGTTTACAAATTCCTAATAAAAAGGGGGATCATAGCCATAGTGGGAGTGTACTCAAGTTCATATTTGAGTATCAGATTATTCATTGATAGTTGGTATCGTTAATTGGGACCAATTGTTTGTTGCAAGATAAAGGCTAATAATACATTCTAATTGGTAATTGGTATCAAGAATTAGATTTTTGCTGAATGGAGAATGATCAGAGGATGAGAACAATCTATTATCAAATGCTCACCAATTACTATCAGTGTCATCAATTCAACAATTTACATCATTTCAACACTTGGTACCAAAGGAATTGTCGATTGGTATTTACAATCATTAGACTCTTTGTCAGAGTATGGTTTTCATGTTGTCTATAAGTCCACGTCTTTATTTATATGGATGTTGTTCATGATGAGTCAAATGTATCATGTTGAATATGCTACCATTAGAAGTATTCCAGGTGAAATACAAGATAATCTATTAGTTTAGGCATGCATTAACGAGAGTTTCTCGATGATTTTCAAAAGTGTTGTACTTTCTTGTTCGCGAGTTGATAATTGATGGTGTCATTCATATGAAAGGTTTTTCTTATTTATAAAGGTTAGGTGTATGTGTATAGGTAGGAATTTTTATGAATGTAATCCTAGCTAAGGATCATACTAGAAGGAATTCTCTATCATGGCTCAGTTGCACAATCATGTGGTGTTTAAACAAGAGATCCCTCTTACTTGCTTGAGGCAAAGATTGGGAGGAATTAACCCTTTCCCTTCAACTCAATCTTCTTCACAAGACAAGGAGGAAGCTTCTTGATCATATCAGAGGTACCTAAGGTTTTTCATCATAAGAAGAAGCAGTTGGCAAGTGCAGAACATCAAAAGATAGAGAGAGATTATTGACAAGGGGAATATGTTAGTATCTTTGCCATTGATGTTAAAGAGGGAGAAGTATTGTTGATCAAACAAAATATGGTAAATAACCTCACATAAAGAGGGAGAAGGAACTCCATCAAAACATAGAGAGAAGCATCAAAGACAAAGAAGATAATTACACTTGTCTTTTCTTGATCATTGGTGATGATGTTTTATTTGATCTTGGTGTTGCCATCAATTACAAAGGGGGATATTGTTGGAAATATGTTTTCATTGATGGAAAAGGAAAAGGAAAAGGTAATGGTGAATGTTGGGCACAAGATCCCCCAAGGGCAGTTTTGGGGCTTAAATCCTAGATTTTGGTCCAATTTTGTAATCCAAATGTAAAGACTCTGCATTTTGTTGTCACGAAGTGCGTAGATGTTAAAGAGTCATAGGGTTGCCTGCCCTTATTTTGAAAATGTAATGTTGGTTGTAGAAGATCTACCCATGGTCCATGGACCATGGGATTGTATAAATAGAGCTAAGCTCTAAGTAGTTAGGGGCATCAGATTATGTAATTATTGAATAAAATATGATGTATGAGAGATAGATCTGAGTAGAAGTCTAAGTTTTGGGTCATATCGTAGCTAGAGGCTCTGGAGCTGAGTACACAAGGCAGGTTGAGTCTATAATTGTTCGGAATTATCAATAAAAAGAAGTATTCTACAATTTTTGTGTCTTTATTTCCTATTTATGCATCTGTTATATTGGGTATAAATTTTACTTATAATGCTTATATGATGTGCGAATATATGTAATTGTGTTGGATAAGTGACCACAAGTAGGAACATCTGTTTACGCGAAGCTAACTAAGATTTTATAATAAACACTTAGCCTAGTTAGGAAGATATCGTGGTTCACTGCCCTAGTAGCGCGAAAGGACCTCAGCCCTTGGTTAGGGCTGCGTGGAAGATGATTGTACCCTTTTCAAAGGTATTGAAGAGTGGAAAAGAGGGTTAAACAACTTACGCGAAGGCAGGTATAACCAGAATGAAATGACATCACATCCATCTCAAGGGTGTGGAAACTTGGTTCTAGTATCCCCCCATACTACTTCAAGTTAGACTTCAGTCCGTGCTCTATGGGCTAATGCCGAAAGGGTTAGTAGTGTAGGGATTTTTTTGGCTAACTAATGCTGAACCTAGGTCAGGCCCCCACAAGCCAACGAATGGTTCTGTTGCTGAGACCAAAATCTGCATAGAGATGTGTGATGTTGTATCACTGGAATCCAACTAAGAAATAAATTGAAGGTTGGTTGGATAGAAGGATTAGTGAGTTTGTGGTGCAGGAGAACAGTGGTTGGACCAATACCTGTATACAGAGATCCATGAAATATTTTTCACATCCTTCCCTACTAAGCTATACGAGAGGATCGTGAAACTAGCAGAAAGCCAAGGATGGTGGAAACTTGATGATCCTATTGTGTGGATCCCAGAGCTAGTGAAAGGGTTTGAAGCATCAGGGGATAATATCACTGGCTCGATCACATCATAGGAGGATTTGTTAGTAAATTCACAGTTAACACCTCAGTCAGCTATAGTGAGGCAGAGTGACAATTTTTCAAAGGACTGTGAGGTAAGTACGTAAAATCTTTGAATATTTGGATTAAAATGTTGTTGTGCAAAAAACAGGTTATGTAGGTACCTTGATATTTGGGACTACACGAAGCGGAAAAAGTTACAGAAATAAAGGAAATAAGGGTCTAGAGTATAGCCCCTTGATTTCACCTCCGCGAGGAGATGAAGAAGGGATAGTGAAGGTCTCTCCACGAAGTTTTATTCTGTTGATAAGACAGGGATTTCTGTGAAAACCAGCTTTGCCCACACCACCTCCGTGTTCATCACCGTCACATCCAACTTCACTCGTACCACCTCCACCACCACTGTGATTTAGTATGGCAAACACAGTGAGGTTGCCTTTGTTCAAAGGTTTGGGAAATGAGGATCTGGACCAATTCTGGTTCATTGTAAAGGCTGCATGGGAAGCTCAAGGTGTTATAGATGACCATCTAAAGAGAGCGACACTGGTTAGCACTTTGTAGGATCACGCGTTGACCTTGTATATTAGGTAGTCCAACTATAATTGTTTGGTCAATTTAGTGTGATCTAAATTGCTATTTAAAATTTCAACCCAGGGTTTGTAAACTGACGAAGTGAAGTGTACTATATGTACTAGATAACCATTTCCTTAGTCTTTTATTGTTTTAAGCTTTTTAGTTTGTTTTTGGATTTATTTTTCCTTAATGTATGATGGTGAGGATGAAAGTGAAGTATGGAGTGTAGACGGTGATGGTTTCTAAACTTGAAAGTGCTCAAAAGAAAGCTT
>APFE030625991.1:4654-28092 GCA_000404065.3 Pinus taeda
AGAACATAATTTTTATTTTAAAGGGGCACAAACATACAGACAAACTTACACATCTCCTCATACTAGGATGTAGGATGAGCCTCTCAACTCAATTACTAATCATTTTAATGATTAAAATCAGTCACGAATTAGAATAGTAACAAAGTAGTACAATTTGATTATTTTCAAATACAAGAGGAAAGAGAGAAAATTGACTAAACTATTTATTACAATTGTTTAGTTTTTGTTCCTGTAGTGTTCATTAATATTTATATTTATGTATTAATTTTGACTCGTGAATAATAGATTTTGTAAAAAAATTCTTACCTATAAAGTTTTTTAACAATATATTAATATTGTTTTTCTTACTATTACTTACCATTTTAAATTGACACTAACTAGTTTTCCTAAGTTGAGTACACATTTATTATAATAGTACACTTTTGGCACCACTTCAAAATCTATAAGAGGAAATATTTTATAAGTCTAGTTGTGTTGTTCAATGACCATTTTTTTTATTTTTTTTTATAAATTAGAGTGCAACAAAATAGCAAATTTGATTTATATCAATTATAATAAGGAATATTAAGGAAAATTCACTTCGAACATTATTACAAGTGTCTAGCATCTATTCATTAAGTGTTTAAATGATTTATATTAAATAGAATACTAATTAGGTACCCCACTATTGTTTTAATAGACCAAGTTTAGAAGATGTTTTTAAGAGTATTATTGAATTTGATTATGCATATTTGATATGGTGAGAAGTCATGTTGGTCAAATAAAGCTTTGAAAACTTAAATATTTTATGAAAACTTAAATATCTTATGGCAATGTCATGTAATTTGTATCAACACATGATTACATTAAAATACTGAATAATATAAAACTCCAAAAATAATATGAAGATAATATTTTATATACAACAAATATTGAAAAGTATGTTTGAATGTATCTTAATAGATCCTTCAAAAAAAAATTACATTCATGAATCATATAAACCTAATCTTAAGATATTTGTTCTTGCAATGTTCCTTCTTTGGCATCCATGCCCACACTATGGTATTAATTAGAATATAACCAAGTTCTGTGTCATCAGGATTTGGTATCCAATATTGCTCTAAAAAGTTTCCATTGTATTTCCCTGACATAGGCTTCCACTAGTCAACCTTTACATGAAGATTCTCAATTTCATTATACCTAAAGATATCCGAGATGGATTTTGCCATCCAAATCATCTCTCCTGCATCCTCATTTCCTGATCTAACTAGCAATATCCTTCCTTTCTCAACATTAATCATCGGATTGAATGTTGGCTTTGGCTTGTTTCATTTGGATCCAACATATATTGGTTCATTTATTGCATTATCAAAATCTCCATCCATAATACTTGAGGTTACATGGAGTGCATTACAATCAACATCAATGCTTTGTCTTCTCTTGGGCCAGAAATCCTCAGAAGATGAATCACTTCCACCTATTATTCTATGATCATTATAGATTACATCTAAAGTATCAAGAACTATTTCCAAATACACTACTTTAGTTTTCAATTCCTCTATAATAGTTGGTGAATCCTCCTTCCCGATAGTGTCTTTCCACATTTTCATGTATGATGTTATCCCTTAGTTTAGTTCTTTTAAAGACATCATTTTGTTTGGAAGCTCAGAAAGATATCTTCCCTGTGGGAATTATAGGTCAACCTTCATCATCTCCATAACTCAACTTGTTTTGACCACTTAGTATCTCTAATTGATTCTTTGTACCTTAGTATTGAAACATCATTGAGTAGAAGAAATTAGAAGTATTGGAAATTAAGATGTTCGACTAGTGCATTTTTCCGTCCTTGGTGTATCCATTAAGGAAAATTTTGAAGTCATAGACCTTGTCAATATGTATAGGTGGAAACACTCGATTTTCTTCAATTATGTGATATGTATCCATCATTTCAGGTTAAGAATATATATCTTTACTTTTTAGGTTGGAAGACATTCTTTTGTAGGTTCCATCTATGTATTCGTGGGTGTGCCCTACAAGAAAGAACCCAACTTCAATAGTGAAAACATGAAAAGATAGCAATTCTTATTATCACTTGCTGCATTGTCCAACTGTAACAACAGATGTCGAGGAAGAGGTTTAAAATCAACATTTTGACTTGTTGATCTTGCATGAGATATAAAATCATCCTTGTACACTTGACATTTTGAGTAAATAGAGGTGTCAAGTAATGCATTTGTAAGTGGGTTTCTTGAACTTCCACTTTCATAAAGTGGATCACCATACATATCCATTTGTGGGTCTTCAAGGTCCCTTAAGCACTTTGCAAGGGATGTAATAGTAAATTGTGATCCCATATGTACAAATGGTAAAGAGAAATGACCAAAACCTCTTGTCTTATGCCCATGTGTAAGCATACCTGTACATGGAAAACCTAATTTTGTTCCTACAATAGATTTTGATTTGACATGTAGCCTTGGGATTGAAGTCTTTGTTTCATCCATTTTATCATGGATAATGCCCAAATGCTCCTTTGGGAACCACTCTAACATAATTATGTGGGCATAGTAGCATTATCTTCCACATATAACAATCTTGTTATGTTTGTTCAACCTACCTCGTGCCTTTTCTTCCATCTCTTTTGTAGTTTCTGACTTCATTTGTGCTTTCAACAAAACACATTCATTGCATTTACTGAAGTTGGGGTTCTTTGAAAATGCCACATCTTGAAACTTAGTATTCCAGATCTTGCTCATTGTTGATTGTGATATTGATGGGTAATTGAGCTTTTGAAGAGCCTCATTGATCTCTTTTAACAAAGAATTTTGTGTGTAATTCGAAGGAAGCAATCTTAAAGGAGAATATGTTCCATATTCTTCAACTTGACGTGTTTGGTTTGGTGAAAATTCTGAATTATCCATTACAATTTTGTGCAATATTTCTATGGCTGCCTTTGTGTGAGCTCATGCTTTGCATGTGTTGGTGTTACCATGAATAGCTTTGATCTATCCATGTTGGAAATAATGTTGGTAGTTATAGAATTTGTTTTGAGGAATCTTATGTATCTTATACCAGGATTTCTTACAAATAATATTCCCATTAAATATCATGTCGTTTACATTTCTAGCAATAGGTGGTAGGCCATGGCCATGGCTCTTTCACATGACTGTGTTTGACATGAGTGAATTCAAGACAAATTCCCTAATACCATTTTTATTTATTCGTCTCATACCCTTCCTAGCACCTGCAATGGCCTTTCTATCCACATGTTGAAGACAATCTTTTCTACAACATACACCTGCTGCCAAAAGTCAAATTGCTTTCACTTCATCTATTTTTGTTTGACATTTTGCAATTTTTTTTTTTGTAGCCGTAACTCATTTAATCCTTTTATATGGCCTTGTTACATGCATATCAATTGAGTTTCTATCTATTTCATTACAAAGATATCCATCCCATTTGTTTAAGGGATTTGTGTCCTCTATAACATCCCATATCACCATTTCCTTGGGTGGCTCCTTGAGCTTTTCCTTGACCCTTAATATCACACCTTTGTTTTCCACCAACTTATTTATTGGCCATCTAACCAAACAGTATATAGACTTATCCTTAATTCTTTATATCTCACAATTTCCATCTATCTCTTCCAAAAAAACACAAAATTCCATTTCACCTAGTGTTTCACCCTGAATAATGTGCTCCTTGCAAACATTAACTAGCATTCCTTTGGCAATGCACATGCATGTTTCCATGCATTCATGTGTAAGAGAAACCTTTGTACATATGAATCTAACCCTATATTGGGTAATATTTATGGCATGATCATGACAGTGAGGCTCCAAATCTGATTATGGCCAAATCTCATAATATTCCAATTCACGCCCTAATGTATGCTCAAATCCTATTGGATGTGGTAGAGGATCATCATGTTTTAACACCTTCTCAATTTGAACCACTATGCATCCTTTATTTACCATATTTCTATGCACTTTATGCCTAAGCTTTGTATTGAATATGGAGCCCTCACCCAACTTCAATCCATGTCGCAGAAGATCTACCTTGTCTCCAATAGAAAATGTAGAAGAAACATTTGCACCTATAAATGAATGTAAATAAGGTTAGTATTTACTCAATACAAAATTTACTATACTATCAATAATATTTAACACATGCCTAAATATTTTGATTTACCTATGTTGTGTCTCAAATCTATGATCTTCCATGGATGTATGTCCCCTTCATTAACATCCTCATCAATCAAATGTGGTTGAGTGATACCAATTGTCAAAATTGTAACATAACCTGCATTAACCCTTTCTCTGACATAATAAGTTCTGGACTCTGCAGATTCGACCTTCCTAGCCCAATGACCTGATCATTAATAAGGAGATAAACATAGTCCCCTTTTGCCAAAATTATATTTTCCATTGTAGCTTGTATCAATTGTGTAACAAAAATTAAATCGTAACATGTAATTAAAAGGTTGAACCATGTAAAGTGTGAATTTATATTTTCTCAAAAACACAACTTACAAAAAAAGTAACATAGATGCAATAATTTAAATATTATGGTAGTCATATTGTATGTAATAAAACATTGTTTCCCACCATCTAGTGCCTACTACCAAAAATTACTTTACATACAAATTACACAAAAAAATGGATGAAGACTGGGCAATTAGAGATGTAGATGGTATCATAGAATGAAAAATATAACCTCATATCAAACCACGAAGTTCCTATTTAACTTTAGAAATGACACTTGTAGTCTTGATGCATGTTTATGAATAGTGATCATAAGAAATTTGTAGAAGTTGAAGAACCAAAACATGGTCCTTTGGAAAATATAAGAAATTCCAAGATTGATGCTACATAAGATGTCTAAAATCCCCATGAGAAGGAGAAATTATATTTATATTTCACTTAGTGAAGATGTTTGATGTCTGAACTTGATAATCGAAAGCCAAACTATAGGTTTTCTTCCAAATAAAAGTTTTGGTACTATAAATACTAGATAATTCTCATTTTTATCCTCAAAGCAAAGAAATTGCATTGGAAGCAAATTATAGTATACCTCAATAAGACATTTATACATAAACTTCAAAATTATACAAAGCTCACATTATTCTCCATGGATCAAATAATTATGATTGGATTATTGTGTTTGTGCCAAAAGGAAAGCTACACAGTTATCTTTCCTTCCAACTCAAGCACAAATGTAGTGCCAACAATAACATATTATTATATACGATTATTTTGCACTATCATTGATCTTCATAAATTGTTCCAAATTCAATAAAAAGGCACATAAAAAACTATAACTCTAACCATTGTGATTATTTAAACAATGCCACTCCTAGAGCATTGGTTGCATAAGCGTAATGGTGTCTAGAAGAAAGTTAGTAATTGCTATGTATCTTTCTTGCATAATCACAAATGCACTGCCAAGAAAAATATTAGAGCACTAACCTTGGTGAGGGTGAAATCTTGATAGTTTTCCTTTCGGCACAAGCACAAAGATCTAGTGCATTCTATAATTCCTTCTGACACAAATACAAGCACATTTCCAACAATAATTTTTCATTGTGAAGAAAAATTAACACATGCAAGATTTACTTCTATCACAAACACAAACACATTTTCAACTGCAAGATGAAGGAAATTTAACACATTCTAACCTTCCTTCTAGCGTAACAACAAACATATTTCTACTAACAACATTTCGTTATGAAGAAAATATAATGTGCTAGCTTTCCTTCTATCACAAGTAGAAGCCCATTTCAAACAAAAACATTGCACCTCAAATGAAAACTAACAATCAATATAATTTCTTCTACTACAAACATAAGCATATTGCTAGAAGCAACATTACATGGTCAAATAAATCTAGCACATGCTATATTTCCTTCTAGCACAAACACAAGCACATTGCCAATAACAATATTATAAGGTGAACGAAATCCACCACACGCTAAATTTCTTTATAACATAAATAGAAGCATATTACTCACAAAAACATTGTAAAGTAAAAGAAATCTTACACATTCTAGAGTTTCTTCTAGCACAAACACAATCACATTGTCAAAAACAACATTGCAAGGTGGAAGATATCTAGCATATGCTTGATTTACTTCTAGCATAAACACAAGCACATTGCCAACAATAAAATTGTAGGGCAAATGAAATCCAACTCATAATAGAATCCATTCTAGCACAAACACAAGAACATTTCCAACAATATTGCATTGAAAAATACATCCAATGCAAGTTATATTTCATTCTAGCACAAATACAAGCACATTGCCAACAACAATATTGCATTGTGAAAGAAATCTATTGCATTCTAGATTTTATTCTAGTACAAACACATGTACGTTTCTAACACCAATAGTGCATTGAAAAATAAATTTAGTGCATGTTAGAATTCCTTCCACCATATGCAAACATTTTGCCAACATCAATATTGTAGGGTAAAAGAAATTTATCTCATGCTATATTTTTTTCTATCACAAACATAAGCATATTTCAAACAACAATATAGCAAGGTGAATTAGATCTAACATGCTATTTGTACTTATATCTCAAACACAAACATGTCACCAATAACAACATTGCAAGGTGAATGAAATCGAACACATGCTACATTTCCTTCTCTCGCAAACACAAGCACATAACAATATTGCAAACACAAGCAAATAACAATATTCTAGGGTGAAAGAAACATACCGCATATTAGATTTACTTCTAGCCCAAACAAGCATATTGCCAAAAACACCATTGCAACACAAAAGAAATCTGGTGTGTGATAGATTTCCTTCTAGCACAAACACAAACACATAACATTGTAGGGCTAAAGAATCTAGTGCATGCTAGATTACACAAACATATTACCAACAACATTATAGGGCAAAAGAAATCTAGCACATAATAGATTTTCTTTTAGCACAAGCACATTGCCAATAACATCATTGTAAGGTGAGGGAAATGTGGCACATACTGGATTTCCTTCTAGCACAAACAATTGAATTGCAAACAACAACATTGCAATGTGAAAGAAATCTAGTGCACACTAGATTTCCTTCTAACGCATATACAACCACATTGTTAATAAACTCATAAAAGGGTGAAAGGAATCTAATGTATGCTAGATTTCCTTCTAGCACAAAGACAAACACATTATAAGATTTCTAGATAAAAGAAAACTAGCACATGGTAATATTTACTTCTAGCACAAACAAAAGCATATTGCCAACAACCACATTGTAGTGAAAAAAATCTAGTGCATGCTAGATTTCTTCGAGCCAAAATAGAAGCATGTTGTCAATAACAAAATTGCAAGGTGAAGAAAATCTAACACGTGTTAGATTTACGTATAACACAAACACAAGAAAACAACAGCATTTTTGCCAAACAAGTAGTTCAACAAGACATGAGTAAAAAGGCCTTATAACTCCCTTTATCAGACATTACCACTCAACATCTGGAATTTTCGAAGTACTCATAAAACCTTCAATAGATGGAAGTTTATTAGGAGATAGTCTTTTAGGCTTCTCGTGGCCAAAATGAATAAAATTTTAGTAGAGATCTGCAAGATCCCACTCACAACTTGAGCAACAGATAAGTCCACATGTGAAGTTAAAGGATCCTTTCTAAGTCTTTGAAATTTCACCATTAATTCCACATAGGAATTGTGAACACAAGCTGTCAATTCCTCATTCCAAGAGGAAATAATTTGATTGCGTGTGTCATGTTTATTTTTAAAAGCAGTTACGAAGGCTTCATTTTCAAATAGATATCACCCCACATTGTGGCATATAAGAAAACATACAATGATCATCACTAGCATGCTGACTGAGAAATTCAATGGAAGGGGGGATAAGATGCAATTATCTAAACAAATCCTCATAGTTTTTCCATTTTGGGACACATTTGTAGCAATGCCAACAATTTGAGCCAAGTTGTAAGACATATACCTCCTGTCCAATGCCACACTTATCTGTCCAGAGCCAAGGGTAATGGCAACAAGCCATTTGTTAGTAATTTTGCTCCCATCTTCAACTATGCATACATCTATAGTATGCAATTTTGTCGCAACACTTGAGCTACTAAATAGATTTGATATTTGAATTTTTCTCCACTCTTTTTATTTATTTATTTATTTTTATATATTATTATTATTATTTATTATTTTTTTTTCATTTATTTATTTATTTATTATTATTTATTTTATTTATTTATTCTTATTTTATTTATTTATTTTATTTTATTTTATTTTATTTTTATTTTTTTCAGGAAATAGACTCCTTAGAATGGAAAATGTGGGACCCACAGAGATAGAATATTTTTGTCATGGAAATGATAATCCTGTTTCCTAAGTTGACAATAACACCTGTTCAACTGAATTAAAAACCAACAATACAACAAAACCATGATCTTTAAATTTGTTAAATAATCATTTGATTCTTTGATCACCACGTTCAATAGCGTCTTTTGTAGAGTTAGACTTCGAAGGCATACAAATAATTGTAGAATCATATGATCCCCAAGAAAGAGTTTTGCTAACAGAAAGTGGAAGAAATTGACCTTGGAACCTCCCAGGGAAATTTTTACCTCTTAAATAATACATTTTTTCACTTGGTGATCTTGAAGGTATAAAATGACCAGGGTTCAAAGACGTATTAAGGACCAAACCCAAAGGATCAAATAAATAAAGAAATCCATCATAAACTATCAATGGAAGGTCACATAGCAGGGAACAACTCAGTAAGCCTAAGCCATAGCTAAGGGTTTGACCTCGAAGTTTCCATGGAGGATTAAGATGGAGAATGCATATTTCCTCCATACTTAGCACAATCTCTTCAAAAGTAATTATGAGAGAAGGCCCCTCGAATTCACCTAAATTAGGTTGAAGTAAAGATTGTCATGGGTGATCCCACTTATCATATATAATGTGTAATTTCTTTCTTTGGCATTGGTCTACTATCTCTGACAGGTCAAACAATATAAGGTCGTCATTCTCATATCTCTGAAACAATTCAGTTATTCTAGTATGATCCATACAAGGCAACTCTTTTGACATTTCTTGATCTATAAATGACATATGTCGTAGTGACCTTGCACCAAGTCACTCAACCAGATCATTGCTGATAAATCAATAAAGTGTAATGGTGATTCTCTGCTGTGAAGACCCATATGAAAAGTGTTGTAATGATGATAAGACCAATTCAACTACTACTAGGATACCCACTCACCTTTCCCTTTATCCTACAAAACACTCCCAAGTGTGAAATCCTTTTTTTGCCAAGTGTTTTCTTATAAAATGGGAAAGTAATGAATAATTTAAACTGGCAGAATAACTTTCTTTGGGGAAAATAGGATGGAAAACATGAAGCCTCATCTCCTTACCAAGCAAGGTTAACTAGGCTTGATTGATATCCATGACCGAGGAACTATATTAGTGGTAAAATTTGTTGTTTGCACTATGATTGGTGATGAACCTTGAAAGACACACGTGCTATCATCTTCAGAATGTTAATAGTTACACATCCATGGCATCTCTGGTTCTTCCAACTTCTATGACATAATCAGTGTAGTTGAAACCTTAGAGATTTCTGGATCTAGTGTTCTTAGAAGAATGTGCTGGGTTAGAATTTGGTGTCTAAGTAGTTACTCACCTTTATCACAAGCTAACCAACTGGTTTTCCTATTCTATATTACTCTCAAGATCTACTTACATGCCACAAACAAAAGAAGGTATTGTAAAAACAATCTCTCTCTGTTTCTAAAGGAAAACAATCTCTGTGAAATGACCAAAGATAATTTTTTGTTATTTTGTAATAGTTGCCTCAAGAACATTGTCTTAGAACTCATAATCCATTGCAGCATTTGAAAATGACATGGGGCACTGATTCTCAAGCATTTCTTGCTTGTTAGAATGAACTAGGTCCCATAAAAGGTAAGTCTGTCAACCCAAAATTTCCTTGTACAACTGGAGGGTTAGTCTAGCTAGACTCCATCATGTTGGTTTGTTAAGATTGGAAAATAAGGCCAAATTCCACTTTGGACAGCTACTATAGGAAATATTATTGCAACATTAAATTCCTCTCTTCGATAAGACCAAAATCGATCTAAATATCGCCAAATTTGGATAAGTAAAATGGGTTTTTGAATTTATGTTCTCTCAAGTAAATTTATAAGGTCGACCTCATTCTTATGTTGACTCATCAAGCCTAATGGTCACGTCCCATGAGCCCCCATCGAATTGTATATATAGAGGTGTCCTCTCACCACATTTCGACACATCCAAGTGCATCATCCACGTCTCTGAAAAAGGTGGACATCTAAGGCAAGGATGTAGGTGTCAAGAGTTGAGTTTATGAAGATGTTTATCTCTATTTAGGGTGCTGTTTCCTTGGGAGAGAGTCACAGGTCTGAGGCACCATGGGTGGAGGCTAGAGGATTGTCTGGGAAGTTTAACTCTTGATTATGAGAGTGAGTTTCTTGTTGGATAGGGCCACAGTCAGAGGTATGCTCATTGGGTATTTTTATGTGCCAATTGATGTGTTGCATCTCTATTACAAGCCACAGAAAGAGGGTTGTTACAACAACTTATTGGTAAGTAGTTTGGAGGGTGTAAAATCCTTCTCTCTAGGCCACATATGCCTAGGCTAGAGCACAACTAGGTCAAGCACTCTTCCATGTGTTTGGGACTACTTTGTAATCTCTTATAGGTCCAAACTGTAGCAAGGAGGAAGATGCATCCGAGAGGGAGTTCTACATGATCTTTGGGCTTGTCATAGTTGGATTTTTCTCTCCTACAGTAGGCCACAACCCTAGTTGTGTGTTACAAGTAGGCCGTAGGTCTTGACAGCCTTGGACAGGAGGTTGAAATGCTGGCAGGAGGAAGCAGGTCTTGGATCTCTTGGATGGGAGACTGTGATTCTTATCTTTTGTTTGATTAATAGTCCAAACCATCAGCAAATTGGAACAGAGGTGTTTGGAGGAAGGCCACAGTCAAGTAGGGGTCCAGGAGCAAAGAAAGAAGGTTGTAACAGTTTGCCATCAAACCCTCTCAATAATTGGCATTATCTTAGTTCATCATTACAGAAGTGTTTCAGAACTTTAAGATCCTCGACTGCATTGTTTCTATGACTCACATTTTATGATTTGCGTTCTAAAAACTCTGGCGTACCTGCTGTTCATAAGAGTCACTACAGATCTCTCCAGTCGCATGACAATGACTCATTATTTCTACACAACACCTTGATATGTAAAATAGTCTGTTCAAACTCCATATTGGCCATGAGATGATGGATAAGATATGACACATGGAAATTGATACTCTGCAAATCCCATGATAGTGACCACAATTCTCATCAATAACATATTTGTACTATTGTAACCTTGTAGTATAACATCATTCATATTTCATTAACTTCGTACTAATCAAGCTTGTACCTATGATTATTATTTGAAGCTGTCTAAACTATAATCTAGCTAGAGATAGCTTGCTCCTGTAATACAACCTTATCTTAGTGCCCTGAAATCGGTATCTATGAGATATCTCCTTAGATCTGGCTTATAAATGGACAAGAACCTTGTATAGAAGTAACATTGACAAGGTTAAGTCTTTAGCAGAGTAAACCCTGTAGTTGCTGGTATATGATATAAATATGAATGGCATAATCCTGAGGATGAAGATAAATGGCAGAAGCATCATATGGGGTTCAAGTTGATCACACCCTTGTATTGTGTTAATCTTTGAATATCTAATTTTATTAGTTGAAATACCTCTGTGGCTCAAATCTGAAGAATATAATTTGAGGTAGTATGTCCTAAGCTTTTCATCATGTGAAGATCACCCTTGGAACACTATGATGATTACCTTGTTCACTTGATCATCCATAATTAATTGGTGGCTTACTACTATTGAATATTGCTATATCCCTTCTAGAGATTGAAATATCAAGTCATTGTCTCTAAAGCAATAGCTCAAAAGGTCACTTCAATTGCTTCTCTAGATATTCTATTGACAATACTTTCAGATAGTTACATTTGTTGAGAGTAGGTGTTGTATGAATTTTGCAAAGGTTGAGAATTGTGAAAGTCTTGACGTTGACATCACTATACATGAGTTAGTACTAATGCATACACAATTGTGAAATAACGATTGTAGGGTAGTATAATGCACATCAAGATTGAGAGTCAATGTTCTTGGTGGTGCCTAGGGTTTGTCTTTAAGTGAGATTTGTCAAAATTCTGTATAGCTGATTTATAGTATTGATAACTCAGACAAGATGCATGTGGAAGAAGATGAAATATGGAAGACTTGTTGATCAGAAGTTCGAAGGCTTGCTTAATAGCTTAAGAAAAGCAACCAAGGTTTTCAAAGTATTTATCATATGTCTACAACTGAATATAATATTAAAGAAGTTTCTTTGATATCCTGGGAATTTAGAATATTTTACTATTAGTATGATTATGTATGACATTCAGGGTACATCTTGATGATGTATGGGCTTCAGTTTTCGAGAAGTACAATACCTTCATCTGGCATATTCAACCTTGAATAAAATATATTGTTGAGATTCATAATCTATTGAGCAGTCAATATATCTCAGGGTCTATATTTGATGACATGCATATCTAGGTCTTTATAGTGATTAGGGATTGCTACAGAGTTATTTTCAATAGATTCCCAAAAACTGTTATTTTTTACAGTTTGTTCTTTCCTAGAAACAAGAGTTCCAAGGCTCACATGGTAGAGATGCTTAAGTAGATTGCTCTTCAAAGTGATTTTTTTTTATAGGACCAAAAATGTCACTATGAATTAACTTGTGACTTGTGTTGCTCTCAATTTAAATATTTCAAAGCTATCCATCTTCTGCTTTCCAAAAACACATGCTTCAGGTCTGACGCTAGGTCAAAATTGAAGCAAATTAGCATCATGTTATCACTGAAACTAGATCACATAGATCATTCAATAAGACAAAAATACTATGAAATGAGACACTGACAATTTTATTACAAAGATAGAGCAAAAGAAAATGGATTTGGAGGCACATGAACACATAATAGAGTTTTTAACACTAAACATTCCAATTCTTATGACTCGTTATTTTCCCAATAACCTTTCACTTCCTATAATCTCTCTCTCACCACATATGTAGCCAAGTTTCTCCTCTTATTGACTTTCCATTTTACGGACCCTCAAATTACACCACACACAATTGTTTCATGTACACTAATTTCAAAATTTGACCATTACTTTAATGACCTAACATTTTAACAACAGAACCAAGGCAAGCCTTTTAGGACCTTTCCTATAATAGCTCACATCAAATCACAAGATCCCAAAATGGATTTTCTTTGTTGCAGTCAATCTCTGATAGATATGTCACCTATACTAAAGTGACACAAGAAACAAGATTGTCATAATGTATGACACAAATTCGTGTCATTAAAGATGGTGTGACCCACCATAAGCCTTATGCATTAGATAGGGAATTGTTTGCCGGGGAAAATAAAGTGGAAAGATGAATAAAGTGTAGGATGATTTTGGTGAGATCTAACCAATTTTGGGAAGAAAAGGGTAATCACAACAAATATGCACAACTATGGTATGATTAAAATAACCTATTTAATCATTAATGTTTGTGCACAAAGCTATCAATGAAACAATGATCCTCATTAATCCTTAGTGACAAACAAAGGGCATCAAGACAAAGTGTGCTAAAATAGTCTGTAGTTTTAGCTAATACATGTAAAAATTACCTTAATGGCTTTGTTGGAAGCTGTCTAAATCAAATCCTGTTGGAACTATCCTGCTACAGGAATACAAATACATATAAGAACCAATAGACTATATTTTCAAAAGGTTGTTCACCAAAACTCTAGTTGGTTATTAGAGCATGATAAAATTTATTTCCTGTCATATCTTCACTTTTATATATAAAATCCTATGTATCCAAGTTCAGCCTTTTAGGATCTGAAGCACCCATTGAAGTGCCCTGAAACACCCATGAAAGTGCCTCTGCATATCATTGATCACATAAAATAGTTTGAAAATAGTTGAATTAATAAATGAATACACATTGAGAAACAAAATCTGCATGGCATGTTGGTAGAATATCGAATATAACAACAATTGTTATGCATAACATCAATAACTTAAAATATTGGGATAAGAGACAATTATCATTTTATATCATAAGCCTTTCTAATTCCTTCAAATCCACTCCAAGGTGCACCAAAGACATCGTTTCAACTGGATTTCTTTCTTGCAAAAATTTACAGTGGTCATCAAATACATTAAAGGTACACACAACCATAGTTCTATAGATGTTATGGGAATAACAAAGCCACTCCATTCCCTCGATCTATATTAAAGGTTCCTGAATCTATGAAAAGTTGAAACCCATCCCCCCGTCAAAATTGGCACAAAGAAGCAACCAAGGGCACCCACAATAAAGAATAACATGCATAGAAGCCAACATTTAGCACAGATCTGAAATCATGTTGCTAAGGTCTTGGGCTTATAAATCCATTTACCAAAATTATTTTCCCACATTTGGATAAGCATATCCCATTTTCCTCGCGTGTTTCTTGAAAAGAAAAGGAATTCCTAGGAATTTAAAAATCTGGCTTGACTTGACCCAAACCCACCCTTGTGTTTTAAGTAAATCTGGCATCTTCTGTGAGCTCTACCTTTAAGTCAATCGAGCATGTCTTGTGAGCTCTACCTGTAGCAATAGTTTTTCACTCATTGAATGTTTAGAGCTAAGGGCCTTGCAAAAAATGCCTAAGTAATCTATAACACATTATCAATTGACTCCAATCTAGAACAATTAGTTTTAGCCCATTCAAAATATTATTTGGATATGGTTTGTGTGGATGATTCCACTTTAATGACACCTTGCTTGAACCTATGAGATATCAGACATACACTGGCCTCTGTTTGGCAACTTGATCAAAAAAGGATTAACTCTAGTTTACACTCTTTAAGAGAGAGGCAAGGTTAGGTCTTGGTGAATAATATCTTAAAAGCCTTTAGAGAAATTGGGTCAAATGAAAGAGGTAGAATAAAGGGATACCACGCTATCACGTAAGTTTTTTCAAAGCTGGTTTTGATGACAAGGATGTTATGGCCATAATGACTGGGCCATTCCATGCCTTCACAGACTGCAATAATATTGGCGATGATGAATCACCCTTTGATGAAACAAGTCTGCCCAAGTTTGATAATAATAATGAGAATATGCTTGATTATGATCATTGAGCTTTGGTAAGACTATTACATGCGACATTCAACAGAGTGATAGGCTTCCAGCTCATAGTCACTTTGGAATCATTGGGTTTGGGTATAGACTTGATAATACCTTTGTTTAAGTTGGTTCTCAATGATTGCTCTTGTGATGGATTCTTTGTAAACCTATACAAAATGTTTGGATTGACAAAGTACTAGGTATAATTATAGAATTCACACTGGAATCTGTCTAATCCCAAGACTTACCATCATTATTGATCATGTTTGAGAGGGTAGCAGCTAGATTACCTAAGGTCAAAGACTAGTCACACAAGATTCTTTGGGCTTCATCTTTGCAATTGAAAATTCTTTTGTAGGGAGAATTAAGAAGTAAAATCTTTTTCAATTTCATCTTTTAAGCCTACCCTTGGTTGATTTGATAGTGGATATTATCTTCAAGCCTTCTTTTGAATATAGATCCCCTAACAATCCTTGCGCTATGATATTCTGCAGATGATTAGATCATAAACAATCATACAAACAAAAACTGTTTTCCATTGAGAAGAATCTATATACCCCTCTCAAGGTCCTGCAAGGCAAGGACATGGATTGAAAAGAATATAGATACTCTTCTCAAAATAATATATATATGTTATGCATGAGGTTAATTCTGTACTATCTTGAGGAAAAACAAAAGGCTTGGGTTAGATCCGGTAGTCCAGAGGGAATATCTTCTATTGCTAGTCTAATTGAGGGCTTTCTTGAGCATTGGGGCCCTGGGTTCTGATGATATCAAAATACCTTTCAAGACCTTCTGGTAGACGTACAAGAAGAAGAAGCCCCCACCTCTCTTGAAGATGATAATAGTATCACTGAAAAAGACCCTCCAAATTCACAAGATTAGTTCTTAGACAAGCTACTTGTGACCAACGCGGCCCCACATTAAAACCCATCCTCATCAAAGAACAACTATGTTTTGATGTATCTGTCCTAGATTCTATGAATGATTTTCATGAAAACAAGGAGCATGATAATAATTTTCACCATTGTGAGGATGCCAGTCATGATTTCCTATATGACAAAGTGATAAATAGAGCAAATGAAGAATTTTTTAATATTTCCACCGATGATACAACCCAAATGCATTTCTAGACAAGAAGAAACCATGTTTCTACCCCAAAAGATCAACCATATGAAAAGGATGATGAAGATCATGCTTCCCTTGTTGATAATTCGAATCCTGAAAACACTTTTGAAGTCACAAAAATATAGTTCAATCACACTATTCCTACTCTCATAGACTCTGAAATTAAGGGAGATGTAGACTTTCATGGTAATATACTTGGCACCTCAACATTTCATTGTGAGTTTGAGGAGTAATATAACCCCCATGTTGCACTTTGATGTTAATCATGATCGTGTAAGAAATAAATGGAAGTAATCATGATTTCCTAAAGTTTGAGGTCAATAAACTCAAAAGGTTTTTCAAAGCCCGCAAAGTAATAATGTGATCATTATTATTATCATAATGAAGAAACAATTAACATTATAGTTCAATCCTCAAAGATCCTATATCATGGAATCCAATAGTCCTGCTATCTTTTATGCCTACAATCTGAATTCATTCCTCAAGCCTAATGGGATAGGGAAGTCTCTTCCTTTTACTGTCAATAATCATCTGGAAGAAAATGTTATTGACATGTGTGATGGATATTCCTTGGTGGACGAACAAAGGGAATGTTATAAACACACAATTATTGAAGCTTTCAATCATACAGATCCATTTTCACCTCTAGATGGCTCTATTGTTGACAATAATAAAGTTGGACAACCCAGAATATTGATGAAACTTATAATGAAACCGTCGATGACATATACAACTATAGTGCCGAGAATGAAAATGATGTCAAGAAAATAATTGATGAAGAATACAGGCTTGACCAAATAAAAAATTTCTCTCTGGACCACATCAAATGCAAAGATGTTCTCTTCTTCATGAACATGTGGACAATCATTCACGCACTAGATTTTTAAAAGGAAATGTAGACAATGAACCTCTAACAAATCCACATGAAGTCAACGCGGAGGGACAATTTCGGGGCCTGGAAAAGGTGCACATTGGAATGATCGATGATATAGGCCAAAATGATCTTGAAACCAGCAAGAGGACGTTTTCTCAACCTAGTCATAAACAAGATCTGGCTGCTCTGACCACTCAGCTTATGGGGTTTAGAGTTTACAAGCACCGTTATGAAGTGTTGTGTCTTTGTATCAATTTTTGGGCATTATATTTCATAAACAGACTCTAGGATGTTACTTATAGTGGACCACTATAAAACAATCAGGTTCCATCTTTCTAATTCCCCTCACTGTGTGTTCAATTTTTGAATGAGAAGCGACCATTTGTGGGTATTACTGGTCTTCTGGATCAAACGTGCATGACCTTGAAGGCTCTAATTTTTCAATGGAAATAGGATGAAGCTAAATTGACAAAAAGGGGCCTTAAACAAAAGTTTTGTACCATTACTTGGGTCAAACTTATCGGTCCATTCATCACTGCAATTACACAATATTAGAAACATCCAAACACCTCAAGTCTCTAAACAAAGAATCTGGTGTAAACTCATTGACTCCAGAGAACAACAATACTAGAGGCAGGAATCAGAAATACCATGTAACATCTAATGGGAAAATACATTTTATACACGAAATAAAATGCAGTCAGAGTATTTTCTAATGTTAGAACCTTGGAAAATTATGGAAGACGTACTCATTCATTTTGATTAAAGGTCAAAATACGGATTATAATATAGTGCAAGGAAATTCCAAAAATCTCTTAATTGGAGACAGAATACACTTTCTATTAATATGTGTCCAAAGGTAAACAACTATATTCATACATGAAAGAAGGAATTCTCTGAACTATTGAATACTTCCTAACAACTATAACCCATTCTAGAAATAAGTGAGTGAACTGACAAAAAAAATAAAAACAGGTTCCCAATAAGATATTCTCAGTGGGAATCAATGCAAGTTCATTCATATTCTCAAAGTAGACAATGACATGAAAATTTCTAGTTTGTAACTAAGGAATACCAAAGCAAAATGAAGATGCCAAAGAAATATATTTTTAACTTGTAAGTTATCCAGTTTAAAGTGCATGATGCTAATCAATACCAAATATAGAAGTGTAGGCTGTGGTAATCGTGTCAAGATTCTTGCAACAAGAGCAATAATCAAACCAATCGTATATCCTGAAAGTGCATGCCAAAAATACCTGCAGCCCCTCATAAGAGGCAATTTTGTATCATTGCCAAGATCCATATTCTTTTGGTAATCAGAACAGAGCACTAAAGCAAGGAGCATCCCTGGAATTTCCTGCATTGTGATTCAATATAAAGTTTAAAGAATGAGTAAGTGGATGTGAATAAGGTGCTCACTATTTATGAATCCTCACTTTTGACAAACCGTGACATCCATAGAAATATTGTTCATAAGAACATTTGTGTAAAAAATAAACTAAATAAAGCATTCAAACAAAATGGTATCTTCCCACTAAAAATGCACCAACTATAACAACAATCTGCTCATGGTTTAAACAAATTAAAGAACATGTTAAATAATTAATACTGACAGAGTTAATGATAGGTTAAGAGAAACGACTTCATTCTGGAGTAACAATGAAGTAAAGTAACTCTCTTTATTGGAGATTTTATACAAAAAGTTTGGTGTACTTGAACAGGTATTGAATATCTTATAAATAAAGTTTGGTGTACCCAAACAGGCCCAAAATGTATATCATGTATGCAGTTAATCTCTTACAAGCACCCTATGTCCATTGATCAATTCACTATAATACTAAAATAGTAAACAGTTATATCATGACCAAATATGACATGTAAGGTTCCTGAACAAATACTGTCTGATAAACAAAGATGGAATACAGTATTATACTGGAATATACTTGATGAAACATCTAAAATCTGAAATCACTTAACTGTTACATCTTTATAAATTACTCCAAAAAAATTATACACAAGAACACAACAAAATTAATTTTTTTGAAAATCGTGGATAACGAAGAGGAAAAGAAACCCTAGAGGAGCTTTGATGGTCATCGATAATTGAGTTACTATGGCACTGTTGCCAGGCACCTGATGGTAAGGGTTAACCTCCACAGCTCACCAGACTCCGTTCAACCTTACCTCCTTCCTGTGGGCTCTCTAGCATTTTCCATTCCTATGGTCCTCCCACCTTCCTCACAGTCCGTAACCACCATCGACAATTTTCCTATCAGTTGCAATGGACTTGGACGAGGTGGACTATACTGAGGACCCCAATCCCCATGAGGTCATTTGGTCTCGCCGTCATGATGTGTCAGGTTCTGGTCCTTTTGCCACATCTCTGTGACCTCTATGAGCTCCTAGCTCTACATTGGAGCGACTTGGGCCATCTATGCCCCATCCTCCACCCTCTGTCAACATCGAAGATGCCTTTGGCTTGGACTACCCACCGCTTTCCCCAACTACCTTGAATCTCCTTGGTACCTGCCTACAACCATTGCCCACTTTCAACGCACCACTGCCTCGTCTACCCCACATCTCCACCTCGCCCTACAACCCTTCCTCCTCTAGCATCCCCCCTCCTGGGACTTCTACCTACCCTATCCTTGCACTATCCGGTAGCACCCTTAATCATGGTGGCCCATTTCCCAGCACCCCTATCCATTTTGGATGTTTCAGCTCCCCGGTCCCAAACCCTAAATCGACTCCATCCACCCCATAGATGGTTAACTAGGGCATATGGGGACATCTTTGGGACTATCCGATGGCTTGTAGATCTGATAAGCTAAAGAAAGGAAGTTGCTTAAAAGCTGTCGACAGGGACATCAACCTATCCTTGGGCGAAGACCTCTCGATGGGGGAAGTTGTTGATACAACCAAGAAGGTCTTGGTGGGGTGAGTTCGGGGGTGAAACTATACTATGGAGAGATTTTGTCTCTGGACCTTGGAGATTTGGGGTTCTTTACTCAAAGAATTACCCACCATTCGGGTGCTTGTGTGAGGATGGTTTGCCCTTCATTTCCATAGGGAAGAGTACACAGACTGAATACTCTCTAGGTTCTGGCATATCGAATTAGCCCCTGTTCTGCTGAAAAGATGGGATCCCTTATTTGATCCTGAGAGGGAATATATGGGAGTTGAGCTGATTTGGGTTCGATTACTATGCCTTCCAATGCAATACTGGACTCTAGTCATTTTTAAGCACATAGACAATGCACTACGTACCTATTTGGAACATGATCAGTCCTATGAAACGTCAGGGAATATGTATATGGCTCGCATCCTAGTTCATTTGGACACCATAGAAGGCCTAGAGGAAAATATTACCCTACATTGGAGGCATTTCTCTCGCTGACAAAATGTTGATTACGAAGGCGTTCCATTCAGGTGTAGACGATGCCATAAGGTTGGACATCTTTTCAAAGAATGACCACTGCTCATGCCTACTACTCCGACTGCTACAAAGGGAACCAAACATCACCAGACAGAAGACCCGATTATGGATGAGTAGCCCATAGGTCCGGATAGTCCAAAAGATGTGGTTGGGCTCACTTCTCATCCATCCAGTGCTTCCCAGATGCCGCCAATCTCACCTCGTATGACTAGATCCTAGTCTGCTATGGAGGTTGCTCCTACATCTAGTACAATTTCTTCTCCCTTATCCTCTGCACTGAATTTTAATCAATAATTTTTTCTCATTGGCATCATTTGCATCTTCACCTTGTTTGGTTACCTCTCCCATTACCTCTGCACATGATCACCCATTTCCTATCTTTTCCACCACCCCCCTAGCTGTCCTTAGACAGGGGCTCCAACAAAATCCTATTTCCCCATCCTCTTCGAGTTCACATTCCTACAACCTCTGTTCCCACCATCGGGAAATCCCTGACTCACTTGGATTGGGTATCACACCCTCTAATGTTGACATAAACCCACCTGGGGGAGGCCTTCCAAGATGTCCAAAGCCATTGAGATTGTTGGGGATGATGTAGCTTAGGGCAGATAGAACACCATTGAAAGGGTACTTAGAGCACCATACACCCTTGGTAATGTTCCACCATGAAGTGGCTCTCCTTCAACTGTAGGGGATTAGCTAGTCCCTCTAAAAAATTAGCCCTTAAGAGACTCTTGAGCTGTGACCCTTGTGACATTATTTTTCTTCAAGAAACCCTAGGTAGCTTTGAGTTGATATTTAGGGCCCTTCTAACTATCATGCCAGGGTGGCACTTTCAATCCTTGGATGTTGCTGGGAGATCCAGGGGTCTAGCTCTTGGGATAAACCCTCGAACCATCAAGGTTACATCAGCTTGGGGAGGTTAGGGTTTCCCGGGTATCGATATATTTTCAGCTGAATTGGGTAGAAATCTCTATATTATGAACATTTATGCACCTAATCACAGTATATTGGATTTCTTGCAGCAGCTCCTTGAGAATCCCCTAATAGACCAATCCACTATTCTAGAGGGAGACCTTAATTTCTCCATTGGACATGAAGAATTTTGGGGACACCACTCACAGCTGGATCCACTCTCGGATCAACTCGACATCCTTTTTTAGCAACATGGTCTTATTAATGTCCCTATGAACAAGAAGCTTCCAACCTAACACAACAGAAGGACTGGAGATGCAGCTCTGGGGAGGAGACCAGATAGGTATCTCATTCATGAAGATCTACTTAATTCCCTCATAAATTATAGACAATGGGTGGGCACTGGAGGAATATCATATGATTCCCCTATTTATCTGGAAGTGGCAGGCTCCTTCAAAAGACCTAGGGCTCCTTTTAAGTTTAATTTGACCTGGTTAAAGGACACTGAATATCTTAGGTTAGTTTCGGAATTTTGAAAGGCCCATCCCTTACCAAATGTCCAGAGGAAGGCTGAGGGTTTCTATAGTAACCTGATCAAACTCAAGCGATTATACGTAGATTGGGCCAAAAGGAAAAAGGCTAAGGAGGAACATACCCTTGGTGACATTGAAAATCAGTTGGCCACTCTAATGGATGAACATGGAAGAGGGTACACCTACATAGCAACAAAACTACACCTTGTGGTCTTGGAAACCTAGAGATCAAGGATTCTGCTGGATCGGGAAGAAACTTGGAAACTCGGAAGCAAGGAAATTTGGTTACAAGTGGGGGATGGTAATACAAAATTCTTCCATAAATTTGTGAATGGAAGGAAAGCCAACAATACTATCTAGAAGATGCCTACGGAACAGGGTTTGATTGCTAAAACTTATAATCAGTTGGCACGGCTGGGTAACACTCACTTCAAGCAGTGGTTCAAAGCCCCACTAGGCACACCTCTAGCTAATATCATTTGCATTACAGGGAATTTTCCCAGATTTGTGGAACCTAACTTGGTGGAGGATCTCATAAAACATGTTACTATGGGGGAACTGGAGGGCACCCTGAAGTGGTTTAAGAAGGAAAAAAGTCGGGGGCCAGATGGTTGGTCTGTGGAATTCTATCTTATGTTCTTTGACATTATTGGACTAGATCTACCTGATGTGATCGAGGAATGTCATACATCGGGCAGAATGTATGAACCTATAAATTCCACCTATATAGCCCTCATTCCCAAGACGGACTCCCTGCCATCCTTCAATGACTTCAAGCCTATATCCCTATGTAACTGCCTATACAAAATTATTGCGAAGATCATTGCTAATCGCATCAAGGTGATCCTATCAAGCAACATCTCCTCGGAATAGTTTGCCTTCCTACACAATTGACAAATACATGAGGCCATCGGCACAACACAAGAGGCCTTACACTCCATCAAATAGAAGAAGCTTAAAGGGGTGATTCTCAAGATTGACCTCTCAAAGGCCTTTGACAGGGTCAACTGGTTATTCTTAAGGATGATCCTTACTCACCTGGGCTTTCCACTAGTTTTTATCAGATGGATAATGTGTTGCATTACATTTATATCCTTTTGGATCCTTAATCAATGGATTAGCTTCCCATTCCTTTCAGGTAGAGTGAGGAATCAGGCAGAGGTGTCCTCTCTCCCCATTTCTTTTTCTTATTGTAATGGAAGGCTTAAGCAGGTTGATTGCGAAGGAAAAAAGAGCTGGGAGGCTCAAGGGTCTCAAGATCATGGAGCAATGCACTCTAACACATCTGCTCTTTGTGGATGACATGCTCATCTT
>APFE030625994.1:0-16177 GCA_000404065.3 Pinus taeda
TCATCTATGTTTACTAGCTTTCTAGAATCACTATTGTATGGTGGTCCACCAATTCCTGTTGGATACCAGTCACTTACTAGGACCTTTTCAGGAGCTTCTTATTCTCCCCAACCTTCTACCTAGTCATCTGGTTTATCTACATCTATTTTTCAGAGCATGAATTCCATTCCTGAAACACTTACAGCACCAGATCAACAAATTTACGTGGTTTCTAGTATCTCAAGTAACCCTCAAGTAACCCTGACTGGTGTTTATTACCAGCCTGGGGGGAAACCACCTTATACTCCACCTGGAGGACAACCTATTTCTGGGGTCAACCTTTTACCAAAACTTATGGTCAAATACCTTAGCCCGGTCTAGGTCAACCTGTTGTAAATCAACCTTTATTTGGTACTCCTTATCTTGGGATGAACACTATTTTAAATCCTGATTTTACTCAGTAGTATGGTTCAGTTGCTCCACAAGTGCCACTTTATCAACTTGTTCAGCCTATTGGACAAACTATTCCTCAAATACATGTTCCAGGGATTTTCGTATCTGTCCAGCAGCCTGTTCAGGGGATTCCTCAAACAATTGTCCAACAACCTGTCCAACGAATTCCTCAAACACCTATTCAACAACCAATTTAATGACTTGTTCAAAGTTCACCACAAACCCTTGTTCAAACACTTGTTTCATAGCCAGTTCCATGTTCTCCTCAAACACCTACTCTAGTAGTATTGTAAACGACAATTTCAGTAACCCCTCAAATATTTGTTCCTCAGACTAGTCAGGCAATCTCGTAGGCTTCTACTTATCAAATTGTTCCTACGGTCCAGTCTATACCACAAATTCCTATTAGGCAACCCATAGTAGGAATAGTGCAAAAAAAATTTCAAGTTCAAGCTTTCCAAAGCCGCCTTTTCAAGGTCAATCTTACCAGGTTCCACCTTTTCAAGGACAATTTTTTCAAAGTTCACCTTTCTAAAGTCAAACTTCCCAAATCCCACCTTTTCAAGGCCAATTTATTCAAAGTCAACATGCTCAAAGCCAATTTGTTCAAGGTCAACCTTTGCAAGTTCAACCTGTACAAGGGAAATATTACTTAACTCAAATGGTTCAAGCTCAAGCATTTCAGAGTCAACCGTACCTCAATCATACTTATCAAGTCCCTATTCAACCTCAACTCAGTATGGTTCACCTTGGTTACACTAGTGAAGTTCCAATTCCAACTGCACAGGCTATTTGAAGATATCCTGGGTATCCTCCTCTAGGGGTTGGTCTTAACCTACAAGGTTATCAATATTTACCGCAAGACCCTAACCAGTAGTTACCATTTATTGCAACCCTAGATCTACCATATTTATCCCGGTTAACCAACAATCCTATTTATTATTATCTTTATTGGTCGGTAATTCTTACCAAGTTACCAAGTGACATACCCAAATTTGAAGGCAAATCAGGAGAATACCCATCCAATCATGCAATGACATATCATCTTTGGTGTGCATCGAATTCTTTAATCAAGGATTACATCTGTCTTTGCCTTTTTCAACGAAATTTAACTAGTTCGGTAGCCAAATGGTACATTAAGCTACCTCACGCTTCTTTCCATAATTTTAACTTTGAAACAATGTTTTTAACCCACTTTCAGTTAGCGATCCATTATGATACTGGTATTGAACTATTGACTTCTTTAAAACAATCAAAATTGACTCACATTTCTGATCATATCCATGAATGGAGACATAGATGTCGCTTAGTCGAGGTTTTTATTCCAAGTCAGATTTTAGCTGAGTGGTTTACAAAGTCACTTATTCCTGTTATTATGGAGAATGTTTCCAAGGGAGGTGTCGTCATGGAAGAGAACACAATTTCTTTTGCCCAGTACTTCGACTTAGTCTACACTCAATCTGGCACTTTGTATGAGAAAAATCTGAATTTACCACACCCTATGGGTGAACCAATCATTACGTCTCCTCCAGGATCAGGATCTAATGTCATTGATGGTATTATGAGTTCTATTAGCCAACACTCTAAGGGGAAAAATAAAAATTCTAAAAATAATTAGAATTTGGCCATACAAGATACACCATTTGAAAGCCTTTCTCCGGAAACTATTTCCAAAATCAATGTTGTAGAATCATCTACTGGAAAGACGAAATCAACCAGAAGTAACAAGAAAAGGAAAGGTAAATCAAAACAAAATTATTCTTCAAAAGAGAAACCTACTAAAACTAATCCTACTAACGAAAAACGAAAACCTCGCTATCCTTGCCTTATTTGCAATGAGAATCAATATACGAAGGAATGCCCACATCGGGCAAAGGTTTCTAAATTCATTAAAGGTTCTCCAACTCCCATTGCTTTGAATGATCCATTTCCTTCTCAAGATAGAAAAATGGTTTCTCATAACACATATTCGTCTTCCACGTTGCAAGATATCATGATGATGTCTTTGCAAGAAGTTATGGTAGCTACGAGATTGAACGATTACAGTTCTAAGCGTCATGTTGACAATGGAAATGAGTCTAGTTCATTTGGTCAACCTTCCAATTCCTCTTCTTCCTTTTGAACCATTATAGATTGAGAAACCGAATCCTGACACGATGATCTGACTGCCTCCCAAAGGTGTGCTTTTGAAATCATCTTTCAACCCGCATGCTAGAGCTGCACAAAATTACAACATTGTTGAAGAACTTGCTATGTCTCCTTCCACAATATCAGCTCTCGAGGTGCTGAAAACATGCCCGACACAGTGAAAGCTTCTATTTTCAACGATAGGAGCTATTGATCTACAAGATTCTAACTTAATTATCTTTGATCTTGAGAATCATATCCCTAGACTCCCTTATCAACTGGCATTCCAAATTCCCTTTTTTTAAAACTAGACGAGAATTTCACACAGTTGTTGATGAAGCAGCTTCTACACACATTATGTCGATTGCTTGTTAGAAATATTTAGGTTGTCCAACCATCAATCAGTCACCTACCACTCTGAAAGCCTTTGATGGAAGAGGTTTTCTTCCATATGGGATCCTAAATGATTTACCCATAAATCTAGAGGGAAAAACAATTGTGATCAGAGTTGAAGTTGTTGATGCTCAGCTTGATTACAACCTTTTTCTTGGTCTAAGTTGGACCTACGCTATGTCAATAGTAGTCTCATCGTTGTTTCAAATGATACAATTTCCTCACAAAGGAAAATTTCTCAAGGTGGACCAGTTTTGTTACTACACTTCAAACCCTAACTTTATAGGTAGCATACCTTTTGTCGGAAAAACGAATACTCTTTATCAGGATATTAGTGTTGGTTTATTCAAAGACTCATCACTGATGGGAACCTTTGTGATGCCTCCACCGAATTTTCCTTCTAATTTTTCTGAGGTTAACATGATTACATCAAGTATTATGGAATCTTCTAATCTGTGGATAGTGCCTTTAGAGTTTTAATTATCCTCTTATGGAAATGAGATGCCTTTGAGCCCTCATGAATTGGCTTATTAGACAGTACAATCATTTTCTGACCCTTCATCTTCTTATATTGATCAAGTGGATAAGATCAATGATGATTATTCTCCTTTACCTTGGTTAGAACCGTTTTCACTCTCTTATCCTTTCCACTATATGTTTCCAACTGATGAACGTATCATAAAGGTTGTGACTTCGGATGAAATGACTTGGAACGATCACCATCATCTCTCATCTTTTCTACCTGGCCCTAATAAAATTGAGAATGATTTTTCAATTATGTTTTAACCTGAGATAGTTGATAGTCCAAAATTGACCATTTCAATATTTCAAACTGAGTCTGAAAGGAATTTGGGGAATATATCTTCAATGAATACCATTGACATCTCAGTTAAGAAAAGGATTGTTGAAAATATTCACATAGGTGCCTCGTGCTCAATTGAAGAAATTTGAACATATAAGACCTTATTTCAAGAATTTTGCGATACTTTTTCCTGGTCGTATGAGGAAACGCCAAGAATTAACCCAAGAATTGTAGTACACGAAATTAAGACTTACTAGGATGCTAAACCTACCAGACAACGATTACGTCTGGTGCATCCGCGAAAAGATGTTGCAATTAAAACTAAAGTTGAGAAACTAGTCAAAGAAGGTTTCATCTACCTGGTTCCCTTAACTAATTGGGTGTCCAATATTGTACCTATTAATAAGAAACAGGGAACCATTACATTATGTGTCAATTATAGGGATATCAATAAAGCTTGTCCAACAGACAATTATCCTACTCCCTATATTGATCAAATCATTGACGAATGTGCCATAAATGAAATGTTTTCATTTATGGACAGCTTTTCTGGCTACAATTAATTTAACATACTCCCATTTGATCAACATAAAAGTGCATTCATCTACCCTTGGGGGACCTTTTCCTATCGAAAACTCTCATTTTGTTTGAAGAACCTCGGTGCAACTTTTCAACGAGCAATGTCTTATGCATTTCATAATATCAAGCATATCGTGCAACCTTATTTAGATGACTTTCTAGCTCACTCATTGAGACATGAAGACCATTACAATCTTTATTAGATGTCATCATTACAATATTCACTTGAATCCACATAAGTGTGTTTTCTATGTGCAATCTGGTCGACAACTCCAAAGTATGCAAGGGAAAGAAAAATTTCTACGCCGAATTATCCTGAACTACGCCGAGTTGACTAAAGGTTTCACTTGACTTTTGAAAAATGACATCTCATTTATCTAGGATGCAGTGGCTCAAAAGGCCTTTGATGTACTTAAATATTTGCTGACCCATACACCGTTGTTGCATCCTCCCAATTGATCATCGAGACTACTTTTTATACTTAGCCGCATCTAATGCCACCGTTGCATGGTTCTAGCTTAAGAAGACAAATCGAATGAACAAATTGTGATATATTAATTAACTTGTAATTTGACCAAAACTAAAGCAAAATATGAACATGTGGAGAAATTGGCCTTGGCAGTTGTTCAAGTTGTCTAACATTTCCATCACTACATTTTATTGCACAAAACCACTGTGATTTATGATTGCAACCCCATGCTTTACATTATTACCAGACAATTGTTGGGGGGAAAGTATTATAAATCAATATTCATCCTACAAGAATTCAATTTGGAATTCATTAAATCCAAATCTAAGAGATCATTGATATTTGCTAAACTATTGTGTGGTGAATTCCCCGTACTTAAACAAAAAACGTGGCAGAGGATTCTATTCTAGACGAATCTCTATTTCTAATCAGTACTTTAGATCCATGGTATGGAGATATCATCATGTATCTTCATACCTAGATGTTTAGGCTAGAACTGAGTCGAACTAATCATCGCCATATCCGGTATCAATCCCAGTAATACAATATTGTTGGCGATACACTTTATCGTCGTGGGGTCGATTATATTTTTCAGTGATTTTTAAATCACAAAGAAGCCAAAAAGGCATTAAATGATTGATATTCTTGAGCTTGTTGCAGTCATATGTTAGGGTTTTCCACTGCTCAAAATATCCTGCGCACAGGGTATTTCTGGCCTTCTATGTTCAAAGACGATATAACTGTGGTCCGAAAATGCCATAATTCTCAAATCTATGATTAAAACATGTGTGCACATCCAACTCCTCTTCACCCAATCATTGATGTCGGTCATTTCGCTAAATGGGGCATTGATTTTCTTACATGTAACCCTCACTTAGATGGGGGGGCATGGGTACATTATCCTTGCAATAGATTATTTTATAAAATGGAACGAGGCAATGCCTACGTACAAGGATGATGGTGAAACAACATCTATTTTCATGTTCAATCATGTAATTTCTCAGTTCGAAGTTCCACAAGTTATCGTCATGGACCATGGTAGCCATTTTTGAAACTATATGATGACTGATCTTACCACGAAGCTAGGCCTCCTTCATGATAGTTCTACTCCATATTACCCAGAGGAAAATGGCCAAGTGGAAGCTGTTAAATTGTTTTAACCACCATGATTAAATGGATTATCGAGACTCATAAATAAGAGTGGCATCTAATGCTTTACCCAGCCTTGTGGGCATACTGTACCAGAGAAAAAACTTCAACTGGTTTTACTCCTTTCTATTTTGTCTATGAAACGGAAGTAGTTCTCTGATTAAATGTGAGCTACCATCTTTGAAATTGGAAATTGAATTATTACTAGCCACTTTTGTTGAAGAAGAATTTCTTGTACTGAGCATGTCTCAATGAGACTCGCCATGATGTTGCATTAGCTAGCGAGGCCCAAAAGAAACGAGTTAAAGCACAATATGATCAAAATGTCAAACTTCATTCATATGCAGAAGATGATTTATGCTAGGTCTATGATCGTGAGCATGATAAGTTAGGCATTGGTAAATTCAAGCCTATGTGGCATGACCCTTATATTGTAAAACGTGCACTAGAAAAAGGGGCCTATGAACTAGTTGATTATGATGAAATTCCTTTTGGGAAAGCCAAGAAATGGTCTTTACCTAAAGAGATATTATTCTTATATTTTTTGGTGAAACATTTGTATATTAATGTACCATAGTTTATGTGTGATAGTTTTTAGCAGTTTTTGCGATTTTCTACTACTTCTCCTACTCATCTTGTGTTACACTTGATTTGCAAATGTCGACATTCCCTACAACTTACATTGGCTTTGGTGATGGTGCTAGTTGTAGCACTCAGAATTTGTCTTCCCTTAGCCTGGATCATTTATTCGCCCACAGATGAGTCAGTTTCTATTCATGGGGTATGCCTTGGTCGAACAATCAACAATCTTGCGAAGTATAATGCAGTGATTGAGGTATTATCTAATATCATTGCATTTGGAATTCATTAGTTGATCGCTAGGTTAGATTCACAACTCGTGGTATTACATTTGAATGGTGTTTATTCAATTAGAAGTGCTACCATGTTAAGGATGTTTTTGCAGGTTCGTCTCTTGGAAATAAAATTTGATTATATTGAGTATCAACATTTTCCGAGAAATTTAAACACATTAATAGATGCATTAGCTAATTGTGTGTTAAATTGGCACTTGTAAAACATTTGTAAAGAAATTAATGCAATATTCATTCATATATTGTACAAGATAGATAGAAATAGAAGTAGTAGCTTTCATTAGATAAAATTCTGTAAATAGTGTGGCTTTTACAAAATGTCATCCAAAGATATAAGCCCTCGTTTCCGTTATTTTTTGAACATGTCGATACATCATCAAAAATAAAAAAATCTAGCCCTCAGACTAGTCACTACAAATGATGATGATCATGGTAGCATACAATAGCATGTGCTACTTGTCATAGAAAACAAATAATAGGTCTAGGAACCCCTGTAGTATACCTCTAGTAGTGGAGAGGAAAATAATCTATAGCAACATATGGAATGTCCAAAGTCAACCTCTCAAGGTTTTGCTCTATCTCTGTCAATGGCTCTTTTACCTTCGGGTTCTATACTATGGGAGCTACTAGATTCTCACCACGCTGATCTTATCTATGTAATCCAATTGGTCTCACTGGGGCCACATTTTGCATGATCATTTCAGATAACTAGCTTTGGATGCCAAAAATAACAAAAAGTGAAAATATTCAAAAATAAACCAAAATGTGAATTTTTACCTATAGCACCCCACTATATGCCAGGAAGCAATGGCATGGCCAAATCTCCTGTGGAGTCTATCCCTGCATATGGAAAATCTTTGATCATAATGATCTAGTTTTCCAACCACTCGAAGAAGGTAGGAGTAAATCTTATTGTTGGTCCTTCACCACCTCCATGGTATGTTATAAGTGTAACACATTTCAACATGTGAGGGTCACAAGACCTTCCTCTCTCTACAACTACCTATGGAGCCAAAAGAGGAATCCACTCAAAAGAAAACGAAATAATGAAGGCACCATACCTAAAGATTTTCATTTTTCTCGTTTTGACCCTGGTTAGTTGCCCCTTCAGATTGGAAACTACAACCTCACTCCAGTTAAATATGGTACCTTGAAAGTAATCCATGACAGTTTGCATCTGAGCCTTCATGAGCAAATGCAAAGCTGCACTACCACACAGTCGTGCAACAGTGAAATCGATGGCTTTCAAAGGAATTTGTGTTATGGTCTTGATGTCAATCCTATTATCTTTGAAAGCATCTCCATCAGTACATTGTTGTATCAAATAGGTAGCACCGGTTTCGCCACCTCGCTTATGCCCATACTGGTTTATTTCTACCCCATGATGTGGAAGTCCACTCCAGAAGTAAATGTCATCAGCATCAATGACAATTTTATGGTCTTTGACTATGAAACATTCTTCCTAAATGTTCCACTTGCCTACCATCCACTCTAGCTAGTTCAATTGGGCCTTCATACCTGGAATGGTAAAATATTTGTACAAACCAAAATTTGTAAAGGCTTGTATGGTTGTTGGAACATTTAGAGCAGCTATATCTTGCTCTTCATGTTCACATTCTCTCCATTCCATGTTTTCAATTCAAAATCCTGCAATTAAACATAAAATATCATTAGAATGAATCATGGATAGAATTAGCAAAAAAATTGGGCATTTTCTATATTATTTTTCTAGCCCTCGACATTAACTACATCTGACTTTGGAAAATTGTGCACATATGCATGGTTTCTTTCTTATAAACTACACACATAGTGTTGAAAAATAAGTCGATGTGTGTAGGCTCGATAAGGGTGACCTGCGCACATCAAGGGCAAAAATCATTTTGAAAACCCTTCCCCAAAAAAACCTAAATTTACAGTGAAAAGCTAAATAAATGGCATGAAAATGAAGAGGTCAGAAAAAGCATTTACCTGGAGAAAACGGATCGTGATTTCGTCCAACAATTTGCCAAGAATCAGCTTCGGAAGTTTCTGGTAAAAAATGACTTCTATCACTCTCAAAAGGACAAAAACACAAATGGTGAAAACTTTTTACTTTTTGGGCTTTCTATAAGTTTTTAGGGCTAATTAAATAATATTTTTTTCCTACTGACATTTTAAAATCCAATTTTATAAATGTCTTCATTTTATTTTTTGAGCTGAGATAATTATTTCGAGTTTAAGTGTGCAGGTTATAGGTTATTTACGGAAACATATCATTTTGGCATCGAGTACATTTTTATCACTTTTTCGAACTCGTTAAAACTTACAAAAAGTGAAACCATGGAGTTCTCTTTACACCCTTTTCAAACTCTTAAAAAATGAAAAGATCGTCGAGTACTTGATTGTTCGAACTCGTAAAAGTAAACGAACAACCATTTATTTAGTATAAGTTTACCCCTTTTACGCACTGAACTAGACTATTTACAAAAAAGGTATATGTTGACACGTCATGGTCAATAGAGTTATCTCTTGCATTATTTTATCCTTTTTTGAGCTTGAAAGACTAAATTTATGAAAAAAACATTGTGGAGTTTACTTGTGTTTTTATCCTGACTCCCTAAAATTGAGAAACACTGAGCTTTACTTTCTCCGGGCTCATTAAAATTTACATTGAAAGAGTTGATCGGCTTTTCTTTTTATGTCTTTTTAGACTCTTTAAATATGGAAATGACATCAAGTTACCCCTTTACTGGGCTCGTAAAAATTAAACAGTATAGGACTCATTAAGCATGACAAGACCAAACCACTCCTTCTTAGGGTTCATTAAAAATACTTCAGAGGACTCATCCGAAGGATGAGCTTACAGGGCAAGCAAATGTTATCCTCCTCAAGCTTGTAAAAAATAAAGAGGTACCTGCCAATAATGGTGGGGGGAAAGTGAGAATAATCTTTGTTTTGTATTTGTAAAAGGCAGTATGTCGCTCTTGAACATGACACTCTATCACTTTTGTGTCTGAGTTGGGAAATCCATTTCTTGCTTAGTTGACCATACATCATTGAAATTCTTTATTTAGTTTGTGTTTTATTTTTTATTCAAATGCCTCCAAGGCATCATGTCATGTCTCTGATATGTTCAAGAGAAGTTCAACCTAAGTCAAATTAATTTGCTAGTCTTAGCCTTTAGTTTCGTTGACCATCCTTGAGTCTGTCGTGGATTACTCCAAATTTTTGTTCTTCAAAACATGACATAAGTTTCGTGTCGTATGCCCTCCTATGATAGATTGCTTTCTATCAACTTCAGCTCACTATCTAGGAAGTTGATCCAGAAACCTTCAATACCTTGAGGCCTGCATGCCTTAATGGTAGGTTCCTCGCCTTTGAAAATAGGTGCTCATCATTGAACTTGGAAGTACATTGAGACCATTGTCATTATTGGTGGTTTCTCTCGCACTTGTTAACAATTCACATTAGTGACCGGTAATCAAGTGGTTTCTACCATGTTCGACTACGAAAAATTCACTCACATGGCTAGATTCTACTACGGATTGACAGATGGATATCAAGACCTTAGATCTAGTTTCATCCATCCAGGTTGCGTGTAGTTATTAAATATTCATGATTGTAAACATAGATCCATTGATGGTTGTGTCCATACTGTGTCATTTTTTCGCATTAGGCAAATGACCATTGGTTTGGACCTCTCGCTAATGTTTTCCAGAGTATTCCCCCGCAAAGTTTGAAACTAAATCGTCCCAAAGAAAGTGGAATTCATGAATCCCATAGTACAAAACCTTGATTTTGGCTACTTGCACAGTTCCCTAGTTGATTTCTGTGCATATGCAGAGAAGACCATTAATAGTTATGCATAAGTATGCATTGTCTTCCACTATGATCTGTGAGCATGACTTAAAGTATGTAAAAATAAAAAGTAAATTCTAGAAGCATTGTTGGCAGCATCTATCCCAACCAACAAGCTTCGAATGGGTGCCTATTCAATATTGATCCCTCCCATCATGGAGTAACTCCCTATCCTTTGTGGAACCTCTATCCCAATAATAGTGGATCTCATCCCTTGGAGAATGGATCCAAAACTTCCCATTCTTGGCCTATAAAGGTACTACAGGTTTGAGGATTGGGAGAGGACTATTAGAAGTAGGTTTATGTTGTTGAGATTACGTTGGAAGACTTTTCTTGCAAGGGAGAGGGTTGGAGGTTGTAGAATGGACTTGCAACATCAATGCTATATGGTTGTAAGGTTTTTCTCCAGTTTTATGAATATAAAAGCAATTTTTCTTTCTCAATTACATCTTCGTTGATTTAATTTGTAGGATTCCTTGATCATCTACATGGATTTTGGTTGCATATTGATCAGTTTATGATATATAATTGGTTAATTAATCCATTTATCTCTTTGGCTATATGTTGTATGCTTTGATCTCTGTTTGTCTCTGCCTTTGCAGATCTTTTTCAAGATAGTATGGAGAAGTTATTAAGAGTGATGAGAGGACATCTAGAGCATCGAGGAGAGAATGGTCGAAAGCTTTGAGGGGCTTCATCAATCAATTCGTTAAAGCGGTAAGAGGCCTTTATCATTCTTATTTCTTTCAGACAATCAGAGTCTAGAGAAAGGTAGTAGTTCATGTTTGTTTGTTACTAGGGTTCTTTGAAGTCTAGGGAGATCACTCTTGTCCACAAGAGGGATAAGTCCACATAACAATTACACACTCTAACTATGAGGTGAGTCTTATTTAATAGAGTTGATCACCTTAGATTAAATAACAACACATTTCCATAGCTAGGGAAGTTAAGGTGAGACTCATTCTTAGATCATCTTGGTGAAACGATAAGAATTCTATCTATGTTTTTCTCTCTCTATTTATAACACTACAATTATATATAATGTTTGCTTATGAATGAGATTTCAAATGGAATATCTATTGTAAATGAGCTTATGTATGCTTATTTTTATTACGTTCTTTAATTATATGTATGTGGGAATTTGAATGCATTTATAATTTAATGGATTCAATTATGCAATGAGTATTTTGAATCTGGGTAGCATCCTTACTTTATGGTTGGATAATTATTTGAAATAAACATTATACAACAATGTTTATTTTAAGATGTTTTCATATTTAATGTTTTGAAGACAAAATTATGGACATTTTCACAAATGTTTTAAAAGACATTTGTAAGGATGTTTTTACAAACCTTGTAGCATCCAACATTGAGACTATTGGTTGCTAAGTGATCGTTTTTATTACATTCTTTAATTATATGTATGTGTGAATTTGAGTGCATTTAGAATTTAATGGATTCAAATATGCAATGCGTATTTTGAATTTGGGTAGCATCCTTACTTTATGGTTGGATAATTCTTTGAAACAAACATTATACAACAAGGTGTATTTTAAGATGTTTAGAAAACAAAATTATAGACATTTTCACAAATGCTTTAAAAGACATTTATAAGGATGTTTTGACAAACCTTGTGGCATCCAACATTGAGGCTATTGGTTGTTAAGTGATCGTTTTGAGGGGTTGTCAAGGAAGAGATATAATGGCTTTGATGTTTTGTGGGTGGTAAATCACCTAGAATCTTGTAGTGGGAGAGAGAGCACTAAGAGGAGAGATTAAAGCATGGATTGTGATTCCCTAAGATGCTAATTTACTAGCATGTGATCGATTTTGTATCTTCAAAGGTACCATGCCTTCATTAAATTTGTTTCTAAGATTCATTGAGATATCTTGACTTGGTAGACAACAAAGGGATTATAGTTTCCTTCAAATATTCATTAGTTTCTCTCTACAAATTGTTCCTAGTTAAAACCTTGGTATCAAATTCTGACATATAGCAGAAATTCTAGACAAGAAAAGACCCTAAGACCATGATCATGTGAATTAAATAGTATCCAAACGAGATAGAATGGTCACTTTTTTTTTTCCTTGTAGAAATAATTTTATGTTTTATGGGGAATATGCATTGTTCTATCTATTTGGGACTAATTAGACGAGACTCAAAGACATTACAATAATATACTCGATAAGAGCTCAACATGTCACTCGTGGGAATTGAACCTAAGTAGGGAGGATATCAATCATTCCACCCATCCACCCAAGATATACCAAATTGACAAGATGAAATAGTCACTTACATGTCAATGTGGACCCAAATTCCAAATACACAAAGAATATAAGCAAGACACAAATAAATGAGTTTTAGTCTTGAAGTATGCTAAACACATTATACACCAAAAGGGCCCCAAATCCCTCTTTTATATATGTTATCCCAAGTAATATTGTTTCTACTAGCAAACTTGTGAATGTCTTTGGCCTCTAGTTGGAGATCTAAATATTTATCCATATTTTATCCCTATAATCTAGTTCCATGTTTGTCATCATCAATTGGTATCCTTAGAATATCATGAATTACTCAAAGCCTTGTTTGATCCATTTCATATAATGAATGCCCTTGTTGCACTTGTAATTCATTCCAAAGCGCTCCCTTGAAGATATTAGAAAGCCCTTCTAGCCAATGAATTGGATCTGTCAATTCTCCAAAATCCGAAAAGGAATACCATGAAACAGTGTGATTTGCCTTGTTCCAAAAATTGATTTATTGGGAATATGTCAAAGAGACTAGCTAAAAGAAATATGTTTTGAAAAGTGAAAAATAACATTGAACTTGAGGGGTGAAAATTGGTTTACTAAATAACCATTGAGAAAGTATTCAATCACCTCCTTCTTAAGTACATCATTTTTTATAGGTACAAGCCTTTTCTCACAAGAAAGTGGTTCCAACAACTATTTCTCTAACCATGGCTCTACCCATAAAAAGTTATGTTGAACCTAGGTTGAGGCCCGCTTTCTCACTAGAAAGTAGGTAGTGACACTAGCCACTATATCTCTAACGTGGCTCTAGCCATAAAAAGTTATGTTGAACCTAGGTTGGGACGGATTTCTCAAAGTTATGTTGAACCTAGGTTGGGATGGATCTCTCACTAGAAAGTTGGGTGATTACTATTTCTTTAAGGGTGATTCTGCATAATTTTTTTATGTTGAAGATAGCTTGGACACCATTGGGCCATTTTAATTCCTCCAAAATAGCTTCCATCCTCAACCCCTCTCATAAGAGCTTTGACATTGAACCCTAATCCTCTTAAAAACTAAACTCCATTCAAACCAACTAACCTACTACTTAAAAACTAAACTCCATTCAAACCAACTAACCTACTACTCACAACTTAGTTTAGAAAACCTTAAAACATTACACAGTGATGAACAACCATAAAAGTTTACCTTGTAGGCGTTTCCTGATTTTGCCATAGATTCTCCCCAATTTTATTTCATACTATGTTGACTCCATTGATGTAACTCCGAAGTAATTTGGATGGAGTGATTCTTGCTCGAAATCAGGAGACATTTGATGTGAAGTTGCACTGCAAGTCAGGTGGGGTATTCTCGTAAAAACCCTTTGGATCTGGATTGATTAATTTCATAATCACAACCAAAGGCTTGGAGGAAAGTAAGGTGATATTTGTGGGAAAATTGCTTTCCCCAAAAGATGGTATTATCTGCAAACTGTAATTGTCAGACCAGGTTGCAAACTGTAATTGTCAGACCAGGTTGAAATCTCGGAGGTTGAGGCACTTCAGGCTGGGTATTGATATGAAAACCCTTGGACATGGATCGATTAATTTCACAACCAGAGGTTTGCAGTAAAGTAAAATAAGGATTTGGGGAAAATGACTTTCCCCGAAAACAGGGCATCATTCCGTAATTGTAAGTGTGAGACCAGGTTGAGATCTCGGAGCAATTGAATGTCACTGTGCTCTGAGAATGAAATTAACCTCTCAAGTCCGTCCACCATAATGACGAACAAGGTACAGGATATGGATCTCCTTGTCTTATTACAGCTAGGCTTAAAAGGGGAAAGGGGCGACCTATTTAAGAGGACTGAACCAAAAGCCAAGAAGTCTCGAAGACAAGGTGAGGATCACATCATCAAAAGCAATCAGTTGAATAAAACTGGAAGAAGGTGGTATTCAGCATAAAAAATACAACAGCTTCTTCAGATAGCCTCTGTGTCCTATGAGAAGTTTTGTAGGCGTAGCCTTGGACAAGTATAATCTTATCCTTAAATTCATGTGATTATTTTGGCAGAGCTTACTTCTTCCGAGTGTTGGCAAATCCCATGAGGGATTTACATTGACCACAATAATGTTCCCTCCACCTCCTTCCCCTTCTTCCAGGGTGTTCCAATGGTCCTTCCCTATCAGGCTCTCAGTTGAAGCCAAGAAGTCTCGAAGACGAGGTGAGGATCACATCATCAAAAGCAATCAGTTGGATAAAACTGGAAGAAGGTGGTATTCAGCATAAAAAATACAACAGCTTCTTCAGATAGCCTCTGTGTCCTATGAGAAGTTTTGTAGGCGTAGCCTTGGACAAGTATAATCTTATCCTTAAATTCATGTGATTATTTTGGCAGAGCTTACTTCTTCCGAGTGTTGGCAAATCCCATGAGGGATTTACATTGACCACAATAATGTTCCCTCCACCTCCTTCCCCTTCTTCCAGGGTGTTCCAATGGTCCTTCCCCATCAGGCTCTCAGTTCATACCTTCTCCCTCTGTTTCTCCATCTCATTCTCAAGTCATGCATATATTTCCAGATCTCCATCACATATTGCTAGAGCTCCATCAAATTCAATTACGTGGGTTCCCTCTCCGAAATCTTCGCAGGTCATTTGTATATTTTACTAATGTGCTGCCTCCACAAAGCAGCAGGAATCCGTCTTCTGAACCTCCACAGGGGAATGCCCCAGTTAAACATTTACATTTTTCCCATCTTCATGTCAGTTTTCCTGAATTCATACATGTAATATGATGGACTCTATCTTCTAAATTTTATGAACTTTGTTGTCAGTTATTTGCAGCTTTTGATGCGCGTATTCCTGTTCAGTTAATCACCCATTCAGTAACTTTTGTGGGAGCCATTTCTTTATTTCTCTAAGGAAACTGAAGGATTCATTGATGGACCAAATGTTAAGAGCTACTCAGATTAATCGAAACTCCAAATGGGTGTTCCTGTGTTCAACCCTAGCAAGAAGTCTAATCTGGTGTATGTATGATACATATACAGGGCAAGCACTATTTTCTAATAGTTGCCAATAACCTCGTACATGAACTCTTGAAAGTATTTGAACACTGCTCAAAGAAAATATCCCCATTCAATCATAAAAGTAATATATGGTGTTTTCAGTGATTTTAACTTGCTTGTATTCAGAGAATCCATGAATAAATAAATATGCTTCTTGTATTTAAAGAATCTATCAATAAACAGATAACATGTGTGATGAGCTATTCTGTTGAGAATC
>APFE030625997.1:0-22078 GCA_000404065.3 Pinus taeda
ACTTGGGAAGTGTAGACTAAATTTCTACATCTGCATGTACAACTGTTGCTTCATTGGGTACTAAATCTGAATGAACATCAACAATATTGACTTGCTTCTGATGGGAGTTTATCTCAATGTTCTGAATAGAATGATGCTTATTATGTTGTAGCTCTTCTTGTTGAACTTTGTCTCAAGCTGCAAAAACTCAATATTCTCTTATGCATTTTGTAGACACATTTTAATATTGGAAAGAGAGGTTTTGTTGATCTTAAACATCTCATTAATAGTGGAATGTATTAAATTATTCAGTAGTTTCATACATGATCCCTTCAATACATTTCAAATCAATATAGTCAGAGAAATGGTGTTATCTTCAACTACAAATTGACCTATAAAATGATAAGTAATTGAAACTATTATATGAGTAACAAGATACCAATACCAAAAGTCAATGTAGCAGATAGCCCAATACCAATTTCAATGCAGCAAATGACTTGCTGCTTCAATGCACTTACTTCTCAAACTACTCACAGTATGCAAAAGAAGAGCCAATCTTCGACTTTCTTTACAAATGAAAATTTTCTGATAGTTCTAGAGCCTAGTTACAAAACATTTTTTCATTCAAGATTCACAAATGCAATCATCTTTATAACTTAGTATGCATAGATATGACACACACCAAAGCCGACATTGATAATCTGAGTAATAGCATCTGTAATAGACTGAGTTCTGGCACCCAATCTCATTAGCTCATCAAATTTACCCCAAGTTTAAAGAGTAGCATTCACTGCATTAGAAAATTAACATGGTTCTAATATCAGGAAAAACTATATTTGGAGAAGAAAGAGCTTGATGTTGTTGGTACAAGCCACTCATCACTTGGAAAGCAATTCAACTCTAGCCACTTGATAATACAACAACTACTCACAACTTAGTGATGACAGATCCAATAACTTAATGTACTCAGTGTTCACAAATTTCACACTCCAAATAGGAATATGGTTAGTCCATCATTCATACATCCACAAGTCCAACATTAACAAACTACATCTCCATGCCATTCCACCATTCTTAAATAAAAGTGACAACAATTTATTCACATGCACTCTTCCCAACAACTATTTCTTCCCACAACAATGATTTCTCAAATTCTGTAAGCCTCCACTCGCATATTCAACTTTACTTGTACAAATTTAGGAACACTAAATAATAGAATCATTACATCACTAGAAAATGCTACTCACAGAACAGTCATCATGGCCATGCCAAATAGTTTCACTGAGAAGGTTTGCAACATACAAAATTGTCAATTGAGGAAAGTAGTTCTCCTCTTTAATAGGTATCGTATTTGTGATAATAACCTCCTGGAAAAGACCCCAGACAGCCTTTAAAGTGCAGAAGGACTAAAAACGGCATGTGTGTAGCATGCATAGACTTCTCTGGCACCCTCTTCATGTAACAATGCAGCTCCATTTGTAATTTTCCCAATAGTATCAATCATGTCATCAAACATGACAACAACTTTCCCTTTCACATCACCAATCAAATTCATAACCTTAGAAACATTGCAGGCTTGACGTCTTTTATCTACAATAGCCAGAGGAGCATCACATAGTTTCTCTTGGCAAAATCACGAGCACGTTTTGGAAAAATCACGAGCACGGGCAACACCACCAACATCAGGTGGTACAACCACCAAATTGAAGCTCGCAATGGAGATTGATAAGTCTATAGTTGAGAGTGGTGACAGATGACTGCTTGCAAAATACAGGCAATCAATTTACATCATTAAACAAACTCTTACTTTGTACTCGTTTGATGAAGTTTCTTTCAATTTCAATGGTGGGAATGACTATGATTTTGCTACATCTTCTACGGGTAAGATATGCTTCTAGTGAATTTTAATCACTAGCGATGCAGACGATTCACTTTTCTTCAAAGAGTTCCATAAATGAAACAAGCCCGGAAATAACAAAATTAAAGCCGCATGAATCGAATCCAAGATCTTATATTTTCTAAAAGCTTTTTTTGACAGATGGGAAGAGGAAGCCGATGTCAGTGACTGCTCGAAATATTGTTATATACTCGAAATTTTCTGGTAGTGAATTTAAAAGTGGTGATGGATCTGAATACGTAACATTGAGGGTGTCAGTTCCTCTGATACCAACAGTGTAAGGGTTGGCACGTAGAGAGGATTTCTTTTTTAAGGACAATTTCAAGGAATTCTGAGGAAGTGCTCTTGGGGTTAAAGAGTAATTACAGAAAACCAAGCTTGGTTGAAAAAATGATCTATGTAGCATAATGGACTGATGAATTCTCATAGATAATAATTCTGAGCAGAAGAGACCAACATTATGGTTCTCGACATCTTGTTGGCAGAGAAAGGAAAAAATTCAATGTAGAAATGAATATCTTAGGAAGATAGATAAAGCAGGTGAGCGTTGCCAGCAGAAAGGTACACAGAGGAGAGGCAGTGAATTTTTGACAGATAGTAAATTAATGGAGCATTATAGACAGTGGGCAGAAATGGGATGTAACGCACAGGCTGAAAAGAGGGCAGATGGGTAAGGTTTCAAACTAAAGGAGTGCCAAAGTGGAGCATATTAACATCATTTCTATAGCTGGATATTGACCAAATAGAGAAATGATAGAAAAAGTTTGGAAGGAATGCAGTGCTAACAAGTTTCGAAAATGTCTGGGCCTAACCTATGCTTTGATACCATGTTAACACGCACATGGAAGAGAGAAACTAGGAAAGATAAACATGATATTGTATTTATTATTTGACAATGATATACATTTATAGTACATTCGTGTGACCATTGGGTTCCACATCCCAAGGTCTCTTGGGCTCTCATCGTTGTTCACATTCTACACCAACCCATAGAGGATTAGGTGTCCAACAATAATTAGTTAAATCGTGTTAATTTGTAAATTAATTAATCTAATTTTATTATTAAAATTGAATTAATGTTAATTAATCAATAATTGCAATCTAATTTAGAATCAGAATTTAATTTAAAATTTTGATTTTAGAAGCTCATAAGTTGAGTTTTACTTGGCCAAACGAGACCCAAGATGATTCATTGGATAGGTAAAATCATGGAGAATATTTATGAAGTGGTTTCATAACCCAATTCGATCATTCACTAGGTCCAAAATTCAGAAAAAGATCAAGATCTGAATGTTTAAACAAAACTAATTTTCCGAGTTTAATTTTCTACATTTTCATTTTCCCACAACTTCTACTAAATGCAAATCCATTCGTCTATATTCTCCTTGACCAACTAGATGTTCACATGCATAAATAGAAAGATCATATTTATTTTTATATAATTATGTAATTGAGTTTTGATTGGATATGTTTTCTGTTCTAGATTTAGTATTTTGATTTTAATTTGCAATTTAATTAAATTTTGATTGGTTTTCTATAGGGAAATGGTTTGAAGGGACAAGGAAATGAATATTTCAATCAATGAGAATTCTTCAGAAATAGAATAATATTATTTTGGGCCAATGAAAATTGGTTGAGCAGAACTACTCTTCAAACAAATTTCCCATTGAGAATTCTTTTTGTAAAATTATAAATACTAGATTGTAGAATATTAAAGGGGGCTTCTCTTCTATGCAATTATCACATTCTTAAAAGCACTATTGTAATGAATATTTAAATTTGTAGGTGAGAAGAGACGAAATGTCAAATATGGGGGATTATTGAGAATTTTTCTTTTGCATTCTGAATTAGGTATGAAGGGTAGAGCTTGCACTATTGCAACTTTTGTTTTAACAGTAGAATTTCAAATCATTGTAAAGGATTGTTGGAGACCAGATCCAGAAAAATAAATTCAATAAATTGGTATTTATAATACTGTTGTTTTAAATATTGGTTTCATTTTATGATGGCATAAATGTGTCATTTTATTCATATTTGTTCACTATTGTCAATGTGATTAATCTGCCTCAATAATTTTTTATTATTTATCTCTTCTCTTGTGGCTTGAATTCTGACTTTTGATTAACTATTTGCTCAGAAATCTTTCTCTTAATTTTGATTTAACAAGCAAAAATATTTTTTGATCTATTTCCTGATATTCTTGTTTAATCATTCGAGTTACTGATTCGATCATCATCATCCTTTTGTGAACTAATTCTTAAATGTTGTTGAGCAATTATTTCTGGTGATAACTCAATGAACAAAATGTGTTTTTCCATTCATAATCATAGTTAATTGAACTATTTCATTAACTTGATATTCATTATAAGATATACATATTTTAATCCCAATCATTTAAATATTATGCTCTTGGTTGGGTTAGATTTATATCTACCTAATTGAGATATGATTAGGATACTTTTCCTTTTGATTTCATTTTAGAATAATTTAGCATTTATATTTAATTATATATTTCTAGAAGTCCTCTTCCCAAAGAGGAAAAATTCAGTTGTGGCTTCGCTCAGTGCCAAATCAGTTTAAGGATCACTTTCTTGTGTGATCAGCAAGAGGGTTGATTTCATGTCTCTTCCCTATTGGTAGATGAAAGTCATATTTTAAGCCATTGGAGATAGAGATAAAGTAATTGGACCTAGTTTATCGACTCAGAACCACCATGTCAACGAGAAAGGAGATGCTTTAAGGTTTGGACTAGGTGGTTTCCCTTATATTATTGTAGGTAGAGAATTTCGAGCCTTCAACATTTTTAGCGCTAGAAGGCGGGTGTAAAGACTTGTTGTCTATTGGAGTTTTTTATTCTAGAATTTTATTTTAATTACAATGTCTCCTCTTAAACTTCCCATTTGGAGTTGTATTTATGGGCATGCATTTGCCAATACCCCACCAGAAATAGTAAGACACTTGTCAAAGGTAAAGTTTAATGGTAAGAGAAATATTTTTGCATTTAATCATGCCTTTCAGTTTATTAAAAAATTTCAAATTCTACTTTTAAAGGAATTTATGACAATATTTTATACATGATTTTTACTCTAAATTCTCGGAAAAAGCCAAAAGCTGGTGTCAAACTCTTCCAGTTTCCTCTATTCACAAATGGGACCAATTTATCACAATTTTCCTTTGTGAATTTAATGGATATGAATACAAACAGGTATGTGACGAAATTCAAGATATACTAAAGTTCAAAAATAAGTCTTTTATTGATTTTACCATTAGATTTCGTTTAAATTGTTTGATATTTAAAGTTGAAGATAAACCTTTAGAAATTGATTTAATAGATTGGTTTGAATATATTAGTTCTCTTTCTTGCATTCCCATCTCATATGAAACAATTGCAAGATTTGGCTACTCTATTTCAACTCCTAGTAATATTATCAAAATTCTGATACAGAGGTGTATATTAATCATGATGAAGTGGCCTCTGCCATGTACGATAATTTCTTAAATTCAGTACACACCTCTTACTATGTTAATGATAGTCATGTTAATGAACCATTATCACAAAGCTTGCAAGAATTTTATAATAAAATGCAAGAAGATATTAGCAATAACCTTGAAGAAATTTCTATAATGAACTTTGAAAATCATTTTGTAATAAATTCATAAAATCATTTAATAAATCAGCAAGTATGCAGAGATTCAATTTTCCAATAATATGCAATCTGTTGTACAAATTTATGAATTTGATCATCTTGATCAAAAGGAAAATTCATGGCAGCAAAGAAACATTCTTCAAGAAATCATTAATAGAGAAGTGAATGATCATAAATTGGAAATTTGCAATCAATAAAATGAACTTGAATCAACAAACAAGGAGTATTTCATATTTATTTCTTCAAATTCACATTTTTCCCTTTATCCTAATATTTTTGTTGATAGAAATTTATCCCCTCTTGACATTAATGTTATTTCAGAAAATAGAGAGGCTTACATAAATGAATTTCCAATTAGCTTTTATCAAGATCAAGAATCAATCATTGATCATTCTTTTGGCATTAATGAACATGTGCTTCATATTCCTTCTTGTTTTTATACAGGGGATGAGATTCAAGGGAATCCTACAGAATGTTCTGAAGTCATTTATGATAATTACTCTGCCATTGAGGATGTCTATTTGTCTTCTTCTCAAGTGAATCCTCATGAGAAAATTCAAATCACATGTGGGAATGAAGAACACTCTAAATTAGAAATTGTTCCAACTAATTCTCATTCTCAAGCAAAAAATTATCTTCATCATTTTAGCAATCAAGGATCAATCCCAATTAATGATTCCTATGATGATCAAACTCTCATTCCTATTAATAGTCATGATATTCTCTCTAATTCACAAGTTGGTGTTGGCAATCATTCTAATTGCATAATTCTAGTCAATTCTTGTGAAGAGGAAATCATTTCAAATTAGTCCCAATGGTGCTATAACACTAGCTGTACGAATAGTGATCTGATTTTATTGTTTTTCTTTCATTTATTTTGTTTAATTTCATATTTGTTTTCTATTTTCATTTTTCAACTTTTATATACTTTGTGTTGGCGTATTGTGCAGCTCTGTATTGATCACTCAATTGATGCACTGCCTAAATGGGAATATGAGGTTTCAAATCATAATCATGAACATCCAGAGTTATTACTCTTCTAGTTCCAATTGATGTTTATCTCTTGTCAATTGCTTCTTTCTTATCAAAAGTAGTGCCAACAAGAAATTGTATTTTCACAATATCACCAACAATCTAATTCAATTAATAATCTTCTATTGAGTATAACAAATTTTCATCCATTTTTCATTGACCTGTTTGAAAAATATTTGGATAATTTTCCTTCACAGAAGATTATTAATAATTTAACATATGTACATAAGGTTAACAATTTTTTTTAGATCATTGCATCTAAAAATTCAATTCCACAATTTGGCTTCTTATCCCGTCTTTTGAACATTTCCCAACCATTAATGGAAATCCATCCAAATTTCTATGATCTAACTGAAATTCTACTGAAATGGACATTTCGAGAGATGGTAATTGTAAAAAAGTTGCTTTCTTAAAATATATTAGCAATTAGTGTACATACTATATTCAAATTTATTTTTTCAACTATATTCTTGTTACTAATGTTTGATTTGTACATACATGCTAGAATTAAAATAAGAGAATGGTTCCATTAGAAGTACTATTATACATAGTCATGTTTCCTTCTATTAAGTTAGCAATTAGGGATAAAATAATTTAGATCTAGATTTCCTTTCATCTATTTCGTTATTCATATTTTTAATAAGAAAGTAATGAATCCAAGTGTTTGGAATCCCCTTTCATTTTATGGCAAAGTGGCTTAAAACATATCAGAAGCTTATGAACCGCTTAATTGTCTTGCTTTTGCAAAACTCTATCACATTGACAAAATTGTTTTAAAATCATATATGAAGAAATTCCAAATAATTTCTGTCTTGGAAATCTTTGATTCATGAGTACTTCTAAAGAGCTCATTTACACCACTCTCTCCCTCTAATGTAAATTTGAAGTGGATGAAATTGAAATCTCATTACTTACCAATTTTTACTAAATAAGTAGATGGCATTGTCATAGGAGAACTTGAAGATTCATGAGGTAATATTTATAGTCAATATTTTTCCAGGTATGCATTTTACAGGTTCATCCTCATCTATTGTTAGTTATTTTTTTTCATAGCTCTTTCTTATTTATGTTTTGTTTCTTTTGCAGGTCTTCATTGCCTTGATTTTTGGATACTTGAGGCAAGCATGCAACTATTTCTAAATCTGCAACATGCACAGGGAAGTATTTGCTTTTTTTTTTGTGTAAATCAGATAGTTATATTATATAACAAAATAGTGTACAAAAATTCTGCTAATGCAGATGGACAACTGGGACAGACTATCCAACAAGACTGAACAGACTAAAATGCCTGAGGCACACCACGTAGGGCGGCAGTGGCAGACCTTATTCGCAGACATCACGAGGGTCGATACATAGTAGACCGAGACATTGACATTGTTAAAACCAGAGAAAGCCATAAGGAGCCGAAGACCCAGAGAAGAAGACAAAAAGAGCAAAGGCTGAGTCTAGATCTGCTTGCCCATCAGACCAATGGTGTCCAGGCCCATTTGTGCAACATGGGTATTCACCCTGGCTTGCATAGCATTCAGTAAATTGTCGCCCTGCTCCGTAGCATTTGAAGTCTGAGTGGCAGAAGGGCCCTAGTTGATGGTGTCTCTAAGCAGCTTGATTAGTAGAGTAAGCTTGCGGTCAACGACATGGATGGCATCCTGAACCCTGGTGATGCGGCTGTCCAGAGTGTTGTTGAAGTCCAAGATTTTGGCCATCTGAGCGTCAGTTAAGTTCACTTCCGTGATAATTTTTGGCCTTTCCTTTTCCATGGATTCCAGCGCTTTGGCTATCAGCATCTTAGTGCACCAGCTTTTCGCTTTGGTGCACACGAACTGAGTAGCCCTCTTAGATGGGGTGCCTGGATCATGTAGCCAATTCACTTCTGCCGCAACCTCCTCCTCCGTTCAACCTCTCTCTTCCTGTTTTACCTTGTCCTCCAGATCCGCCACCTTGCGCTTGTGCTTGGCAGTGGCTCTGGTCTCATACCCTCTCTTAGCTTCATAGAGGTCCTGATTCACTGCAGTGCAGCGGCTACCACTCGCATCCATGATTCTCCTGCTATGCCTTCTCCCACTACACTGATTATCGTTGGCAGAATTGTTATCACCCTTCACTAGAACAGATGTGGGATGAACTAGGTTACGATGTCTTGCTTTATAGCGTCTCTGTTTATGAAATCGCCTGAGGGTGGTAGCTGTCCCGCTTAAGCTTCGGGTACTGATGCCATAAATGGAAATTCGGTTCGCACAGACGAGGCCAATGTAGGCAGAATCAAAGAGGAAGTGGCTGCTCATGCCTTGATTGCCTTGATGCCAAGTATACTGTACGGTGGATAGATCATAACGGTGATTGGAAGTTGCGTGGGTGCTCTGTGTATCAGCCTGCTGATTTCCCCTGTTCCAATCTTCAAGTCCCTTTACTTCATTATGGTTTGACATAAATGTTCTGGGTGCCTTGCCTTGCAAAGTCCTGCCAGAGATGACTGATTGGCCAGTGCCGCTGTAGTTGATTCGATCATTTGAACCGTAACGATCGATACTTGTGCTGGCATGCCGCCGCCAAGATGTGCCCTGTCCTGGACGTCCTGTCACTCCATCACTATGGTCATGATTATTGCTGATGCTGATGATTTTCTCATCCCGGTGCCTGGTGTTGGGGCCGTCAACCCTTAGGATGAGTCGACGTGGAAATCGTCCTTTTCCGCCAGCTGTGCACATTTCACCTTCAGGGTAGGGCAGTCTACGTCCTGCCAACAACTGTTCGTGATGAGGTGCGGTGTGTCAGCCCCGTGGTTTGCCAGGAAATCGGCCACGCCATTAGCCTTTCTTCTGATAGATTGGAAGACAGTACCTTTAAGATCTGCTATCAATTCTGCTATATTCTCAGTAGCCTTCGCCAGTCTCCAATGTTTGGTAACTTTACTGGTTTGAGTTCCTGCTTGGAGGCGCTGAGCCGCAGAGATTGCCAAAGAGGAATCCCCCTCTACTATGAAATTACCCTGTCTGAAGGACCTGAGAATCTTTAGACCTTGCTCCATTGCTGCGAATTCTGCTTCATTGTTCGTACATTCCCCCAACGATCTGCAAAAAATGTGGATTATGTCTCCTCTGTGATTACGTATGACTCCTCCGATACCTGCAATGCCTGGGTTACCCCTCGAAGCTCCATCAAAGTTCAATTTGAGGCAGGCTTCAGGAGGTAGTTGCCAACCGTGAAGTTGAGAGGAGGGGCGGGCTTTATGTCCTCCGGCGGGGCAGCTACTGAAGGCTTCCAGTTGAAATTTCTTTAGGATGCGTAAGTCCTTTCCCGTTGGTTTATCATTTGGGTCGATTTTGCATTTTTCCTAAACCAGCTGTTTGATGTTGATTAATATTGATTCTTTTGCGCATTCAATACTTTAGTTTTCTTCTGTAAAGACTCGTCTATTCCTTTCTTTCCATATTGTCCAAGTAATGAAACCTGGGGTACATTTCCAAATGCTGCCCACGCTGTTCATACTAGAGAAGTTTTTCCTCCAATTGGTAATCGAATCCTAAATGGAGTCCCTGTTCCGATCTGTGTCTTCCATTATTGCTTCCATCCACAGCCATAACTGGGAAGCCCATTCACAGGAGTTGAAGAGGTGATTCATCGTTTCCTCCTCCTGCAGGCACATGTGGCATTTCGAAGGTCCCTGAAATCCTTTTCTTCGTAGGTTCTCCCAAGTTAGAGTCTTCTTCTGCATAAGAAGCCACAAGAAGGTTCTTATTTTTGGCCATTGAAAGTTATCCCAAATTTTGTCGGCCCAAGGAACAGTGTCGGGTTGTTCTGCCTGTTCGATTATGCTTCTTGCTTCTTTAAGCGAGAATTCCCCGTTACCTTTCGGTCCCCACCTGAGCTTGTCATTTTCAACAGCTATTCTGATCTTTCTTTTGCGAATTTGTTGGTTTAGATCATGGATAACATGTTGAGGCACTCCATTCTGGTCTGGGTTGAAAGCTTTCCACTCTCTCCACTCCGGGTCTTCACTGGAAGAGTTCCAGTAGTGGTTGACTCTGCTGTGGCCCTCTGTTTGGTAAGCTAGAATTAGGGGTTGGAGGGTGGGAGATTCTAATTTTGGGGATTGCTGCCAAGCATCCTCCCAGAAGAGAGCTTGAGTCCCATTATGAATTTCCCAGAAGCAGTGATCCTGGATAATGCTTCTGTTAGCTTGAGCGTGATTCCAAATAGGGGATCCGTTGGGGGAATCCTGCAATCTTATGAGATCCAGATTGCTGCCGGTCGGCCTGTATTTCTCCTTCCAATGATTGGCCCAAGGGAGGGTAGTGCTTAAAATCCACTTCCACCAGATTTTGGCTCCGCAGACTCTGTTGGCAATAGAGGGATCAACCAGATTCAGGCCTCCCCTGTTCTTTGGTCTGCATAGTTTTTTCCAGGCCACCAACGACCATTTCTTCTTCTCACTGTTTCCACTCCAAAGGAAGGAGCACTGAATACTTCTTATTTGATCTAGGACTCCCTTAGGAGCGGGAAGGATCAAGAGCATGTATTGGGGAATGGCTTGGAGGATTTCTTTTGTGAGCACTAGTCTGCCTGCAAAATTTAGAGCTCTATTAGTCCAGTGTTTGCATCTCCTTTCCATATTGGCCAGGATTTTCTCCCAATGAGCCTTTTGCCAAGGCACAGGGAAGTATTTGTTGTTTTGTCAAAATTTGAGGATTCTTTAATTTTCCTTATATTCATTAAAGTCTTGATAGACTTTTAATACTTTATTGGAAAATTCATATAGAATTATAACAATATCTCAACACTCCTCGTAAGAAAGTTCTGATAACATCTTTCTCTGATCTAATACTCCCGATGGTTAATTAAATTCTTAAAAGGGGGTTTTTAATTAAAAGGTGAGGTTAAAGTTGACTACTTTCTTTTGAATTAAATAATTCAAAGATTTTTCGACCCCACACGATTGTCATGTAGCCTTATCAAAGATTATGAATATCAGAACATTTCACATAAGGATCAATCAAAACAATACGATATCCATACAATCCTGGACATGATATGACATTTAGATATGGTTTTAAGAAGATATTGCATAAATTCATAAATCTGAATTTTGGTTGGGAAATACGTTTAAAAGTTTTTATGTCTCAGATATGATATGAAATTAAATCCTCATAATAACATTATTAGGTCCGTTCCTCATTTTAGATCAACGTATCAACAATGTTACATCCCATACTCATTCCAAATCTTTTAATCGCCATCTTCGATGTCTTGATCCGCTGATCTTCGATATCCCAATCCACTCATTCTTCGATAAATGACTTCACTGATACTATCATCTCCATATATATTTGATACTCTGATCCTCGATAAAATTCCCGCTACTCATATCATAAATTACATATCATGACTTCTAATCAATTGTTATCCTTTCGCACACCTAAAATTAAATTTCCAATAAGGGACCTACAATATCCCTTCCTTCTTGTATTTTTTAACCATTACTTTCAAAAGCCTGTCGAAATGTGAGAAAATCACATGTTTCAAAGGTACAACCATAATATTTCACTGATATTTTTCTTCGATAACACTCATGTGTACAGACCTACAGGAATTAATGTTTTTACTTAGCAATATGAGTAAATAATTATATTCTTCCTCTTATCAATGCAGTTGGAATGAAATTCTAACCATTCATTATTACTCTAATTTGGTACAAAATGGAGGAAATTTTCACATAAAACGCTTGCAAAAAATGATCTTATTCATAATTTTAACTATGCCTGTTCCAAATGTTACAATTTCATATTTATGTTAAAGCATGACTTAACAGTCTTTCATATTATTTTCCCTTTGGTCACATTTATTGCAAAGGGACTCAAACCCTATTTGAGATTTTGGATGTATTTTAATAATAATTTCAACAAATCCAATTATTCATCCACTGGGATGACTTTGTGACTATAGGGGTATACATTCTTTATATTGTATGAAAATGATCCTTTTTAATCTTCTGGATAATCTGCTTCGCTAATAAAGAATATAGAATAGGCAAAGGTAGTATATCATGGTTAGATCATGTTTAATTTCTCTTTTATTTGAATTTTTGATATATGGCTCCATGCTTATTATATAAATATTCAAGTCCTCTTCATATACATAATTGATATATTCTTTGGGATTTTGAATCAATTTCAATCTTTTGGGGCTAATATAAATCTAGAATTCAAAAGCAAAGAGAACAATCATCTTTGCAATTCATTAAGAAACATATCTTCATTCTTTTTTTTTATGGATTTGGTTTACTTCTGATTCCTTGAACATGAAGCATTGTTTTCTTCTAGTTTACATCTTGCTTTAGTATAAATTTAACAAATGAGGATTTTGGGAAAATAATATTTCAGTAAATTCAACTTCTTCATGCTTTTAATTTTAATTAAAAGGAGTTATCTTCTCTTGGAGAAAATGATATCTCTCCGGTAAGATTAAATAAAATTCTCCAATGTTAAGTCTCATATACCTATTTTCTTTCATTTTCATTTATTTACTTTTAATTTCAATTTTGTTCAATTTTCACTGATATAAAACTATGTTTTATAGCTCCTCATAAAACTTCTCACGCCTCCACTAGATCAGATTTGAAGTTCATTCTTCTTTTCCTGGTTTTCTTTAAAGTTCTTGGGAGAAATAGTAATGATACGCTTTGAATCACTAAACTAGGGAGATTTTAAACCTTTAGTCTGCTTCTTGAACATTACTTGAGATCAAAACAAGAATGGTTAAGGTGTTTTATCCAGGTTTTTCTTTGAAACAAGAAAATTTGTAGCAGATAGAGACTTCTCATTTAGCATACTATCTATCATCACTGCTATTCACCCTCTACATTTTGAGAGCCTTATTTATTATACCTCTTCAAGAAAAAAAAAAGAAAAGAAAAGAAAAAGAAATCTCGACATAAGAAGGAATGTTCACATGGTTATCTTATTTTAGTTTTTTTTTTGAGACATTTGTATAAGCAATCTTGTTGGAGTTTATCTTTTAAATTTGTGTTTTTTCTTCAGCTTTCACTTTCTTCATTTAGGTTTTTTAGGGTTTACTGATTTATTTTGATACTTTAGCTGTAGTTATTTTCCTTTTGCTTTTAGTTATGATTTGATTTTGGTGATTCCACCATGATTTATGTGAAATACCTTTTACTCACCCAATAGTAGTTTTCATACATGGGAAATCTTTTAACTCTATCTATTTCAGTAAATTTCATTTATCATTAAAGGCATATTTCGATGGAACCATAAAGCCATATTGCTTTAAATATTTTGCATGGAGGAACACACATCCTTACTAAGTAATATAATTTACCTTTTCATGGAAATAACTGATTTTAGTTTAACATAATGGATCCCTCCCACCCCTCCACTTTATAAAAGCCTTTGATTCATAGTCATGGGGAAAGAATTTGGAGTCAACACTATAAAAGTATTATGTCCATTAAAAATAAATCTTTATTACCATCCAACTTATTTCACTCAAGTACATCATAAACTAAAAGCTTGCAAAATGTGATTATCAAAAGAGTGATTAAAGAGTAACCATGGAAAATACAAGTAAACCCATCAGAGCTATGGATGTTCACTTGCAACGGGACTAGGCTTGTATGGCATAAAATACAATTTCATCGGGGTACTATTCAGGCTCGTTGGTAGAGAAATGATGTTAGAAACCATTCATAAAATGCATATATGTTTTATCAAAAACTCCCATCTGTATCGTTTTCTATTTCTCATGAGGTAGTTTTAAAATATTTTTTTCCAAATTTGGATTCATGACTTTTACTTGAATCTTCTTTGAGTACTTATATTTACAAATTCATATTGTGTAATCTATTTATGTGGGACCTATAGAAATGTTTTACTATTAGATGGTCTCTTGAACTCCAATGTTTTTAAGCTTTAGGAAAATAAATTTCATTATCTTTAATCAAAGATAATTGGTTCTTCCTTGTGTGTCACCATTGTTGTAGGGAAAACCCAACACCACCCATTTTTTACTTATTTACTTCATATAATGGGGATACTTTACATTAATTTTTGGCTAAACACATTTTATGATTTTTATTAAGTTAATTATCTTACAATTTTTCTTTTTCTTTTTTTCATTGGATTTATATTTTTATTGTTTCATTGAATTCACCTTTTAGTGAGTTTTCTATCGATACATGTTTCACCCCATTTGGTCAACCGGTTTATAAATGGAACTCCATTGAATTTTGATCATTTTTGTCGCCAAGATTAAAAAATGTATAAAATGTATAGTATTTCAATTTTTTCAATTAAAATAGTAATTTGTTGTAAATATTAACTCTTAGTTAATTAGTACTATGTTTTTCATTTCTCACTAATGCTTCTACAAAATGACCCAACTAAATTGTAGAATGATTAAAATGGGTTTTTGCAATCTTAGGTAATTTATTCCAATTTCCTTTTTTAAAACAAATTGCCAAACCCAAAATTTCAAAATCGCAAAGTGGTCGTGGTTGATTTTGTAGAATTTTTAATTCCATGTGGGCCCCACTTCAAACCACCTCTTCCTTTCATAAACCCTGATTTTAAAATCTCCAAAATAAATTCTTGAAATAAAATCCTGATCTGATTTGAAACTTACAATATCGCAATATCACATATCGCCATTTTATATGATGCAAAAAGTTTAGAGATTTCATAATCGTCGATCACTGATTGGTTTTACATGGTGTCTATTTTCATTTAACATAAAGTTTGTTGTACCTAATTATGACTCCCATCAGAATGACCTCACTCCACCCTCATCAATCCACCTTATCACTCCACCTCACCACTCACATGCTCCATCACTCGTCCTTATCCCTCCTCCTCCATGCATTAACTACCCTTCCTCACTGCATTTCAAAAGTCAATTAATGTATGATGTTTGGTTTGGGCTTGATGTTATGATAATTAGTTTGATAATTAATATATAATTAATAAAAAAATTATAATTAATTATATTGGGTTAATAATTTAATATAACAAATTATAATATTATATATTACAATTATATTTCATTAATTTTGTTTTTGTTAATTAATAATCTAATTTTATAATAAAAAATGAATCAGTGTTAACTATTTAATAATTGTAATCTAATTTAGAATTAGAATTAAATTTAAAAATTCTGATTTTTAGTCGAGGTCATAGATTTTTCAGAATTCTAATAGTTTTGACTCATCAACTTTAGAAGCTCATAAGTTGAGTTTTACTTGGCCAAATGAAGTCTAGGATGGCTCGTTGGATTTATAAAATCACGGAGAATATTCATGAGGTGGTTTTATAACTATATATTATTATTTAATGTGTCTAAAATTCATCATAATATCAAGCTCCAAATGTTTAAACAAAACTAATTTTTTGAGTTTAAGTTTCTACGTTTTCATTTGCCCACAACTTCTACTAAATGCATATCCATTCGTCTATATCATCCTTGACCAATTAGGTCTTCACAGGAATCAATAGAGATCTCATATTTCTTTTTATTTAATTATGTAATTGTGTTTTCATTGGATATGTTTTATATTCCAAATTTAGTATTTTGATTTTACTTTACAATTTAATTAAATTCTGATTGGTTTTTTGTAGGAAGCAATTTGAAAATATTAGGAGATGAATATTTCAATCAATGAAAATTCTTCAGCAATAGAAGAATATGATTTTGGGTCAATGAAAATTGATTTAATAGAACTACTCATCAAACAACTTTCCCATTGAGAATTATTTTTGTAAAATTATAAATAGAAGATTGTACAATTTTAAAGGAGGCTTCTCTCGTCTGCAATTTTGGAATTCTTAAAAGAACTATTGTAATGAGAATTTAAAGAGTTATAGGTGAGAGGAGATAAAATCTTAGATCTTGGGGATTATTGAGGATTTTACTTTTGCATTATGAATTATGTATGAAGGGTAGAGCTTGCACTATTTCAAGTTTTGTTTTAACAACAGAAGTTCAAAGCATTAGAAAGGATTGTCGGAGACCAGATCTAAAGGAACATATGAAATAAATTGGTATTTATAATAATATTTTTTTTTCTAAATAAGTCTAAAATCTATTACTGTAACAAAATTATACAAGGAGGCTCTGGCCTCTGTAGTTCAGAGCCAAGGTTCATGGCATAATGCAGCAAAAACCAAAATTAAGACTGCCCAGAAGTGGGAAACTAGTCCAATCCAAAATAATTTTTCTGCCCATGCATGGGAAAGCAGCATATGAACATGGAGAAATATTCTATTGACTTCATCTCCAATACTAACTATTTTTCTCAAAAATTCAAAAGTAAACCCATAGGCTTGGTTGTCCGGAACCTGAAATCTGAAGACATGTGGTGAGTTAGGTGTCATTCGGTGCTGACAGGTGTTCTTCAAAAATGAAACAACTATATGCGTTGAGGTCATCCTTGTCATTTGTCAGTGCACCTGTGTCATCCTTCACCAGAGGTTCTCGATTTTGCTCCACTGCAGGAGGCTTGCCCTGATCATTATCCTTGTTCTCCATTGCGTACGTGGGGCAACCTTCATCGCTGGAAGGCTCCTCTTGGAAGGTGACTGTGATGGTAGCCTTGATAAGTGGTCGATTCAGAGAGTAGTTGTACATGAATTGGGCTGAATGGACAGATTGCTGAGAGCTGGAAGGGATATTAGTAACTAGAATAGCAGTTTGCAAAGGCGGAGAGTGGATAGCACGAGTGTGGCCTCTACCACTGCGAGTTTCAGGATAATGGGCTGAGACGTAATTTGACGAGGGGGAAGAGGAGTCTACGACTGCTGAGGGCAAAGAATGGGCCAGTCTGCCTCTGCTACTACCCCTTATTCTATTCATTCATTGGCGCAGTCAAGGCATGATGGCATGGGGATGAAGAGGTTGTCTGTGAGAAGTCACCACTAAGTGGAGCTCTAAGGGAGAAGGCTCAGAAGGCTCAGAATCAAAATTCAGGTTGCAGATCAAGCTCTGAGAGTAATGGTTGCCTTGTCCAAATGCTATGCAACAAAAAATGCTGCATTGCCTGCCCATTGAAGTGCATGTACTTGGCTCCACTACAGCCAGGGGGCACTCGCAACTCAAAGGCAGAGGAATAGAAACTGAGGAAGTGGGTCGAGTATTACCTGAGGGTTCAATGATGCAGAGCCGAGGCGGGATGGTATTGGTGACTTGATTCGAGTGCCGCATTTAATGACACTTACTGGTGCTGTGAGGTGGGTTTATTTCTTTCGTGCGAGCTTATGGGTGCCCATGTGGCTATGCCATTTGTCGTCCCATTCCACCACCATCAGATCAATCCTTATGTACACTCGCATCTGGGAGGTATTTATAATAATATTAATTTAAATACTGGTTTCATTTTATGATGTAAAAAATGTGCCATTTTATTCAGAATTCTACACTATTGTCAATGTGAGTAATTTGCCTCAATAATATGTTATTATTTATCCCTTATCTTGTGGATTGAATTCTGATTTCTAAATAACTATTTGCTCAAAAAATTGTCTTTTAATTATGATTTAATAAACAATAATATTTTTTCAACTATTTCCTTTTATTATTATTTAATAATTCAAGTTTTTGATCTGATAATCATCATGATTTTGTGAACTACTTCCTAAATGTTGTTGATTAATTATTTCTGTTAATAAATATCTAAACATAATGTGTTTTGGTATTCATAATGTTATTTAATTGAACTACTTCGTTAACTTGATATTCATTATAAAGAATACATATTTAAATCCCAATCATTTAAATATTATGCTCTCAGTTGGGTTAGATATATATCCCCCTAATTGAAATTTGATTATGATACTTTTCCTTTTGCTTGCATTTTAGAATATTTTAGCATTTACTTAATTCTATATTTCTAGAAGTCCTATTCCCAAAGAGGAAAAATTTAGTTGTGGCTTCACCGAGCCCCGTATTAGCTTAAGGATTGCTTTCTTTCCTAATCAGCAAGCAGGTTGATCCAATGTCTCTTCTCAATTGGTAGATGAAAGTCATATTGTAAGCCATTAGAGATAGAGATTAGAAAGTAACTAGACCTAGTTGAACCAGCCATAACCACCATTTCAACATAAAAGGAGTTTCTTTAATGTCCAGATCGAGTGGTCTCCCTTATATTGTTGTAGGTAGAGAATTTCGAGCCTTCAACAAGTTTGTACAAACTTAAGAGGTGTCGGCACTGTATCTGCAACATACAATGCGTCCCTCTTTAATTGCTATAATGTAATGGAGTGAACGTTAGGAAATAAAATCTTAAACTAATTGCAAAAATGAAAATTCTACTTTGAAAATAAATTAATCCTAGGAAAGAACAACAATTTGTAGTTGGAATCCTAAGAGCATGAATTAAAATAAATAAGCCTAGTCTACTTTGCAAAAATGCATATCTTAATTGTTGTTTATTCTTCCTCAATCAAGAATTTAGAGCCTATGGTTTATAATTCAAGCCTAAGAAACAAAACCAAATTTTTTGTATCAAATCTCTTCAATTTTACACGTGCTATAGGAGTGTTACATGAGTTTTGCTACAGGTGAAGCATAATTGCTACATACGAAACATAATTTCTACAGGAGGATATAATTCACCAAATGACTAATTAAATAAAATGAAAATGAGACGAGACATTTTTTTTATTAAGTAGGATGTCTTAAGACTCCATTCCAAGTGGAATCACTCCCAAATACCTCTATTAACCCGTGCTAAAAAATAATAAAAAATACTACTCTAAAAACTAGAAATTCAAGAACTAGTGAGCTAGTTAACCTATCAAATGCCTAACCTAATCAAGTGAAAATGTATCGGGGTTAATTTTGTTATTAACTTGAATTTACTTATGACATAATATGAGTAGAATCAACTCATTTAAATCTCATTAACACGTTCTAAAAAATATCAGAAAATTACTACTTGTTTCTACAAGAGACTTCGAGAAATTCTATATTTGTGAACTAATAAACAAATCCAAGTAGGTCAATGATGAATATGAATTTTAAAATATATTATAAGGATTCATCATGCTTTTGAATATGTACATAACTTGCAAAATAAATTACTTCAATCATTTAACCCGATCATACAACAAAAGAACCATCAATACTAAATGCAGAAATAGGAAAAATGAGGATAAGAGATGCATGTGAATAAGAAGTGAAAAGAAGAAATGAAAACTATACAAAAGGGCTCTAAGTCTCTTGGGATGGCCAAGCCAAAGGATAATCAGATTCCTATAAATTATACCAATATTTAGAAGCTAAAAATGACACCAACCTTCATTATTTTAATCAATCCAGGTGTAGGAATTTACAGGGTAAGTTCCTCAGACAGAACACCAGAAGGACACCGCTCACAAACAGATCAAAGATCAATACACCGATATTTTGACGTGGTTAAAACCCTCAGAGAGGGAAACAGTCCACGGCCTGCGCCAACGTGGCTACTATAGGAAATTTATTAATAAAAGAATGAAAATTTACATAAGCTTCTCTCATGCACAATAACCTACAAATGACCCTCCATGCGCTTTAAATAGAATTCATGGACCAATCGGGTGTCAAGCCACAGATCAAGTGTCGGTAATACCAAGGAGAGAATGAACCGTCGGATCACTACATATCGTGACCGTCGGATTGTAAGTTACAAAATGGACAACGGTAAAGAAACACACTTTACCTAACTCTATACCTAACTCTATACTAGACCAAGTTGAACTTAACTATTTCCTATGTGTCGGAATATCCTAACATCCCCCCTTAAGAACAACTTGGGATAGGATTGAAGGATTTACAAGTATGACACAATAGGAGAAGGAAGGAGGCACTAGAGCCTATCCCCCCTTAGTGACAACTTCCTGAACTCCAAGCATATATCGAAGTTTAGTGAACTTCGCCTCTGTGAGAGCCTTTGTGAAGATGGCTGCAACCTGATCATCTGTTGAAAAATATTGCACTTCAAGAACATGGTCATGAATGAGCTTTCTGATGAAGTGCATGTGAAGTTCAATGTGTTTGCTACGCTGATGCTGAACTGGATCTTTGCAAAGCTGAATGCACTTTGATTATCACACCAAAGTGTAGTCGGATGCTGCTGCTCAAAGCCAAATTCTGATAGGATCTGATGAAGCCACAAGGCTTCCTTACTAGCTTCCACGGCACCACGATACTCTGCTTCTGCTGACCAAAGAGAAATGGCAGCCTGTTTCTTACAAGCCCATGTAATAGGTCCTGAACCAAGAGTGAAGACATAACCGGCAGTAGACTTCCGATCATCAGGGTCACCAGCCCCATCAGAATCAGTGAAACCAACTAATAGAGGAGTTGCTTTGGCACTGTAATGAATCCCAAACTGTATTGTACCTCGAACATAACGAAGTATTCTTTTAGCTGCTTTCCAATGACTTTCACGGGGGTTTTGCAAAAAACGAGCAACAAGGCCAACAGCAAAGGAAAGGTCAGGACGAGTATGGGTTAAATACAAGAGTTTTTCTACAAGTTGACGGTATAAGGTAGCATCAACTTCAGGAGAAGTACAAGAGACTGAAAGTTTGACTCCAGACTGAAAGGGAGAAGGAGCTGGCTTACAATATTCCATGTGAAAATGACGAAGAATATCACAGGCATACTTGGACTGAGAAAGGGAAATACCCTCCTTGGCTTGCAAGACTTGAAGACCGAGAAAATAGTGTAAGTGTCCTAAGTCTGTCATTTCAAATTTCTTTTTAAGGCTGGACTTCACATGGTTTATAAGGTTGGGATCACTACCAGTAAGAATAAGATCATCAACATAAAGAACAAGGATGATAAGAGAGTTTCCCACTTTCTTGGTGTAGACAGTATTGTCAGAATGACACCTAGAAAAGCCAGATTCTAGAAGAAAGTTATCCAATTTGGCATACCAAGCCTGAGGAGCTTGCTTGAGACCATAAACAGATTTCTTAAGTCGACACACAAGGCTGGAGTCTGTTTGGATGAAGCCAATGGGTTGTTCCATATAGATTTCTTCATGCAAGTCCCCATGCAAGAAGGCAGATTTAACATCCATCTGATGGACTTCCCATTTTAAAGAGGCAGCAAGGGAAAGAACAAGGCGGATAGAGTTCATTTTGGCAACAGGGGAGAAGGTTTCAGTGTAGTCATTGCCTTCAACCTATGAAAAGCCCTTAGCAACAAGACGAGCTTTATGTTTATCAACTTTCCCATCTGGTCCATACTTTGTTCTGTAAACCCATTTACATCTAACAAGTTTGCGTCCCTTTGGTAGAGGAACAGGATCCCATGTATCATTTGCCAACAATGAATGATATTCTTCATTCATAGCTGCTTCCCAATGTGGATGGCCTGAAGCTTCTGCAAAAGTGTCAGGATCATGATTTACTGGAGCTTGAGCCAGTAAAGAAGAGGCTCTTCAAACTGAGAACGTGTACGTCGCTGATCTGTAGGATCACCGGCAAGATCACCTGCTGCATCTCGAGTAGCACAGACCCATCTTGGAAGT
>APFE030626002.1:31188-43707 GCA_000404065.3 Pinus taeda
TATTTATTTATTTTATTTTAGTGAAAAAGTCAACATTTAAACAATTCTATTACTGAATGATATCTTAATTAAATGATAACAAAGGAACTTAACCCAAGATAGTGACAGGGATTCGATTTCATCAGTTGCAGATTTGGTATTAAAATCAATTTATTGATAATTAACTGATACACTCTTTTAACAAATAAGCGAAAAATATTAAGATACGGAAAATTTATGAGAAAAGATTATTAATTAATCGATATTTCTCAAAAGAGAAACAATAATTTTTTATTAAAAACTAACAAAAATTGATTATTAATTTATAGCAGTTTCACATTAATAACAAAGTATCAGTTTCACATTTTGTTTTTTTTAAGCAAACCTTTAGCCGCCCAGAGCATTTTCTAGGCGTCGTTATTACAGAGAGAAGAAATGTCAACATAAGGAGCTAGAGAAAAATGTGGTTGATCAACTGGTCGATCGACCAGTAGACTACAAACAGAACCTCATTTCCGCTTTCATGTCTGTACTCGAATCGCCGTCTTGAAAACTAACGAGGATGTGCTGATCCAATGCCTTTTTTGAGAGATAATCGCTAGCCCACTGAAACCTGTTGTGAGAATTATTTACTTCCATACTATTGATGTCGTTATTAGTTGCTGTAGACTGATTTGCAAAAGAGATTGAGGATGGCTCTGTTGCCCTTAATACAGATTGGCTGACGAGGGCCTTTGAAACTGCATATGAAGAATGCAAAGAAGAAAAATATGGATATGTTGCAAATTCCAGTTTTGAAGAATTAGATGGTAGTCGCACAGGTTGATTGCATGAAATAGGAGTTGGAAAACCTCGCTGCTGCTGCTGAATCTGATGGTGCCGCATATTGGATGTTGAGAAAGGTGCAGTGGTAAGCATTATATTCATATAAATGCTAAGATCATTCATATTATTGTTCATATTCGAAGAATGACTGATGAGTCTAGTCATTTCTGATAGATGATCAGAATTATCTGGATAGCAGGAGCTGCTGCCACATTGAAACTGGTGTAGACAGTTTCCTGTCAAATTGGCCATAGGTTCCACCGGTGTGGAGAAGCAGGACATATCCTGAACTGCAGAAGTACCCGAGTAGCTTTCAGAGGATCTTGTTTCCCGATCATTCGCTGCAGTTTCGCTGCAAGGGGATTTCAAGAGTGAGGGCAACGATGCGGAACGAGGTAATTCAAAAGATTCGTTTCTACTTATCAGCCCTATGGAACTCTTCCTCCCTCGTGCACTCTTGTCAAAAATCCTGCACACCACCCAATCATCCTGCAACATATCCAACAATATACACCTCAGGTATGTTAGGGTTTGGGTTCCGTTATCTCCTTTTTTGGACTCAGAGATGTTTTATAGCCCTGGTAGGACAGATCCATAATTCATAAAATTACAAAAAACTCCTCAATAAAAAAACTTAGAGGTAGATGAATTTATACACTATTACTGAATGTATAGTATGAATTGTATTAACCGACCAGGTTGCAATGTTTTGGCAGGTTGTCATACGAGAATTTGCCCTCGAGACGATACTCGTGCATTACCCAGTTGGTTTTCTCTCCTTTGGGATTTCTGCCTTAGTAGAATACCAGCGTTTTCTTCTTTCCAACCAGTGCAGATGATAGTGAATTGAAAACCCCTCTATCGTTTCCAGTGCTTTTCCAGTATCCCGCCTCTGTGGCTCTGTCCATCCGGACTCCTCTCGGATATTTTCGGTCACGAAGGCAAAAGACTACCATTCCTTCTCCACCATTTTAGCTTTCGCTGCACACATGTCATCTCCAATTGTTATATCACAATACCTACAATATGGATACCAGATCCTATGATGCAATAATTAATAATGTAACATCCTGTAATAGCGATATATACCTGGGAGATCCCAAGGCTCACACTTGTTTAGGTCAGCCTCTCCAATTGGAAGGCCAGAGATGGTGCTGTCCATTATCTTTTTGGTGAGATAGTAAGAGACGAGTTCCTCATCCGTGGGATGAAATCTAAACCCCGGACGCAGCTCGCTGTGCACCTCCGCCTCGTACTCGCTAATGATTGGATTTAATGTCGACTCCATTCCCAATCAAAAATGCTCCCCTGAACCATCCACAACTGAAATTGTTTTTTTTCTTTTCCAAATCTCACCTGGAGCAGGTTTCAGGAATACAGTCTTGCTCCGAATCTGATCACAAAACATATAAGACGAAACCTCCCTACCTCACCACAGAAACAGTTCTGTTATAGCTAATTTGATCCACTGAACGCGAGTACCGAACTCTGTTAATGACGGCCTCTGCGATTCTGCCCTCCGAGAGCCTTGGGTGTAATAAACCTATGTAATGATATATTCACAAATTGAACGCCAACCTGACGTTAAAAATATATCAAAGTCCGTCATATTCTGAAATATTTCTAGAATTTGTGGATCTGATATGAAAAACAGATTAATGTATATTATATTTCAAAAATATGCAATCCTAATCCGATATAAGAAAAGAAAACACATTGGTATTTATTGGAAATATCTATTGTGAATATCTGCAATCTAAATAAACATGATCATATTATAGTCAGGTACGCCTATGTTTGTTATCGCTTCATCCATTGAATGCATGAATGAACAAAAGTGCGGCCATCGAAGCAAACATAAATGGGAATTACAGTTCCTGCTCGTTGTACTGCACTTATACATAAGCCCGTATGCCTACATCACCAGGTGTTTGAGGTCATTTAGCCATTAGAAAATTAAAATTTTCACCGACTATAATCTGAAATCTCGACCCATCCAAACAATTGCCCTTCTACCATTTATAATCCGTTTCGGGTTTTTTCCTCTCATCTCATTTACGAATCTATGTTTGTATTAGAGCTCTAGGTAATGCAACACTTACGCTTTTTTATTTATGAAAGTTCCACCATGGAATATGCAACAATTAGCAAAACATTGACCACCTCGTTCAGTGTCATCAAACAGCCCATCTGATTGAATGTACCTCGTGCTCGAATATATTATTTAATTAACGTTCCATCCAAACACATTGACTTTGTCCAAACTTTTGGTAATTTTGTTTAACCCCTCTTACTCCTTGCATTTGCATGGGAAAATCTCTCTCACCTTCCCAATGACCTTTACTCGAGTAATTTGCACGAGATTACACTTCCTTGGAACCTTCCGAGTGTTTTAGTGCCTTATAATTTAATTTGGGAATCAATAAATTAATATTAATCAAGATGAATCGGACAAAAAATGACAAATAACACCGACAATCTCCGATATATTTGACAAAATCACGTGCAAGGATGTTTACGGAGATTTTGATTCAGTACAGTATTTCTCTTTTCTACGTGTCATTGTAGCGTGTTGTGGTTTGAGATCTTTTAAATCACGAGACATATCATCGAATTGATCACATCACAACTTTTTTAATCAACTTTATTACAATTAATAAATATTATTTAATTAAATTTTTAATTATTTAATATAAAAATTTAATTCTCATTTTATTTTATTTTTTTATTAGCATGGCTATTTCATTTACTTATTTAATCTTATTTTCTTTCATCCTACTTCTTTATTACAGTTTTTACGAAGCTTATTAGTGATATGGTTGAAATAATTGAAATAAATAATAATGAAATAAATTATTAACTACTTAAATTAGGATTAGAGTTTAGCTTTATTTGATGTATGGAGAATAGGAAGAATATTTTCTTTATTAAATCTAACTCATTTATGTAATTTTTTATTTCAAAAAACAAACGTTTAGGTGGTCTTATTGTTAAATGGACCAGTCTATTTGGTAATTACATGAATTTTATAAACCAGGCCAATGGGATGAGTTAAAGGGTTGATCAAGGCTTATATATTTAGGACATTGATGCAAGAAAAAATGAGAACTATGACAATATAATTGACAATAATTCAAATCTTAGGGTTGGAAGACATTTAAGTTGCTAATAAAACTTTTAGTAATGGGAAAACTAATGGTCATCACAATCTGATGTTATCCCTGCCACTCTCTTTCAAATCCCATGGAGGGACATGTTTATCGTCTTTAGATAAGGTTTAACAAGTAGGTTCCCAAACCCTCTTAAAGTCTTGGCTCTTGCTAAATCATAAATCTCTAATATATCTAACTTGGTAGTTGTTGGATACAGTGTTGGTGTTATAGCGGCAGCTGCTAGGGTGGTTGTATATTCTCTTGGTGTTATAGTCGCAGCCACTAGGTTTGGTATTGGGCCTAGCCTAGAATACTCCAAGGACTTATCCATATACCATGGCAAAAAAGGGAAAAAAATCATAAATCCCCATTTATAGAATGCAAATAGCCTAATAAATTTAATCACAAGTTATCACTAACAATATACAAGGGAAGGATGCGCGAACGCCTGATTAGGGTTTTGAATCGCGCCCTTCGAAAGCGCCGACAGCCTGCATCGCACAGCCTCTGCTACGCCTGACGCCTCTGTTCCTTGCCTATTCGGACGGGAAGGAAGCGACAGTCATGGGATCGCATCAGGGGGGGGCATCACAGCCCTCCCCTTCCAACCTCAAAGCAAATGAGGAAGTCATCTTTGGATCCTTTGATCCCGACCTACTCTGTCAAGGGCAGAAGAATCCAGAAGAAGCCAGCAACTTGCAGAACGAACAAGATCCAAAAAATGACAAACCTCAAGTCACTTCATCGACCTGCCGCCCAATAGCCAAGGAAAGACCGAGAATAGAGCTGCCAGGAGACATTATTGACGACCGCATTGAGTTCATGCAAGACCATGCAGTCATAGGAAAATTTATAGGGTTTTGGCCAATTGAACGAGCCCTAAGAGGATGGATAGCTGCCAAATGGAGGCCAAAAGGGGACGTCACGCTTCAATTAGGGGCAAAGGGCTTCTTCACAGTCATATTTTATTGTTTGGAAGACAAGGAAAGAATTCTGGGAGGAGGTCCGTATTTCTTCAATGCGGCAGGGCTTTATCTCAGGAACTGGAAACCCCGTTTCAACCCAGACAACGAAGATCTGGCTTGGGCTCCTGTCTGGATCAGGCTCTTCTCGCTCCCGGAGGAATACTGGGCAGAGCAATGCCTAATGAAGATAGGCAATGGAGTGGGCAAATACATCAGGGCCGCTGAGGAAACAAAAAACCGTAAGTTCATTTCTTATGCCAGAATTTGTGTTTTCATCAGACTCAATGAAGCCCTTCCTGACTATGTCACCCTAAGTCATAGAGATGAGGAATGGATATAGCCTCTCGACTACGAGCATGTCCCATTTAGATGCCGAAGATGCCACGTGATAGGACACTTATTTAGGGATTGCCCCCTAAATGCCAAAACCAGTGCTCCTGAGACCTCTGATACCTCTCCCCAGGATGGATTCACAAAAGTCACTAGCAGAAAACGCATGCACAAGAAGCCTCAAAATGGGCCAAAACCCCAGATATCCAAAACCCAGAATCAGGCTTCTAAGAATAGCTTTGAGTCTCTTGGCAATCTTACAGAGGATTCCGCCCCCTCCCATGAAAACATGACGCCCCCAGATTCCCATGCTCCTCAATCCAACACCCATGCATCCAAATCCAGCTCTCTCTCTTCAGGAGATCGCCCAGTAGATCTGCCTAATGCCCCTGGCATTAACCCTAATCGCCCTTCCTCCTCCTCCAATCCCCCCCCTTCTAACCCCTCTTGGTCCAAATCACCGGTGACCAGCCCTATCATTCTTAGAAGAAGCCCGGAAAATGAACCCGAGATCCCTGAGGAAATGAAAATGGATGGGTTGGCATTCTCTCAGAAGGATTCAAAGATTAATCAGGAAGAAGGAAGCCAATTCCAAATCATGCAGGAAGAACCAGAAAGCATTGATTTAAATGGCCTGAATATCATCGATCTAGAGTTAGCATGCAGGAAACAAGCTTATGAGTCCATCACTGAGACCGACCTAGAAAAACTAGAAGAGGTCATCTCCAGAGCTTACCACCAAAACAAACTTGGCATTCACCCTGGCAGCGATTGGAATGACAGCGCATGACCAAAGGACTCCAAAAAGAGAGGGCGGAAGACAGATCTCCAACGAACCATAGCGGTTGGAAAAATCCTGGTGGATTCAGGAAGGTATGCAAAGTTGACGAAGTACTACAGGCCTGCACCAATCAGTTAAACCATGAAGCTGGTCTCTTGGAATTTAAGAGGGCTCAACAGCCCAGGAAAACAAAGGATGTTGAAAAAAATGATCAAAATGGAAAATCCGCAAATGTGTTTCCTCCAGGAAACAAAATGCAACAGTACATCGCTTGGTCGCTTTCTTGCGAAAGCATGGCCAGGGTGTAAATCAGTAGCAGTAGATGCTTCAGGAGCTTCTGGGGGACTGGCTATTCCTTGGAACTCACAAGCTGTCTCACTCTCAGATTTTCATGCCTCCCACTATCTTATTCAGGCAACTTTCCATATAATAGGGACCAATGTTCATGGCAATCTATCCAATGTCTATTTTCCACAGGATCCCGGCAATAAAAATGCGCTCCTTCAAACCATTGAGATATTAAACAGTAATCGGCAACATCCTCTTTGGATTATTGGTGGAGACTTCAACATGATAACCAAGACAGAGGAGAAATCGGGAGGAAGAACAAGATTGGAACCAGAGGCAGATCGTTTCAAGGATTTCATTCGAATGGCCTCTCTCATTGATCTTCCATTCTGTAATGGCACCTTCACCTGGAGTAACCGCTGCGGGGCAAAACATCAAATCTCCTCTAAACTTGATCGATTTCTGATTTCGGACAATGCGGTCCACCTTGGGGGAGACTTCACAGCAGAAATTCTCGCCCACACTGGGTCTGATCACTGGCCAGTAGCCTTGCAATGGCAAAGACCAGGGAATCATACCAGACGCCCTTTCCGCTTCGAAGCCTTCTGGCTAACCCATCCTGCTTTCAAGAACTTCGTCAAAACCACCTGGGACTCCTTCACCCCTCCGGGAGGCTCAAAAATGTACCGGTTTCAGCAATGATTATGGTTCCTTAAAAGTCATCTAAAGCGCTGGAACAGGGAGACTTTTGGGAACATATTTGAGGAGCAGCAGAAATTAATTAAGGAGCTGAAGGAACTTCATCAGAAAATAATCAATGAAGGGCACACGGACGTAACTCTGGATCAGGAACGACACATATCAGATCAGCTGGAGGAACGAAGGAAACAAGAGGAGATATACTGGCAACAAAAATCGAGGGTCAGATGGTTGCGAGAGGGAGAGCGCAATACTAAGTTCTTCCATAACACAGCAGTACAGAGAAGGATGCACAACAACATACCCTTCCTCTAGAGCCAGCAGGGAGCAAAAGTGGAGGAGCACAGGGAAATAGAACAGACCCTCCTTAATCATTTTCAACAAGTTCACAGGGAACCGGAGGGGGACAGACAAAGGGAGATTGGGAAAATAACAAGCAACATTCCCAAGCTCGTAACAGATGAACACAACGAGCTCCTCATGCGCCCAATTCAACCCCAGGAAGTCGATGAGGCAATGGCACAGATGAAAGAAGGTAAGGCCCCAGGCCCGGATGGCTTCACCACAACCTTCTTTCACGCTTTCTGGGACATGATTAAAAAGGATGTCTGGGAAATAGTTGAGGAATCCAGAGCATTGCGATGGATTCTCCCTTCCTTCAACTCCACGTTCATCGCCCTCATACCCAAAGAGGAGAACTCCATGACACCTGACAAGTTCAGACCCATTGCCCTTTGCAATGTCATATACAAAGTTATCTCCAAAGTGGTAGCAAACAGGCTAAAACCCCTACTTCCTATGCTCGTGTCTCCAGAGCAGTCGGGCTATGTCGAAGGAAGACAGATTCTGGACGGCATCATTCTCTCAAATGAAATCATCCACTCACTCAAGCTCTCCAAGCAAGCAGGTATGCTACTCAAGCTTGATCTATCCAAAGCATTTGACAAACTAAGCTGGACATACATTCACCACATGCTGATTGCTTTTGGATTCTGCTCCTCTTGGGTCCGTTGGATCATGAGTCTTATCACCTCCTCCCACTTCTCTATCTTGGTCAATGGTTTTCCCTCATGCCCTTTCAAGCCCTCGCGAGGTATAAGGCAGGGAGATCCCCTATCCCCCTTTCTTTTTGTGCTCATGGCTGAAGGTCTAGGAAGGCACATCAAGCAGGCCCTCCTTACTCATCAACTCAAAGGAATCTCTATCCACCACACCCCTGCCTCCTCTCATCAACAATTTGTTGATGATACCATGCTATACGGCTATCCTTCAGTCCAAGAAGCCTATCATCTGAAATATTTGCTCAGTGACTTCTCAGCTGCCTCTGGCACCCAAGTCAATTGCTCCAAATCTCATATCTTCTTCTTCCACACCCCTCCTGTGGTCAAAAATGCAGTCACCCGCATTCTAGGCTTCCGCACTGCCTCCCTCCCCTCCACCTACTTGGGAGCTCCTCTCACGGACTCTGCAATTAAACAGCCTGCTTGGAGGATCCTGCTTGAAAAGCTCGAATCAAAGCTCTCTCTATGGACTTTCCGCTCTCTCAATATGGCTAGTCGAGTGGTTCTGCTAAAATCTGTCCTACAATCCATGCCCCTATACCTCTTTTCTATCCTAGCTGCTCCCAAATGGGTTCTAAAAAGGTTAAGAAATCTGCAGCGAAACTTTCTATGGAGAAGCACAGAGACAAAGTGCAAATGGGCCTTGATAAAGTGGGATAAAGTATGCAAGCCCAAACTCCAGGGAGGCATAGGCCTGAGGGACCCTGAGAACAGTAATACTATAATGAATGCTAAGATTTGGTGGCAATGGGTAACGAATCCGGACAAATTATGGTCCAAAATTTGGAGAGCCAAATACGCCGATAATAGACCCCATGAAGAACTCATCAGACTCACGCCCACAGGCAGAGGGTCTCTCATTTGGAATGCGGCGAAGCAACACTATCAGCTTATACAGAAACATAGCTTCTGGGAGATAAGGGATGGGCACTCGGCTCGCTTTTGGACCGATGCATGGAATCAAATGCCAAGCCTCTCCAGCACTCTTTCGCCAGAACTTAATCAGCTCAGGCAGGAGCAGCAGCTAGCCACCGTCCACCAATTTTGGAACCATGAAACAGTGAATGGATTCAGACAATGGCTATCAATAAATCAGATAACCAGTAACGCCAACATTGCAAGCACAGATGTTCTGGAGAACGATCTAAAGAAAAGAAGTATCAGAGCTCAGGAAGGAGCGGATATTCTTAGATGGGGTTACACCCCGAAAGGGTCCTACTCTACCACAGAGGCTTATATCCTGGTAGGTGACTTTTCCATAAGGCCAGATCCTCTCTGGGGGCGAATTTGGATTTTTAAAGCCTGGCCCAAAATAAGCCACTTCCTTTGGATGGTAGGACACTAGAAAATTCTCACATGGGACAAACTAAGAAGACGCAATTTTCAGGGTCCATCCATATGTCACAACTGCTTCCTAAATGAGGAAACCCAGCAACATCTTCTAGATACTTGCCCTCTGGCCAACCAAATCTGGGAAAAGATCAGCTTCAGATGCTAAAGACGATGCAAAGTAAACAATGACATCATTGACACCATCAGACAATGGCCGAAAAGTCCCTACAGTTGCGCGATTCTCAATCACCTCTGGAATATCATCCTGGGTATAACTCTTTGGAACATATGGAAGGAACGGAATCGCCGCATCTTCAAAAATCAGAACTCCACAATAGAAATAATATGGAATCGTCTGAAGAGCAATCTCAGGGAAACGATGCTCTTGCATCCTTGGGCAAAAGAGGACTTCCCAACCGTCGACAATGAGAAAAATATTCTTGACAACTGGGAGCTACAAATACATCAGGAATCCACTACAACTCAGAGAACCAACAGAAACATCAAAGATAACAGCAGATGGATACCTCCACCCACTAACTCCTACAAACTCAACTTTGATGGGGCCTCCAAAGGCAACCCAGGACAAGCAGGGTTTGGGGGCATCATACGAGACTCCAAAGGCAAACTCTTGCAACTTTATTATGGAAGCCTAGGATGGGACACCAACAACTCCGCTGAGCTGGAAGGACTTTGGCAAGGACTATCAATAGCAAGGGATCTTAATCTACAACCACTGATGGTAGAAGGAGACTCCCAGATCATCATCAATATGGCAATACGAATACAGAACGGCTCTCAAACCAGGAAAGTGGCTCACAGTTGGAGACTTGAAGCAAGATTGAACAACATTGAAAGGGAGATACATCAAAACAGAGCACTCACTTTTCTTCACACAAGAAGGGAAGGCAATAAGACTGCCGACCTCTTAGCCAACCTAGGAGTGGACTGTCCCCAGACCCTTCTCACAGGGAATCTGGACATCATTCCAAACTCTCAAAAGGCTCAGGACTGTATGAATCTTATTCATTATGAGGCAGGTCTCCCGGATGCGGGTGAAAGCTCAACCCAACAGGACGAAGCACATGCTCAGGATGCGTCGCCTCGTGCCTGTGACAGTTGGAAGCCACATGCGCCGTCAAGGAATTAAGGAAATTCGCGGGAGCTCCAGGCATTCAATGCCGAGCAGAGGGACGGTTAGAAACCATAGGGTGACTTCAATGCAGGTTCAATCCGCAACCAAGCATCGACCTTTTGAAAGCAGAATGACAGGAGGCCATGACATTCCTGGTCCGAGCGAATTTTACAGCAGGGGTTGGGGAAGCTGGTTAGAAGGGAATCCTGGCAATCAGGCCAAGCCTCGCCTGTGGAGGAACGCGGAAATTGCAGGGGTTGATGGCCTGCAGAGGGGAGACATTACCCTCGAATGCATAATCATTCCGCTATTCCAACCTTGGAGGCACAATCGCTCTCGAAATCGCTTGCAGAGCTCAGCGAGGACGTCGTTCGGCAAGCAGAAGTCTGGGAACCAGGAGGCACAATGGCAAGAACACGGGAGAGGCAGCCGAGCAGGAGGGGTCGTGGAAGAGGAGCATTTTCCCGACAACCAGCAGGAGAGGGTCATCAACATTGTTGCTGCTGCAACTGCCACAGGAGAGCAACAGCAACACCACTGCAAGCTCAACAGCTTGTGGAGGTCGGCAGCGCGAGGGAGGGTGAGACGGGGCTTCCTGCGTTTGGTTCCGTCGTCTTCTCCTTGGGCAGAACCTCAGGGAACCCGGGCATCAATGCCCACATCTCAATTATGTTCACACAATCGCCCGATGAAGGGGAAGGCGCGGTGGCGCCACCACCTCTGCCACCAGGCGGCGAGGGAGGGGAGATATCAGAAATGCAAGCAATGCCAACCGTGCAGCCACCTTTGCCACCAGGTGGAGAGGAAGGGGAAGCTTCAGAGGTGCAGCCAGGGCAGGAAGCAGGAGACAAGGGAAAGGAGCCTATGGAAGTTTACACGCCTTCTCTGGGGCCAGCTCCTCCGGGCTTCACCGAGGAATCATGGAAGGCGAGATGGGAAGGCGTGGAAGAAGGCCAGGGATGGGCGCGCGTCGTGGAAGAAAAGAGCCCCTGTGAGGAGGCTGAGGAGCATCTGGCTGGCCTTCGACCGCCATCAGCCCATTTCCAGGAATGAAGCCATGCCGGGTAATCCTATCTTGCACGTGGTTTATGTTGAATTGCTGTCTAGCGGCTACATTTTACAGTCAAACTTGGTCAGTCGCCCCTGCGTGGGCATTCATAAGTAAAGTTAGCGTAATGCTGCTCCTTGGAGCTTTTGTTTTTTGTCTATCTAGCAAAACAATGTCAATTTTGGACAAGGTTATGGTCAACCAGCTGCTGCTACCCCTGCGAGGGAGCCTCAGAACGCTGGATTTTTGTAGACACAGCACCCGTACGGGGCTTTTCCATGCTCAGCATGCGTATCAGTTGTAAAATTTCACTGTAAATATAATACAAATACTTAGATAGTCTTTTACCGAGAAAAAAAAAACAATATACAAGGGAAACCATGGAGATTCACTCCCACTTTATGATAGAGATTCTTAATACGGAAATAGGCTTTGTCACAATGATCTTGGCCCTAGCCTGGAATGATCCAAGGAGTTATCCATACACCATGGCAAAAAAGGAAATAAAATAAATCATAAATCCTGATTTATAGAATGCAAATAGCCTCGTAGATTTAATCACAACCTATCATTAAATGATATACTAGGGAAACCATAGAGATTCACTCCCACTTTATGATAGAGATTCATAATATGGAAACAGGCTTTGTCACAATATTATAGGTCAACATCATAATTTGTCAATACCACATGCTTGAAAACCATAAATCATTTCATAAGGCACTTGTTTATATGAAAACTTTTTTAATTGATTAATTCAATTAAAAGGGAAAAAAAACATAACTAGATTGGAAATAAATCTAGAACTTTGGTTTTTGTATACTACTAAGAATATTTTGGAATACTATATGGAAGTTAATTCCCTACTATCCACGTAATAATTATTGATAATTAAACTAAAATTCCAAAAACCTTTTGTCCACC
>APFE030626002.1:44130-55673 GCA_000404065.3 Pinus taeda
TAATTAAAAAAATACAAAAATAAATAAATAAATATTATCACCTCATTCCACGCCTTCCATGACTACCGTGGAGTATAAAATCACTACAACATGAAGAAGAAAAGTGTTAGGCAAATTTACATTTACACGTTACTACTGTGGAAAATAATAGATACATTGTATCTAAATTTCTGTGATGGAATAGATGTCATGCTTAAGTAAGAGTTTGCATCATTTTTCGACTACTTTTGAATTTTCTTTTGAAAGATGATCATAGCTTAGTCGAATTTTATTTGTTTATTTCCCAGTTACCTGCGATGGGAAGTTAGGAATTTATAGTTCTGTAGTATCAAAACTAAATGTATGGAATGGGAGATGTTATCACGGGACTAAAGGAATTATATCTCAAGTAAAACGATTTGAAAAATTGAAATTAAAATAAAAGAAATTTGGTATAATACAAGCTGATTAAGAATTTATTAATAAGAAATGTGTGATAACGTGAATCTATTATCAATTAGATATCACCCAATAAATCGAACTGGGAGAGTTAAGAAAACAGAGATAGAAAAGAATGAATATATATATGTTAGTGAATATTTTACGGATTTTTAATACTAATAAATTACCAAAGTTTATTAAATGTTAATAATTTTTAAAATAGTTGATAATATCTTTGTAAAAAAAAAGTTAGATTTCATTGGATTTTAGATTCTAAAATATTTGAACGACATATAATATTAAGGAATTTGATTCAATAAAATTGGATTGAAATAATCTTCCGTAAAATATTGAATTTTTCTAGATTATTTTTTTGCGAAAAGTGAAATTCACTATTTAATGGAAAAATATTAACTTCTAAAATTTTCAAATTTCACTATTTAATGGAAAAATATTAACTTCTAAAATTTTCATGAAAGAAAATGAAAATTAAAAATATAATTAGATTTCATTGGATTTTAGATTCTAAAATATTTGAACGACATATAATATTAAGGAATTTGATTCAATAAAATTGGATTGAAATAATCTTCCGTAAAATATTGAATTTTTCTAGATTATTTTTTTGCGAAAAGTGAAATTCACTATTTAATGGAAAAATATTAACTTCTAAAATTTTCATGAAAGAAAATGAAAATTAAAAATATAATTTTTTTGTAACTTTTGATGTCGTAGATCATATTGTGTGCTATAGATGGGGAAAAATATTCTCTTATCTCTTTTTATATTTTTTTTCCTGGATAGTACACACAAATTGTTCAATTAGTTGAACCATCAATTACAACATGATGCAGTTCATAGGTTTAAATATAGATATGCCATATGAGTTTACTAGTTATTATTGTGGTTAGCAATGACCCATCATACATCCAACTATTTTGGGAAAAATGATGAGACCTATGACAAGAAAAAATAAGACACTTCCCTTTGCCATCTAGGTTGAAATTTCAAGAAGGTTTGTTTCAACAAGAAATGGATTTAATTTAGCCACTTTGGTAGAAAATGTGAGGTGCACATCAAATATATATCCATTTCTTTCTATTAGGTTTGCAAGTTATTAAAATATTTCACTGACTTAATTACTTTAAGATCGGATCAAATGTTTCCAATTAATTAAATCAAATTGGGTTTGGCTTTAATCGATGAGAAGCGAACTTGTTATCATCATCACATAGTTTGAAATATTTTCTTCATCATTCCTACACTAAATGGTAAAATACTAGTAATCTCACTCTCACGTAAGGGCTTGAGGGCATGACAAGAGGTCTCTAATTATTGTTTGCTAAAAGATGAGTTGAGTTGGTTGAACCAACCAGCTAAGATATGTTGTCAATAGGGAGGCCATAAGTCACAAGTTCAATCGTCCATGCCTCCATGCAATCATCCAATCTTCCCAATGTTATTTAGGCTTCAATTCCCCCTTCCTATGTAGAGATTTTATTAATCAAGTAATCACATGCACGTGGATATCATATAGAGTCTCAATAAATTGTTTGAAGGTTTACAATGTTGCAGCAATGTAGAATGACATGAATTCACCCAATTGAGATAAGGAAATTAGTTAGTAATCCATATTTAATGTGAAAATACATCATGGACAATTTAAGGGTTGACCATACACTATGTACACCATATTGAATAATGTATCAACAAACACGGTGTAAATTTTTTTGAAGTAACCATGAAATGTAACTGATGTATGAAACATTCCTTAATATTAAATTGGCCAAATAGTTTACAAGATTATATTCGTAAATGTACAAAATTACCAACATAAATTGTCATTGGTGAAAATAAGAATGAGGTTGTAGAACTCATAATTACATATATATCACGGAGGTTTCCCTTTCATAGAAGTGGGATCAATTTCAAAAATTATCTCTAGAAGAAGTTGAAAAATGCATTTGATAAAAGCTTTGAAAATTAGGTTAAGCAAAATGACAAAGATTTAATCCATTTTCATCCTCTTTGTTTCCAAAGTATTGAAAAGAGTTTGAGCCATTTGAATGAACTTAACTGCACTTAGGTGAATGGATAAAATATTTTCAAAAGAAAAACAAATAGCTTAAAGAACTAATCCTAATGAACATGAGTACACTTTATTATGTGTTCTATAGGAAATTTCACATCAACTAGACTAATATAAAAAACAATGGTAAGGATTATTCCTTCAAGTATTTCATTGGTTTATTGATTAGATGATAGAAGAAAATGGTTAATAAAGGACACTAGAATACAAGTAACAAGACCGTGTGCTAAAGGGAAAAATCAGCAAATCATAAAGGAATAAGTAGGCAATGAAATTAGGAGAAACGATATAATTGAATTAAACAAAACATTCAGAGGATGCATGGTTTACAAACCTTGAATAAGGAAAATATATAGGAGCATATTTGTTGTCATAGTATGAAATTAGGACAGACAAAGAGGGATTACTTGCCAAAAACCAAGGACATAGAGGAGACAATGAAGAAGCTTGAAGGAAACATGTCTAAAAAATTCAGTAACCTATAGAATTGAGTTTCAAAACATAAGGTATATATCTAGGTTTTCTATTAGCATTCCTAAAACTTCCATGCTCATATTTGTAAATCGATAATTAACTCTAGTTACACACATCATATAATTAAAGATCCTTCTTTCTATTCATCATTAAGTGAAGACACATAGAAACAGATATTTATAGTGTATTATTTTTCAATTATTTGTTGGTTGCGGCTATATTAAATTTTATAACAATTTGACCATTGACGTGTACAATGTACGGAGTTTATGTGGAATTTTTTTTTATGTTCCCCAGATAAGAAACCTTGGCATGAAGGTAGAATTTTGACTAGATCAATTTGTTCTTAAGGATACACCAAAACATTTTTTGTGTTGTCATTTGGTGATTTCATAAGTGTATCCATATATTTTATAAATTTTGTAAATTTTGGATGAAATATTCAAGGGAAATTGCATCATAGGTCATATTGGAAGCTAGAGTATAATTTATCATGAAAGAAATGGACCTCTAAATTTTGGAAATTAAGTTTGATAGTGAAATACAGCATGGCTAGTGGAATATATAAGATAGTTACCACTAATGAATTATGTGAAATATGTATCCATGGATAGTATCCTCAAGCTACCATTAAAGAAAGGAAAGGTTGACAAGGAAATATTAAGATGGAATTTGCGTATAGCCAGTTATGTTCCTAGAGAAAAGCATTACTAGATAGTGTAGTACATGTAATGACATTCATTGATCTCTTTCATAACTATACACAGGTATAGTTTCTAGAAAAATAGAGTAATGCGTTTGAAATTTTAATGGATAGGCCAGCAATGAAAAAACAATGTTATCAATCTATGAAACATTTCATATCAAACAACAAGGATGAAATATCTATAAAATTATTTTGGAGATATTTATCACATAATTACATACCTTGTAAAATATATATAGATTAGATATTCTTAAAAGAAGGTGTTTATAAATGAAATTGTCAGAAGTTTGTAGAAACATTTTATTTACATTAAGCTACAACTTTGTCAACTACTCTTTTCATGAAAGTCACCTATTCCTAAAATTATTTGTTAGATTTGTTACCATCAAAATTTGTATATGATGTGATTCTAATGGAAAAAATGACTAGAAGAAATGTCCTCAATTAGAGATCTAAAAACATTTGGATGCATAACATGAATTCAAATTTTTGATGATAGAATAAAGAAATTATATACAAAGATTCATGCTTATATCATGATGTGCTAATCTAAAAAGTCAAATAATTTGAGTTATTTCACGTTTCCAAATAAGGTATTATCAATAGAAGAGGTATTGTCTCTGATGAGAGAATCTTACGTGCCAATTTGTTCAATTATTCTCCAAGATTGTTGAGCAACAATCCATTAGAATTTGTACGGAAATTGATGTTTATTATGTAGTTCATACAATCATCATCTAGATAGTCCACATCTTTCCCAAAAATAACTTTTATTTGACTTCATGTAGAAGTAACTACCAAGATCTTTGGAAACCACATTCACTCTAGTTTTGCTCATCTTGGTATGACAAATACTCTGAATGGGAATTTTTTTCCCTATATTGGAAACTAAAATAATTGAAGTTGTAGAATTGATGAAAAATATATAAATGACTTTATAAAAATAGAAAGTATTAAAAAAAATTCACGATGTTCAACTATTAGAGGTATTTGATATAGATGTATTAATATATTCACATTGTCAACCTAAATGGGAGAGTGGTATGGATGATAAGTACCACAATTTGATGAAAATTGAAATATCATATTTAGTTCCTTGATCACTGTTATGCAACCATGTCACAAAAAAGATAGATCAATGACTTAAAAATTATCCTCTTTGAGGGGAAAAACGCCTTTACATTACATAAATGAGCAATTCTGGGATGATAAAAATGAAATGGCCTCCTTTCTATATATAGGAATCTAAGGGTTCATAATATAATCATGTCCTACATAAAAATAATAATATAAGGGCACAACAACAACAATAGGTGGCTTCTATGAGGCACAATAATAACAATATTGGGACAACATGGGCACAACAATATCAAATGTGGGCTACACTAACAATATAAGGGGCTACACTAGTACTATAGGGACCTAACATGCCCCTCTCATTTAAAAAAGTGTTATCCTAAATCCTTAAGTAGTTTTGGATGCTTATATATAAATTCTCATCCTCCAATGTGGAAACTTCAATGGATAAGCTCTTATGCTTGATGTGATACTCTAAAATTGATTGATTTTGTAGTTGTTGGGTTCTTGTTTCTATGAGTACTTCAGGATCCAAAATGATTTTTACTTCCTTGTCAAGTTTTGGAAATATTTTTTGGACTATAAACTTTTCACCTATAACCTTCTTTAAGCATGAAACATGGAAAACTGGGTGGACTAGGGAAGATGCGGGAATCTCCAATTTGTATGCCATAGTGCCCATCTTGTGTAACACCTTGTAAGGACCATAATGCTTTTTCTGATAATTTATTATATTTCTTAGCGTTCTTGAGGAAAATTTGTTTCTACGATTGTATCCATAAAATCAACCAGTTGCCTACATCAAACATTATTTTCCTGTGGTGCTAATATTCCTATTTTTTCATTTGATTATGCACCAAAGCGAGATTATGCTTTAAGAGTTGGAGAACTTGTTGTTGATGCTCGATGTGATGTTCCACTAATTTAACCTTCTAATTTTCTCTTAAAGATGATGTGATGGATGGTGGATGGTATCCATAAAGTTCCATAAATGGGGTCATTTTTTCGTATTATGGAAGGAAGTGTTATGCCACCATTCAGCCGGAGGTGACCACTTCACCCATTTTATTTCTTTATCAAACAAAAAGAAACAGAGACACCCTTCCAAAAATTTGTTCACTATATCATTAGGTTGATGATAATAAGGTGATCTATGAGCTAATTTAGTACTCAGAAAAGAAAATAACTCTATCCAAAAATTTCCAGTGAAAATGGGATATCTGTCACTTACAATAATCTTTTGGTTTACATGTAGCTTTTGAATTGTTTCCATAAATGTAATAAAAATTGTATTGGCTTGAAATGAATGAGATAATAGACAAAAGTATGAGATAATAGACATGGGTAAGCCTATGATAAAATCCATTGATACCTCCTCGCATTGTTGACTTGGAGTGGCTAAAGGTTGTAACATAACCAAGATCTCAATTGTCTCAACTTTGTTTTCTTGGGAAACCAAACATTCTGCCGCAAACTTTTGAATATCATATTTAACACCATTGAAAAAAATTCCTTCTTGACCTTGTGTTAAGTTTTTAAAAATCCTAATTTCCCTCCTAAGAGAGGTGTCCAATTCCAAAAGAATATTTTGTTTGAGTTGGGAATTATTAAAAATATATAAGCGATCTTTGTACCATAATGAATCTTTTTTCCAACTAAATGTATCATATGTATTGGGAACCTGTTGCAACTTTTGAATTGATGTCTGTACTTCTTCATCATTCTTCCATTCATCCCCTGCTTCGGTTATCCAATATGGTTGGATAATAGAAATGGCATAGAGAAATGCTTCCACATCCTCATCTTTTGATGAGAGTGCATCTACAACAAAATTTTGCTTCCCTTTTTTGTATATGATTTTGAATTCATAACCCAACATATTTGTGACCCAATTTTGATTCTCTTCTAAAGATAATATTTGTTCCAAAAAGAACTTAAGAATATGATAATCTGGGTTTTAGCTTGAAGTGTCTTCCCACTAGGTAAGGTTTCCATTGCTTTAGTGCATGTATTATTTCCAACATTTCCTTCTCATAAATAGGTTTGTGTAAATAATTTCCTTTGATTGGATGACTTTCAAAAGAAATGGGTCTCCTTACATTACAGAAACACCAAATCCATTCCTAAGGCATCACATTGCACAATAAAGGTTTTTCTGAAGTCTGGCATAGCTAAGACAAGTTCTTGGCACATTTCCTCTTTAATATGTTTAAAGGGCTTAGTTGCTTCTAGAGTCGAAGAAAATTCATCTTTCTTAGGTAATTTCATTAAAGGTTTTGCTATTCTCTCATAATTATTAACAAAATTGCGATAATACCTTGTTAATATGAGAAATCCTTGAAGATCCTTTACAGTTGTGGGGATTTTGCTTTCCTTAATGGACTTAATTTTGTTAGAGTCTTCCTTCACACCCTCAAGAGGTAAAATATAACTCGAATATTCCACCTTCTTTACTCCAAAGAAACATTTGGAATTTTTTGCATGTAATTGTTTCTCTTCTAATAGTTTGAGCACCCTGTCAACATGTTGAACATAACCCTTTCAAAACTTGTTGTAGATTAGTATATCATTAAAACATAATAACACAAATTCTCAATGAAATAGTTTGAAAATGGAATTCATCAAACCTTGAAATGTGGAAGGTACATTGCTAAGGCCAAAAGGCATGACCAGAAACTCATAATGACGCTCATGAGTTATATTTTTTTCAGAATGTCTTCAATTTTCATTGTAATTTGATGATATCCTAGACAAATATCCAACTTGATGAAAGAAATTGATCCATGTAATTCATCCAACAATTCACCAATGACAAGAATGGGAAATTTATCTCTAAGAGTGAGCTTGTTGTAATACCTTAATCCAACAACATGTGCGATGATTCATCTTTCTTATGCACCAATACCACTAGAGCAAAGAAATGAATTTGACTAGGTTGAATTATATCGACCTCTAGCATTTCTGCAACCACACATTCAATTTCACTCTTTTGGGCATAGGGATATATGTAAGGGATGATGCTTGGAGGAACACTTTGTGGAACCAAATAAATAGCATAATCATGATCAGAAATAGGTGGGAGGCATTTGGGAGTATCAAATACCTTCGATTGATCCTCCAAGACATTTTGGAGATCTGGAGAAATATATGATTTCGATGTTTGAACCTCTAGTGAGCATAATTTTGCAATTACACACCATTTTTCTTTAATCAAAAGCTTTATCATGCCACTAGAGATGATTATCTTTCCTGGTTTCCCTACAATACCCTTAATTTAAATTCCTTTCCTTGCCAAAAATAAGTTCTGGAAAAGTTCTTGAAAATTGAAAGTTATCGTACCCAAATATTTTAACCATTGGACTCTAAGTACAACACCACCAACACCCACTCAAATGGAAAGAATTGGACTATTCAGTACATATTTCCCCATGGTTAGTTTGATATTATGGAACTTTCGAGAGAAATTGATAGTTTCTTTGTTTGCGACCATCACTTGACATTATGGTGTTTGATATAGGAAGAAATTATATTCCTTGCCTATCTTACAATGAATAAAATTATGGTTACTACCCAAATCAATCAACACTATTACCTTTTTCTTCGTGATATGTCCTTCTATCTTGAGAGTTTGAGGAGTGGTAATTCCTACCAATGCATTACAATATATGGTAGGATTCATTTCTTGTTTCTCTCGAGTTAGTTCCTAGTGTATATCCTCTATTTTTATGCATTTTGTTCCTCTTCTCACTCCTCTTCATAATATATGTAAAATAATTTATTCTCAGCACACTTATGACCTTTAGTGTATTTTGTATAAAAATATAACAAACACTTTTGCTCTTTTTTCTTCGATTTTTTTTGGTTTCAACCTTATAGGTCATGGAAGGCTCATAACAACAACACTTATATCTTTGTAGTTTTGATTGGTAGACTTTCATGTTGCCATAATTTTGCTTTCAACTATTCTTGCCACCTTGAATGCCTTCTCTAATGAATCAGGTTCTAAAAGGTGAACCTCATGTTGGATGTTAGCCTTTAATTTCCCCATTAATACATCAATCGTATGTTCCTCTAGAATATCATTTACTATTTTATTAAATTTTTGGAAGTCCTCAATGTCTTTTGCCATTAAACCCTTTTGTTTGAAATTTATCAATTGGCTAAATTAGGAGTTTCTCTTTGTATCCTCATAATGTGCTATCATTTCCTATGTAAAAATTGATCAAGAGACTGTTTTTTTATGATAATAAAGCCATATATTCCATATGAACTAGTTTTTTTCTAAATATAAAGATGCAATGCATACCTTTTGTGTGTTTACCACATCATCTAGATCAAATATTTCTCCATCTGTAGTATCCATGTCACTGGATCATTTCCATCAAACATCCTCATATTGATGATTGGAATGTGGTTAGTCCTCAACCAATTATGTGATTCCGTAATCATAATTTTTATTATTTTTATCTTCATCATGATTTTCATGGAGTACCTTGCCACCATTAGGAAGGATATCTTGTAGCAATTTTATCAAACCTTCCTTCAAACCATCCAGGTCCCTTGTCAAATATGTTTTTAAACCATCCTTCAACCTTCCATCTCGATATTCATCATTCATTCCATGTCATATTTCAAACCATCGATATTAGCTTCTAGTTAATTTTTTTTCTATTCTTTTGTGAGAGTGAAATTTGATGTGCTTGATCCCACAATTTTGATACATCATTCTCCATTTCTTCCTCTTCTTCATTCATCATAGAAGAGATTTTTTGTTTCTTAATAGGTGTGTCTATTTTTTTGTTACAATCCATTTTTAAATCAAACAATGATATATATACTTCACTATGCTCTTTTAAACACTTCAAATTTATACTTCAAACAAAAGTTATGTAAGATTTAAAAAAATACAAAATTTTTTCTTGATTTTTATGAGCTCAATATTGAAGTTGTTGTATCTCTGTAATTTTGGATGTCTGATGTCTAAAATTCAAACTTCTTGTATCTCGTTTAGTTTTCTGTCCAATCTGACAAGTCATAACAAGATTGGATCTTAGTAAATAGTTATTCACATTCTCCCATGATGACCTAACTGTAGACTGGATCAATAGAGAAAACTTATAGGGAGTTCCACGTGTCACTATTACGAACTTGGCCATAGAAAAATATAAAAGAAACTAGATTCTATTAAATTTCAGTCACATTTAATGAAATTCAAATCTAAGTCTTAGAGGGAGATTTAGGACGATTTTCCCTAGGTATCTTGTTTTAGATCAAATTCTCGAGCCTACCAAAACCCTAATTTCCTCGGACCATATCTTTGATAATATAGTGAACAAATATATGAAATTTGTATATGAATTTCATCAATACTCCCTATCTATGTGTTTGAAATTTTAATTTCTAAAGCCTTTTAGAAAAAAAGTTAGAGCGGAAATACCAAGATCGCCTTATTTGAAGTAGCCAAGCCCTAGAATCCAAAGCTCTGATATGAAATGTTATGCAACCAAATCACAAAAAGTATAGATTGACAACTTAAAAATTATCCTCTTTGAAGGGGAAACCTCCTTTACATTACATAAATGAAAAATTCTTGGATGATACAAATTACAAGGCCTCCTTTCTATATATAGGAGTTGAAGGGGTCACAATATAATGAGAGCGTACCTAAAAATAATAATGTAAGGGAACAACAATAAAAATAGTTTTCTTACATGGGGAACAATAATAACAATATGAAGACTACATTGACACAAAAATAACAACAATGGGGCTACACTAATAATAACAATAAGGGGCTACAGTAGTATTATAGGGACCCAACAATCACAAACAAGGAATTTGGTGAGTTATCAACTATATGACTTAACGTATATTTAAAGGTGTTGCTAAAGTACATAATACACTTTTGATAGCTAAGAGAGTTTCATACAAGAAATTAATTAAATGCTTTGAATGATTTATCATAGTCATAAAGTTACAAAAAAATTTGTTAATAAGTATTCTTTTCGAAAGTGCATGAAAAGAAATCACTTTAGGTTGTGAATGAAAAATAGCACAAACAATAAAAAAAATTGTTAAACAATATGGATATGCAAGAGATGATATAAACAATACCTATTGAATCCTTGATCTATGCAACATATCTAGTTAAACACTAACATGGAATAAGCACAAGTAACTCCAATAATCCAAAGGAAACCATATATATAAAGAATATATTTTAATAAACGACACCTATGAATGGAACAAATAAGGTTACCAGTCCCCCTCTGTGGGATGGGTTCTTGTCTATCCTCAATGTCTTTAGCTTTTGTAGAGTATCTCTCCTCTATAATGTGTAAAACCTAGCAGGCAAAAAATGTTTGACCTCAATGAGAACTTAAATGAAAAAGAATATGGTGTGCGACAATGACAGTAATCAGAGCTACAATAGTGAGTGAAACAATGAAAATAATCATAAGTTAAGAATGAATGTAAAACCCTTATATTTATGAAAAAATATTAGGTTATTCTTGAATAATGGGAAATAATTAAATATTGTTAACCAAATTCGAGAATTAACCATTTGAAATATTTTATTATATTTGGTTGAAGGAAAAAAGTATTTAAACTTTTATTTAGAAATAATAAATAAACAAATGATTTATTTATCATATCAAGAAAAATGGTAAAGGAATAATAAAAAAATGATGATTTATCTAAGTATTCCTAGGGGATTTAGTCAAACTTGACAAGGAATAATAACTAATTAGTGATTAATTAATTATTCCTAGAGAA
>APFE030626002.1:55683-108107 GCA_000404065.3 Pinus taeda
AATTAATGATTTATCTATTTATTTCTCATAACTGGGTCAAATATGACAAGGAATATTAGTTAAACAATGGTTTAATTAATTATTCCTAGAAGCTAAGTAAATAAATAGTGATTTATTTAATTATTCTTCATGGTTTTAATTATAAATGAATTAACAAATGTGGTTTATTAAGTAATTTCTCACAGTGAAAGGAATTTTACTATGGTAAAATTCGCCCTACATGGCGTACTTTGATCCATCTAGTAAATTATTGCTAGATGATCACTTTTTTGTGATAACAAATTTCCCCCCAATGTATGAGAGTTAGAAGAAAAACATATTACTAAAGTACTTTCTAAGGACGTAATCAGTAGAAAATGAAGTCGAGTCAGAGAGAGAGAGAGAGAGAGAGAGAGAGATCAATGGAGCTAAAGTGTCAAAGTATAGTGAGAGTGGGGCAAGTCCAATGTAAGTATCCTTTTATGTTGGGGTACCGAATCTCAGTGAGGCAGGGGAGGCATACATATACTCACTGAGATAACTTAGTACAAAAATAATAAGGTGCCAAGGAAAATGAAGCTGAGAAATAAAGTACATACTGAATGGTACATGACATGCTGGCATAAATGAGCCAGAAAATAATATAGTGTCCAATATCAATATTGTGCCCAAAAAAACATGAGTTGGGACTGAATACAATAACATCTGAGTACATGAGATATAATAGCCCTTCCCACAAAAAATGGGTTGGGACGATGGTATAACAACCAAAGAAGCTTTGTTAAAGAGGAACAGGCTCTGCAAAACTGGATGGATCATTTGAAGGAGACGTGTTTCATGAGCACTACAAGTGGTCGGAACTGAACCCATCAAATCTACAGAACTACATCTAAGGCTGTAGCATAATATGAAGGCATCCAACCATGTGGGGGGCTACCAGAAAGGCCACCGCTTCATGAGGTCTGAAACATCTCACACACACCCGTGAAGCATTAATATATTCTGCTACATCACCTGTCCATCATGTGTATGAATTAGGACCATGAAGCAACTAAGTCAAATGGAAATGATGATTTCCTTTGCTTGATCCAAGGAAGTGAACAAGAGTGGAAGCTAGAACCAAGATACATTGCCCTCTAGGCCATTCTTCTATAATAGATGTGTTGATGTCGACAAAATAGGGCCCTCCATAGGTGAGGCAATGAGGATCCTCAACTAAGGCACAAGGTAAAATAGTAATGTGATTGATGGAATGACGCAAAGGAAAATGGATAAAATGGGACTAAGGGACAAATAGATGACTTCGCTTGTCAGAGCATCAACTGCATGGTTGACCATGCATCGACTCAATCAACTCCAGAGGGGATGGTGTACAGTATGACTGAAGGCCAAAATGGGAAACACGAGATAAATGGTATGCAAAGATGGATGGAATACTTTGATATGATATAATGGTATGTGAAACAAACATCACGGATGAAAAGGTGACTCATCAGAGATGACGTGAACAAGGGTGACTCAATGATGCTACCACAGAGAATAGCCCTAGTGGGGACCATTAAAAAATGACAAAATGATGGCTTGTCATGACAAAAATCAACACATGAGATGGCAAGTGACAAGGGAAGGTGGCCACCAAATTAAAAGTTTCTCTCAAGAAGAAATTCGATCTTAAGAGGCGAGGAAGTGACCCTTCTTGGAAAAATGGCTTCCACATGAAGTGTCAAATAATTAGAAACTAAGAGAGACCCATTATAGTACTTGATGAGAAATTTCCAATGGCCATAATGGATCATCAAACTAAGCTACAGTTTGGTCGCAATGGGTGATACAAAATCTTTGGGTTTTCTTTTCTAGAAAATGGATTTTTCCCTTCAATTTAATTCATTCTTTAAATGAGCTGTGGTGAATTTGGAGAGGAGGATAAGGCCCTAAATCTTGCGGAGATCATATCAGAAAAACCAACTTTTGGAATGAGGATCTACGACTCTTAGGTAATTTTCCTTACTTGTCTAAAGATGTCCTTAATGCTACTTGGAACGATGGTTCCTGGTGAAGAATTAAGGGAAGAGGAAAACGAGAATGAACTACTACACGATGTCTAGAATCATCCTCATCCACTAACTCAGACATGGGGACTATGTGGTAAAGGTGGTATGACATAGACTAGAATATTTGAAGATATGGTATCAAGCATGTATGATATGATATGTGAATATGGCTTGTTAGAGAGGCCAGTAGGACAAAATATCCAAGGAATGGGAGGATAATCAACCATACCTAGATCCGGTGGGATCCAAGCCGAGAATTATGTTACTCAACTGAGAATATCGTGAGGGGAAAACCATCATTGCGCCAAGCATGGGTATTTCCTCTAAGAATATCTGATGGAGGAGACTGATCTTCTATGAAAAGGTGGGAATGATGCCCCCTAGCAGGAGGCGTTTGTGGATCGCCATTCTATTCTGAGTGCTTGAAAAAATGATTAAAGCGTATCAGTCCAACTTGGGATGAGATCCTCCAAAGGTTGATAAGGATATGCAGGGGCCTATGTGATGCCTAGTATGATATGGGCATACTAGATAAGTGAGACAACGATGAAGGATTCAATCAATACCGCGATGATGAAGGTCATCATCGATCAAAAGATAGTGATGGGCCTGGTATCATATATGTCATCGATCATCATGAGTAAGAGGGTAATCTGGGGTTTTCATGGCTTCTATGATGTCTTCATCAAAATGGAAGATGGGTGGATGGCAGGAAGATTAACTGAATGATGCGGTGGCAGTACCTAGTGCATCATCCCGAGAAAGAAGGTTCACATACACATCATCTAGAATGGTTGACGACAAGCTAGTTGATGGAAAATCTACCGATGTTGAGACCTAAGTTTCTGATGAAGGAGGTTTGATAGAAGAACACATACAAACCTAGGAAAGTTTTTCTTGTGAGGAACTCAAGCATGACTACAAGTAAAGGATATGGACCGTGGAGTCCATCATCTCGACATGAGGGGGAGGGATCATAATGTTGGGACCAGAGTCCCCCTATTCTAGTATACTAGCGGTATCATAATCCATAGGTAAAGGAGTAGGTGATCCACTATAAGTAGCCCTAAAGTCGTCAAGCACCTGGAGGGAATCACGAAATTCGTTGAGATGAGGGAAACAATGAAAATAATGACCATAATTATTGCACAAGGAACAAGGATGATTTGTGTGCAATGTTTTAAGTCTGTTGGTTGACTCTGGAAATGTAACTTGGACCTCATGGATTTTAGATTTAGGAAATGTTTCATGAACCAAAGGTTTGAGACAAGGAAGTTGAAGACAATTATTGGTGGCATTCCCAACAACTTCACAGAAAGCACATGAAGGTGGTGGCTTTGGGGCTTTGGGGGTTGGAGGAGCTTGGGGATCCTTTTACTTAGGTTCTTTCCTCTCAGCTTTGTCCCATTGTCGAGATTCTTTCGCAAGGAGTGTGTGGATTAATGGAGTAGTGATAGGGGTCATAGGAACTGGTTGAATTAGGGTCGAAGCATGATATGGCATGAGTTGACCACGCGAAGTGTTCGTTGGGGGACGAGTATACGAAATTGGGATCCCCAAAGTTCTTATTAGGGAGAGTAAATGAAGCCATGATAGGGACAAGAAAGATTCAAGGAGGAGGAAACAAAAAAGGTATTTGTCATGTAGGTTAATGTCCCAATGGAACAACTCCTGGGTGGTTAATACCTAGAGGAATAGTTCCCAGTGGAAACCAAGGATAGGCACCCACAAATGGAGGAGGTCCTGGGGGGTGGATCCGAATGGCTCGACTGAGATGGTAACAGTTGTGTGCTAAGGAGTTGGTTATTGAATAGAGGTACCAAACTTCTTTTGAGCAGCCCATGGTGCTTGTAACATGCAAACACTTAAAGATCTAGTCTTAGATATGGGAGGGGGAGGACCAAGGAAAGCACCCAGCAAGCTGGAATATTTGTAGACTCCAGGTGAAACACTAGTGAGAGGGCTAGCACACTACTTCTTGAGCATCAGTGAGATAATGGACTTAGGGGAGGTTAACGATGACCACTCATAATATGTCAATTGATTGATAGTAATGATATTTACTTTATGGGAAAAGTACATCTTGCATAAAACTACATACGTAACAACTGACATGGAGTATGTGTTCGGTGTGGAGCAATATTGTTCAGAGGACTTTGTTTTAGGAAGATGTATACCCCAGGAAGTTTGTACACCTCTCCACGCAGGGGGGGTGCGGGGGGGACTTGTCCCCTCTGTGGGGGTTCGTGGGGGCCAATCTCCCCCGGCTGGGGGGTCTAGGGGCTAGCGGTCCCTCAACAGGAGTTTCAAGGGTAGCGCCCCCGAAGCTTAAGAGAAATGTAAAATTTCCTTGTAAAAGTATAGTAATTTCTAGTCAATCTCGGTCATTCATTAGGTGGATGATCTGACGGTAGAACTGATGTTTAGTTTAGGTTTTCTTTCCCTAGAAGGCAACCCCTCTCTTTCTATGAGGGCATTGTATTTGAGGTTGTGTAATAGATGTGTATTCTCTAAGTGAGAAACAGAGAGGTGAGACTCTGAGAGAAAACAGAGGATATTACATTGAATCTACTGTAGGTTGTGTCTCTTCATTTTGCTAGATAATAGAAAGGAAGGACTGGCTAATCAGGGTAGGCATAGCCCAAACTGGGTGAACCATGTATTATTTCTGCAATATTTTATGTGCTCCATTGCTCTGTAATATATACTTTTCTAACAACTGGTATCAGATCCGAAGGTCTAATTGGTTGATAAACTCACAGGAAAGAAGGGTTCTTGGTTCGAGTGGGAGCAATGGCAAAAGATGGTAAGTTTAGGGTCGGGAAATTTAATGGCCAAAACTTCTCACTGTGGAAGATGTAGATGGAAGATTATCTGTATCAGAAAGATCTGTACCTACCATTGGGTGGAAAAAAGAAGATGCTGATGGGTATGACAAATGAAGAATGGAACCTTCTCGATAGAAAGGCACTCAGAACTATACGGTAGTGCTTTGCAGTGTTAGTTGCCTTCAACATTTCGAAGGAAACAACGACAAAGGGTTTGATTAAGGCATTGGAGAAACTATACGAAAAACCCTCGGCGTCAACCAACATATTTCTTATGAAACGTTTATTTAATATGAAGATTTCGAAAGGTGGATCTGTTGCAGACCATTTAAATGATTTTAATACTGTTACAAGTCAGTTATGTTCTATAGGGGTAAACTTTGATGATGAAGTTAGAGATCTGTTATTCTTGTGCTCATTACCAGAAAGTTGGAATGCTTTATTAATGGCCATTAGTAACTCTATTTCTGGATCTAGTACTTTAAAGTTTGATGATGTTGTCAGTGCTATCCTTACTGAGGAAATGCGACGGAAAAACTCCGGTGAGACATCGGGTAATGCTTTGAGTGCAGAGTCTAGGGGAAGAAAATTGAAAAGAGGAAAGAGCTCAGGATATCACAGTAAATCAAGGAAAGGCAAATCCAACTCCAGATCTGGGATAGTGTTCTCGAAATGCAGAAAGAAAGGACACCTAAAGAAAGACTATAGATCTTCGAAGGGAAAAGAAGGAGATGCACAACAAGAAAACAATCATGAAGCAAATGTGACAGGTGAGGTGTTACAAGATGCTTTGATTCTTTCTTTCGAAAATATTACTGATTCCTGGGTGGTAGATTCAAGGGCCTCATTCCATGCCACATCTAACAAGAAATACTTTCATGACTATGTTCAAGGAGATTTTGGACAAGTTGTTTTGGGTGATGATAAACCCTGTAAAATTGTTGGAATGGGTAAGGTTCTTGTAAAACAATAGAATGGAAACCAAATGGCTACTAATGGAGGTAAGGCATGTTTTAGATCTAAAGAAAAATATGTTTTCAACAGGGCAGTTAGGCAGTGAAGGTTATGTGACAACTTTCACACATAAAGCTTGGAAGGTCACTAAAGCAGACCTGGTAATAGCAAAAGGCGAAAAGGTCAATACATTGTATTTATGCAATGGTATTTCTAACTCTGTTAATGATCTAACTTCTAAAGGAGCAGATGTAGCATTATGGCATCATAGGCTTGGACACATGAGTGAAAAGGGGATGAAGATTCTTCACTCAAGGAATTTGTTGCCAGGTTTGAAGAATGTTGATTTGGACTTCTGTGAGAATTTTATTTATGGAAAATAGAAGAGAGTCAGATTTCTCAAAGTTGGGAAAGAAAAGAAGAGCGAAAAATTAGAGCTTGTGCATACAGATGTATAGGGACCTACTCAGGTATCATCTCTCGGTGGCTCTCATTATTATGTTACTTTTATTGATGATGCAACTAGAAAAACTTGGATTTATCGTAGTAAGAATAAATATGATGTATTTGATACTTTCAAGAAGTGGAAAGCTTTGGTTGAGATTGAGACAGGAAAAAATTGAAGTGTCTTAGATCAGAAAATGGAGGTGAATATTGTAGCAAAGAGTTTGATAGGTACTGTTCAGAGCATGGAATTCACAGAGAGAAGACAGTTCCAAGAACACCACAAGAAAATGGTGTATCAGAAAGGATGAACAGAACAATCATGGAGTGTGCAAGGTGCATGATATTACATGCAAGATTGCCTTTACAATTTTGGGTAGATGTTGTAGATACTAGTATTTATCTAATAAACATAGGACCTTCAAGTTCCTTGGATGGTGGTGTTCCAGACGAAGCATGGACAGGTAAAAAGGTTAACTACTCCTTTTTAAAGCCTTTTGATTGTGAGCCCTTTGTCCATATTAATAAAGAAAATAGAACAAAGCTTGAGGCAAGGTCAAAGAAATGTACCTTTATTGGATTATTTATTTTGGTGAACCCGAATGTTATGAGGAAGAAATGCACGTTGAAAGTAGGAAGAAGTGGGATGTAGCCATGGAAGAAGAGATGGACTCCTTAATGCATAACCAGACATGGGACTTAGTCAAGTTGCTTGTAGGAAAAACTACATTGAAGAATAAATGGGTTTACAGGATGAAGGAAGAAGATGGAGGAAAACAATGGTAAAAAGCTAAACTTGTGGTGAAGGGGTTTGCACAGAAGAAAGGTATTGATTTTGATGAAATATTTTCTCCTGTTGTTAAAATGACTTCAATCGGAACTATTTGAAGTCTAGTAGCAGTTGAAGATTTGCATCTTGAGCAGTTAGATGTAAAGACAACCTTTCTCCATGGGGATTTGGAGGAAGAGATATATATGCAGTAGCCACACGGATATGAGTTAAAAGGGAAGGAGAAACTGTTGGGTTGTGTTATATTCTTTCCACATAGTTAACAGGGGGTTTGATGGGTACCCATAACCCCACTTTATGGGGTCCGGGGCATCGCCCCGAAAAATTTTGGTTTTGGACCCTATGTTAGGTTGGGATGACCCACCTATGGTTTTGTGCATGATTTTGGCACATGTTTTTTGGACGCGATGGTTTTCGGTCCATGGTATTGGATCGATGGTTTTTTTTTGTCCATGGTATTGGACGTGATGGTTTTTCGGTCCATGGTATTGGATGCTTCGGCATGTATAAATATGTATTGTAACATTGAAAGGAACATAATGAAAAATCAAGCTGGTAGTCTCGGTTTTGAGATCCAGTGGGAAATCTCTGTGTATATGTGTTTTATGTGTTATGCTCTCACATTTTTATTTTTCCTGTGATTTAGAATTCGTATGCAGGTAATTTTTGTACGGGGTTAAAACCTACAAAAGTATCATCTGTTATTGGGGTTTCATGTGGGGGAGAGAGTGCTTCAGAAGAAGATTCGACAGGTTGATCTAGTATAAGAATCCCCCCTTCAAGATGTGGAATCTAATTATTAGATTCTTGAAATGATTTTTCATTTATGAATCTATCCAAGCAATCAAGTTGCCGCTCAACAACATTTTTAGTTTTGGATGATTCAAGAAAGATTACATCTCTAGATACAATAAAATTTTTATTGACTTCATCATAGAGACGGTATGCTTTGGAGGCGTTTGAATACCCTAAGAAGATACACTTATGACTCCTTCCACCAAGTTTGTTTCTATGTACCTTTGGTATCAAGGCATAGCATGTGGAACCAAAGACCTTGAGATGATTTACCGAAGGAATGTGCCCGTACCACATTTCATAAGGATTCTTGTTTCTAATAGCATTAGATGGACATCTATTCTTTACATATACAGCACATAGAACTACATCAGCCCAAAACATCAATTTTACATTCTTGAAAAACATCGTGGAGCGCACCATATTTAAGATTGTCCTATTCATTCTTTCCGCTACTTTGTTCTGTTGGGGATTATAAGGCACAATTGTTTGATGTTTGATCCCATGTTACCGAAGATATTTTTCAAATTCATTTGAAGTGTATTCTTTTCCATTATCAGTGTGAATAGAGCTAATATGAGATTGTGCATCATTTTCAATCCATGTATAAAAGTTCTTGAATGTTTGAAAAGCATCAGATTTGTTCTTCAATAAATAAACCCAACGCATTCTGGTGTAGTCATCAATAAATGTCATCATATATTTATTTCCATTTACAGAAGGAACAAGCATTGGACTGCATAAATCTAAATGAATGAGTTCAAGTTTTCTATGTGCTCTGGAATGTGAATCATGAAAAGACTGTATTTTATGATTTCCTAGAATTCAAGCATCACATTACTTAAGTTTCCTAGGAATTGTAGGCAAACCAGTAACACCATTTTTCTTCAACAAGCAGAGGCTGTCACAGTTGAAGTGTCCAAATCTAGCATGCCATAATAAACTTGATGGAAATGTACCTTCTTCATAATGAGAATTGTATGAGGAATTTTGTGCATGAGCAGAGGTACCTTGCAGCTTGAGAAACCTTTCTTCTTCTATCCTCGTCATGACAAGTGAGTGATTTGATGCTTTTCTCACCTCAACCTTTCCATCAAACATATGAATGGAGTGTCCTTGCTAGCAAATGTGGACCAAGGACAACAAGTTTCTCCTCAGTTGTGTGAGTTATAAAACATGATGTAGAACAAAGTCTAGAAGACCAGGCAATTTAAGTCTGATTGTGCCAAGCCCTGATGGTTTCAGTTTTGATTTGTCTGCGAAGTATACTAATCCATCAACATTTTCATTAAATTCTTCAAAAAAATCTCTTGTAAAGGTCATGTGGCAAGTTTCTCCTGAATCAAGAAACCAATCATTTTTCCAAGAAGCAAGTGAAGCATTAAATAACTCTTCATTTACTCCAATATTATAGTGTGCCACAACATAGTGAGCGGATTCAAGTGCTTTACCTTTCTCTTTATCACTAGTTTTACCTTTGGGTTGGTTTCTTTCCTTATCAACTTTGTTCCAAGGCAACTTGCATGTGGATGCATGATGTGATCCATCTCTTTTGCAACATATGCAATGCAAATATGACTTTTCACCTTGAGAGTGTCTACCCCCCCTACCTCTGAAATTTCTTCTTCCTCTTCCTCTTTGACCACCTCTTCCTCTAGAAGAATATTGAACAAGATTCTTCTCTCTATGTGCAAGACACACAGTCTCTTCAGAAGACTGAGGAGTTGTCTTTTTCCCAAAATCCTCCTCTCTTTTAGCAAATTTTTTCACAAGGGAGTCAAAGGTAATTTATTTGAGGTTTCCATTTGCTTGCAATTACTCAAGATAATTTGAGTAAGTGGGATAAAGTGCGACAAAAGCTATCAGAGGAATGTGAAGTTCAACATTAGTGACTTTGATATCATGCATAATAGATTTTACTTCTGATGCAAGAGCAAGAGGATTATCACTTTGTAATTCAAGGTTGAACAATTTAATCATGAGTTGAACAACTTCAAGTGTAGAGTGTGAGTCATAGAGTTCCTTCAATTTTTGTAAGGCTTCGAAAGCATTTGAAAATGGTGAAATATGGTGACTCACTTCTTCATTTACTGATGCTGCAATCAAGGCATAAGCCTTGCTATTCTTATTTTCCCAAATGGAAAATTCCTTCTCCGAGGTAGGTTGTTCTAGTTCTTTGTCTCCATCTCCAACACACACTTCTTTCCACAACTCATTAAAAATGAGAGTGTGTTTGATTTTATGTGACCATTCTGGATAGTTAAAGCAGCAAATATTTCCAAAATAAAAATAGTCAAAAGACAAGGAAGCATCAAATACAAGGAATCTTGGAATGAGCAGCGTACATGGACAAGTTGCTGGAATTCAACATTAGAAATCTGATGTGTTCTCATCCATTATCCTGGAAACGCTGGTCTACGTATGAAAGGAGGCGTCGTATGGATCAGTGATAGCATGGAGAGGAGGGTTGTATGGAAACAACAATATCATGGAGAGGGGTCGTTACATAGTAGAGAGCTATTGGATGAGGCTAGAGATAGCAACATATACACTGAGTCGCATTCGAAATGCTACAAGAATGCTTGTATGGACCAAATAGCGCACCAAAACTATTGGAGGCCTCATAAAACAGTGTGCTTCGAAGTATGGGAGATGCAAGGGGAGGTACACCAAGATTTACACCAAGCGTTACACCAGTTATCACACAGAGGACAGAGAATTGAAGAATATGGCAAACTGCAGGACAAATTTCTGAAAAACAGTAGAAGGGAGTTACAATAGTAGACTGTAATGCAAAAAATGGAGTTGGCTCTGATACCATGTAAGGCCAGGAGGTAGCTCCTCAAATGAGATTATGTTTATTCACTTAGGTTGTTCATATTTATATACATGAGGGAGTGACTGTTGAGTTTCATATCCCGATGACTCTCCATTTTCTCTTATTATTTATTTACACTATTTACAAATGTTCACCCAATCCCTATGATTAGGTGTCAACAATCCTCAATTATAAAATAATGTTGTATACATTTTTCAAAGTTATTGAAAAAAGATATATGCTTTAGTTATAGTATTCAAGAAATATGAATTAGGTTATGAATACAATAAAATAGGTTAAAACCCCTATATTATAATAATAGTAATTCAAGTTTACTATATAGGCTAGAATTTGAGAGGAAAACAAGAATTACATGAAACTAGATATTATATATATCGATACACATTTTGGATTAACGAGCCCTTAAAGAATAAGAATGAATAGAAAATATATTACTATATAAAACAAAAAAACAATCGAATAATGGAAACCAAGGTAAATTGAGAATTCCATTTAATTAAAACAAGGATTACAATTTCATACATTGTTACAAAAGAGAACTTGATATCATGTATATAATTCAGAGATAGTAAGAAAATAAGTAAATATTTTATAAAGGCCACAAGCCTGAGGCAGAGACTCTAATGTTTGTAACATTCTATGACCCGGTTACAAACCCTAACCATTATAGGGTTAGAAATATATTAAGAAACCTGGATTTGGGTTTAATTAAAAAGAATATTTACATTGGTATCCATTGTAACATCAGGTAGAATCTGAGGAAATAGAATATTGTCGATCTATTGTAAGAAGAAATAATTCATTTTATACTTGTGACCCTAGCTCATTCAGTAGTAGGTCCAAATCAAAAGAAGTATCCCCTTGAGCCATACCTATAGAGGAAACATAAAAATTGGGTTAGAAATCAAAGGAGAAGTAACGAAAAGAAGTGATAGAGATGATAAATGAAATTAAGGGATATACTTGTAGAAGTCGATCACAGCTCCAACGACGTCAACCTACCAAAAACCCAAATGTAACCAAGGTTAAAATATTGGGTTGCAACCTTAAGTAATATAACTCACAGATAAATGATGAAAAAACTTAAGAGCACTATGTTTTAGTGACATAGATGATAAAAACTAGTAATGGCATTAGGGTTTAATGACTATAAACCCTAGGCATGAAATAAAACAAAAAAAATATTGGAAGAAGCATGAATGAGAACTTCCTCAAAAGAATTTCTAATTAAACGAGGAAACTAACAACGACCCCATCAAGGTAATATAAATCTTTTAAACAAGACTTGAATATGCTTAGTAAAAATACATTAGAGTAAATTTCAGCCTAAACGTGGCCTCCTAAGGAAAAATAATAAAATAATAGTTAAAAGAATATTTTTAATTGTATGTTTTACTTATCTCCTTATAGGTTTACTCAAATTTCAAGTGAATACACTTGTTGGATGTGGAATTAAATTTCACATCCAATGAGTACCCATTATCCATACTTTTGAGAAGAACCACATTGATCAAAATTGAGGCCTTACATTAAAAAAGCGTGTTGAACATGCTTTTTTAATGTATCTTCAATTGTTATCAATGCAAGTCTTCTCAAAAGTATGCATAATGGGTACTTATCGGATGTGGAATTTAATTCTGCATCCAACGAGTCTGTACATTTGAAATTTGAGTAAACGTATAAGTAGATAAGCAAAAAATGTAGTTTTGCTTATTTCCCTCCAAAATATTTACATGTACCTATTTAAGGGAATTTGATTAGTTTTTGTATTATGACATGGAAATTACATGAAATTTCATGGGAACCTTTAGGCTAAAATTTCCTCTAATGAAAACCTAGACAAACATAACCTGTATCTATTCCTAAATTAAATAACATTGACAAGGTTAGATATTTACCCTCAAAAATTCTAGAAGATTAAACCAAACCCTTGTGTATGCTATTCAATCAAAGTTATGTTGTCACATGTGCAAATTGAGAGCATAAATTAGGGAAACCCTTAAACTAAATGAACCTTGAAAACAAATTGAGTAGAAGGAACGTTCTATATAATATTACCCATCGAAGTGCACCTTCAGGTCTTGCTACTGAGATATCCACTTTCAATGTCAATTCTAGCAACAACAACCTATAACTTAACAAACCTGCAAACCATGGTGCAAGTTATATTAGAAAAGTGAATCAAATTCATAAGAGTAATGAGGAAATCTCATACTTGCAAGTATAAATGGACTTATATATAGTAAAATTACCAAATTTCACAATGTGTCAACCTATAACAACCATGAAGTTAAACATCCAATGCCTCAAAAACTTCAATATAACACCTACAAGATTTAGTTAACAAAATGTTGATGGAGTCCTTAGAGGCGTCGTAGGGTCAAGTGATGCTTTGGCCGCTACAATCAAAATCCAAAATGAGCAAATGAGTCGTGGGTAGGGTTTTCAACTCTTTGGAAAAACCTAAAGAAATTTCCATCATTATATCTAAAGATTTAATCTGAAACTTTAATAGTGCAAAAGTCAGGCTAGCCATGTGAAATCACATGGACCCTCGTCGCATGGCCTATGCAGCACATCACCATCTGTAAAGTGTGGGCTACTATACAATACCATATATCCCATATGGTTAACATGAAGTCCTCTTCCAAAGGTTTTGTTGAAGCGGCTACAACCACACTCCAAAATTTTGCCTTAGCTTTGTTTTGCAGACTCCTTACCAACCTTTCACAACACCTTGTCTTGCTTCATTAAGTACACAAGCTTCAATATTTTTCTTGCACAAAGACAGCCTTTTGATCAAAGCTTGATGCATTCCCATCACAGGTTGATCACCCGGAGTTGGTCCAGCTATAGGCTGAGAAGCTCCTGCAAGAAATTGTGCAATTTTGGAGGGCAACCATCCTTCCCTCCAAAAATTGCGCAATTCTGTCTAGCAGCTTGTTGGGTTCCAGAATAGCACAATCCTGCCAGTCAGGCTTCACCCAGAAAATTGCACAATCCTTCCCAGCAGGCCTGCTCAGCCCAAGAATTGCACAATCCTGGGTAGTAGTAAGATGCTCTACCTAGAAATTGTGCAAATCCCCTGGGTAGCCAGCCTAGCTCCCATCTAGAAATGTGTGTTTTCTCCCAGCAGTTGAGCAGTCTCATGCACGAGCAATTGGGTTGACTAGTTCCACACGGGACCAAGGAAGCTTGACTTGCATGCATTACTTGCTTTTTCCTGGAATAGAAAAAGGAAACATGCAAAAATCATCCCATGATTCAAGGAGCTATTTTCAGCAGCCAGATATTACTTACAAAATTGTTTTAGAACCTTTCCTCTAAGTGTCACTTTTTCCTAGATTTGTGGCATGCGCATCATAAGCTCAAACTTATTTATTCAACGCATCAAAGCTCATTATTTCACATCATCTTGGAGCTCTAACATCCCATAGCACATCAAGGACTCTTCGACACATCCGGCTCAGCTATTCACGACTAAGAGGTCTCAAGTTGTCTTTTTCAACATTTCTATCGCTTTTTGTGTTTTTGCTTGTGTGAGTGATGTTTTCTTCATTTCTTTGAGCACTTTTTGTCATTTACACGCATACTATCTTGTATTAGCACCATTTTAGTTTTTCATTACTATCTCACTGTTGTCGCATGCATGAAACTAATTTTCATGAACGGTCGTCGATTCGATGACTCACTTAACCCACATGCATGTTAATCTATTCACTGAATATTTCATTCGATTTTTGCATGCACAATCAATCACTTTTGCTTTCACTTAGTGTCACCATGCATTCACTTTCAGATTTTATTTTAGTTGCTTGTCAGCAAGTCTGGGAAACCTTGGCTCGGACTCTGCCTCACCGAGATAGCATTACACAATATGGGGAAGGAAGGCTCTATCTTCCTCTCAAAAAATTTGCATTTCTACCTAGGCACTGTCCTCCAAGACTACTTTGCACATTTCTAAGGGATAATGACTACTGGCCCAGAAAATTGTGCAATGTAGTCCTTGAGCCTGCAGTCATTGCCAGTTGGAATTTTGCATTGTGCAATCCCAGTGGTCAGCAGTCAGCCTGGATTGTGCATTGCGCAAATCCAATAACCAGTCTTGCCTCCCAGACAACCCAGGCTTCCTTTTGTGCAGTTCTGGTAGCCAGTCACCCAGCCTCCTAGAGAAAATTGTACAATCTTTGCCTATCCCCAGGTATATGTTATGTGATTCCCCGAATTTGCTTTGGTTTTCGCTGACAGATCTCTTTCCATGCATGTCGCTTTGTCTCCAGATCTTTCAGGTGTTGATCCTCCTTTTAGCAGTACAGGACCAATGGCCTCCAAGAGAGTGAGAACAAAGGACATTGAAAGAACTGCAACTGGAGTAGCAGTTGAGCAAGTGTCTACATGTCTACCAATCTATGAAGATACCAAGTTGTTTCTAGACAAGGACATCAACCTGAAATGGAAATAGGTAAATGAAGCATTTGCAGGCACTTTTGCGGAAGACCTCGAAGACTATCAGGTGTTTTTAAACATTCACAAGTCTGGATTGTACTGGATTGCATGCAAATACTTTGCGTTCCCATGGGCGAACATGATACACTGGATTGTCTCGCACACTGATCTTGAGACGATGACTCTGAGCAGTGTCAGTGGGACGAAGCTTGTCACCTTTTGGGCGCATGATTATGATGAGATGAATCAGATTTCAAAGCCCATGACTATCATGGAGACTCCTTTCATCTTACTAAGCAGCAGTGCCAACTCCAGAGACATTCTGAAGAAATGGGTAAAGGATCCGGCTAGATTTAGGATGACACCCAACCAGATCTACAAGTACGAATATACTGCGGAAGGCATATCAATACTTGGTCATATTTTCATGTTCACTGTATGGCCAAGAAAGCACAAAAACCTTCCCACAGATTTGGGTGATTGATCTAGGTCCGGGTGTGAAGAAGGACCTTTCCAAGACCTTTTACTTTCATGATGTGTTAAAATTTCCCTTTTAAGAGAACATTAAGGAATACAAGTGCACGCGGAAAAGAAGAGGAGCATGACAATCATCAGCGCATCAAAACAAAATTCGTTTTTAATGGAGTTCGTCTAAGAGGGACTCCATCTCTGGGCCCCAATCAAGGTGGTGTAGGCCACTGCATTAGATGTTATCAATAAAAGTGATGTAGACAAGAGTTTTCTATCTAGACCATACAAGGAAGAAGGTCCTCATGCATGAGTGGTTCTAAGAGATATTCTACAACTAGAACTCTCAATCAAAACTCCTATCAGTATGACCAAAAACATGCATGGTGCACATCCCACCAACAAGGAACAAAAGGGATGTCAAAGCAAACCAGATGCATAACGACAACAAGAGTATCCTAGAAACATACAAACGGATCTCAAAGCATAAAGTATATCATATGAAGATTCCTCATAACATGAAGCAAGGAATCATGACAACATGAAAATAAAGAAGATCCTGCATCAATATCAATCTAGGATTTGCAGCATAGTGTAAAAGAAGAAATATATGAATAAATCATATACCTCACACCAACCACGGGCCAACTGAACATATGAATGAAGAATTGGATAAATCAATCCATGGTGAACATTTTTTCACATTATCAATGTGCAGGCACAGTCCGTTACCAATCTGTCACGACATCACTATGAATGGCCATATGAAGAAGCGCTACTCTGAAGCAACTCTCAAAGTGCTGAAGGTTGTTGAAACACTGATCTCACAACATCAATATGCAAGAAGAATAAGTGATCGAAGAAGAATCGATCAAAGAAGCATTAATTAACAAATGAATTGATCACAAGAATCAATCGAAGAGAATAATCAATCAACAGTAACAGAACCGATCATAAAGAGAGAATCACTCAGGTCTTCTCGCTCTATAGATCTATGGCTATCTAGCCCTGTAGCACTCGAATTTGTCTGTAGCTCTGCGAATCTACCAGAATTTCAAGCACTCTCTGGCTATCATGCTTGGCTATAGCTCTCTGCGGTGCTCTAGCTATCTCTATGCAATGCCTGGCCATCTCGTTCTACGGATCTCCATCGGCGCAACCTCCTCATTGAGGTCCCTGGCATTCAGGCTCTCTAGCATTCCCCAACATAGGCTCTCAGGCTCTCTTGTACAGACTCTCTTTCTCTGGCACGCCACCCTCGGACTTTCTGTCATACCATTGCTACACAGCCTTCCGCGCTCTCCCCGGCTTTGTATCACCCATCATGTTTTATACATGATTGGGACAAGGTCGTATACAAATTGGGGTCATTTATGTTCAAAATAGAATTCATTTGCTTAGAAGCATCGGCCATTACAACAAAACTATGAAAATAGCCATCTTTTTGTTTTAAGAAATACACTGAAAACTAACAAATCCAACAAATCCCTTTAAAGCTAGACTTCAAAACAGTTTAAATCGGCCAAACAAACATTATCGGGTCCACTTTAATCGCTTATTGCATCGCATAACTAATTTAGCCAAAACCGGGAATACACTAAAAAGTATGAATTCCCGGATCTCAAATTTTATAAAATCGGATCTATTATTGCATCGGGTCCGCGCCTAATCGCAAGTTAGGATCGCTGATCGCCAAAGTTGATCATTATGATCACTGATTTAATCATGGGCATTGATCGACTTCCTAATCCGATGGCTGAGATTAAATCGCATATTGCTATCGCATCAGCCCGAGCTCCTTCCCGATATATTGGCATGTGCCGACACTGATCGCCGATTTAATTGTTGATTGCATAGACAACTCTCTGACATTTCCGATTGCCTACCCCCAACTCCGATATCGGAGATCACTGATCAGGGGTCCTAAAGGCCTGCCTTAATTCCACCCTTGGGACTATGCCGATTTTGATTTGCCTCTTAAGGCCTAAAGTCCAATTTTTATGGAAAAACCTCATTTTCTTAAGGATCAAACTAACCTTCTTTTCGTGATATCTTCGTCATTTGGACTCCGATTGATGAACCATTCACACCTCCACGATAAGGAAGCTGATCTCTTCGATCTGGTTCTGATTCGACATCATTTTGATCACTTTGATTTTTGAGCATTTCCATGCCATGGTGTTTGAAGATCCACCTGGATCAATCCACCCCACTAAGGATCTTTTCGTCCTCCAAAAGCATAAAAAGTAATCTGCATCTTTCGTTGTACCCTGTCTGCATCACAGATGTCCTAAAAAGGTCTCACTTCTTGTTACCAGGAATAGTGTCCACTTAGAGCTGCTATTCCCACTAAGACTGGTAGCTATCTCAGAAACAAACAAGTTAAAACTACTTTCACTTTCCTTTATGAAAAATAGACAAGAGGGGAACAAAGGATACCAACCTTTGTCTTGTGCTTGGTTCCTTGCCTGGTTCCTCTCCTTCTCGATAGATCTTTGCCATTCCTTCTTTGTCTACACAGCTTCAGAGAGCACTTTGGATCAAAGCGCATTAATATTATTGAAGAAAAGAGATCTTATAGTCATAAACAACACATGACCCGATATGTATTGACCACACAAGTGGCTATATGATTCAAACATACAAGATGTGAGGAAACCTGAATAGCTTTATTAATACAAGAAGTTAGAGGATTACAACCATTTTTTTTGACCCCATCATCACCTCAACAAGAAATCCTTCTTCACCTAAAGTTAAAATTACTCAACCATATATGATGTTACACCAGAAAAACCAACAACACTTCTCTACAAAAAAATTTCCAGCCTTGGATCTCTGTGATGAGGGATCATATATAATGATTGTAGGGTTGATTTAAGCTTCTGGGATTTTGATTTATGTCCTCTCTCTGATAGTTCTTGATTCCATTGGAGATTGATGATCTCTTACCATCCCTTGGCGAACTCAGAGAGGCAAGGTCAGAGGGTAAGTTTTTGGAAGATTTATGATCCTCCACCTCGCAAACTGTCTCTGCATTTGTCCATTTCCTCCCATCGCGCGCTACAGAGGATCATCCAGTATGCATCGCACCTTTTACACTGGGAATAGTTGCTTGCTCCCTTTCTTTTTTTATTTCTTTCTGGTCTAGTTTTGACCAGTTCTGAGCAGTTTTCTGTGGAGAACTTCTGGGAGATGATGTAATCAGCTGACCTTGTCCCTTTAGGTAGTGAAGCAACACTTTTAGGGACTTAGGAGCCCTCAGTTTATGGACATTTATGATTGGGGTTGTAGTGCCCAAAAATTTCTATAGCACTTCCCTCTCCTTCACCTTTGTTCTTCGGAGCCTTAAGCGACGAGATGACACCAACTACTTTTGCAACCTGTAGTACATGGATTTGAAATTACATGCTTTAAACGACATGACCAAACTAAAGAACCAAACATCCCCTACTCACCACGAGTTTATAACTCATACTTCATGGTCAAGTTTACAATAAGATGGACGTAATACTCCAGATATGACAACAAGGCCAACCGATCATGGTTGCTCCAAAAAGTGATGGAAAACACATCATCACTGCAACACATGATTTACATACATAAGGCCAAACATTATTGTTTCAACACATGACAGAAACATAACATCACTTTCAGAGTATTAATATGTGACTCAAAAGACGACTTAAAACATGACCGTACATCATTGTTGCTGACCAAGTGATGGAAACTCATCATCACTTTTACACAAAAAATGCAACAAATGATTTACAAAGAATGACCATGAAATGACAGCAAGTCAAAAGAACCATTTTTCACTTATCAACATGAATGGATCACCTCCTTTAGGTGGTTTTGCTTTTCGCACAACTGCTCTTCCTGGTTCATGCATCGACGCTTTGTCTTTAAGGTGTTGCTCTGGATGGAGCTTCTAGCAAGTGGCTCTCTAATGGCCATTTCTATCGCAATTACTGTAGTATGTTGTCTTCCTCCATACTTGCTTGACCTGTTTCTTTTCATGCTGTCAAGAGGGTTTTTCATGCCTCATGAATGCTGCCATTCTTTTCCAAAACTTGGAAAAGGTAAGGTTAGGTAAACCACAAAAGGTACATGTTTTTCGATGCCTTGATCTTTGTTCATTATTAACAACATGACCATAATCAAAATCAACATTCGAAGATTGAAAATGGTTATACCTTACTTTGTTGTCTTAGATGTAAGTATGGCGATGAGAGCTTGCCTCAGCGCTTTCCCTGCAATGAAAACTACCATGGGATGATGGGGATGTTTTCCCATCATTCTCTTTCCTTGACGATGTCTCAAATGAATCTAACACCTTCAAGCACTCTCCTTTAGTGTATCTCGAGCCTATAAATTGATGTTCATGCATAACCTCCAAAGGTTGTGTCATGCCTTGGTGGTTAGCACCAAGCTCTTTCTCCTCATGCCTTGTCTTTGTAAGGAGCCTCATATTTGTCCCTGTAATCTGGATCTCCAAATCTCCAACAGACATCATACTATCAGTAGATGAAATCGAAAGGAAATCAACATATTTTACCTTCTCTTTTGATTTGGAAAGAACCGATGAGAGCTATTCATCATTTGTTGTTGGTGGATCGCATTCCCCAACTTCTTTCCTACCATACCCAAGTCCTGCCTGACGGGGTAATTCCTCTACTTTGATGGGATTGACAATGCCTTGGCCATTAGTGCCTAAGCCTTTTCCTTCATACCGCATTCTCTTCAGCAATTTGGAGCCAATTCCTATGGTATGATTTTCAAAGACAGTGAAATCATCATCAGGAGATATACATGAAGATGGAGAACTACTTTTTGCCTCACATGGATAATGCTGCAACTTTTCCAAGGCCTCGTCCTTTGCTTGCAGATGTAGTAGCAAACTCTGCTTCTCCTCCTTTTCTTCATGTAGACACATCTTTAATTCATCATTCTCTGTTTGAAGATTATGTCTATCCTACTTCAGTTCTTTCATGGCCTCTTCTATGGCTTCCAACTGAAGTTGTAACTGCTCCTTTTCCTCTGTTTCATTATGTAGAGTTTCATATGCAATTTCCACTTTCTTGGAAATGTTAAGCATGGTCTCGTACATTTCTCTTTCATCCTCTGTCATTGCACGTTCCATTGTTCACATTGCAATTCACATCAATGCAAAGACCAGCTCTGATACCACTTGATCCAGGTCTCGGTGTGAAGAAGGACCTTTCCAAGACCTTTTACTTCCGTGATGTGTTCAAATTTCCCTTTTAAGAGAACATTAAGGAATACAAGTGCACATGGAAAAGAATAAGAGCATAACAATCATTAGCACATGAAAACAAAATCCATTGTTAACGAATTTCATCCAGGAGGGACTACGTCTCTGGACCCCAATCGAGGTGGTGTAGGCCGCTGCATTAGATGCTATCAATAAAAGTGATGTACATAAGAGTTTATTGTCTCAATCATACAAGGAAGAGGGCCTTCACTCGGGAGTGGCTCTAAGAGATATTCTACAACTAGAACTCTCAATCGAAACTCCTATCAGTATGACGAAAAACATGAATGGTGCACATCCCACCAACAAGGCACAAAAGGGATGTCAAAACAAAACACATGCACAACGACAACAAGAGTATCCCAGAAACATACAAAGGGATCTCAAAGCATAAAGTATATCATATGAAGGTTCCTCATAACATGAAGCAAGGAATCATAACAACATGAAATAAAGAAGATCCTGCATCAATATCAGTCTAGGATCTGCAACATAATGTAAAAGAAGAAATATATGAATAAATCATATACCTCACACCAACCACGGGCCAACAGAAGATATGAATGAAGAAGTGGATAAATCAATCCATGGTGAACATCTGTTCACATTATTAATGTGCAGGCACAATCCACTACCAATCTATCACATCATCACTATGAATGGCCATATGAAGAAGCGTTGCTCTAAAGCAACTGTCAAAGTGTTGAAGCTTGTTGAAACACTAATCTCACAACATCAATATGCAAGAAGAATAAGCGATTGAAGAAGAATCGATCAAAGAAGAATTAATCAATAGATGAATCGATCAAAAGAATCAATCGAATAGAATAATCGATCAACAGTTACAGAACTGATCATAAAGAGAGAATCACTCATGTATTCTCATTTTGTAGCTCTATGGCTATCTGGCCCTGTAGCACTCGAGTTTGTATGCAGCTCTGCGAATCTACCAGAATTTTAGGCACTCTCTGGCTATCATGCTTCACTGTAGCTCTCTGCATCACTCTAGCTATCTCTGTACAATGCCTGGACCTCTCGTTTTGCGGCTCTCCATCAACGCAACCTCCTCATTGAGGTCTCTAGCATTCCCCAACACGGGCTCTCGGGCTCTCTGGTATAGACTCTCTTCCTCTAGCACGCCACCCTCAGACTTTCTATCATACCATTGCTACACAGCCTTATGGCTCTCCTCGGCTCGATATCACCCATCGTGTTTTATACACATTTGGGACAAGTCCGTATACAAATCGGGGTCATTTATGTTCAAAATAGAAGCCGTTTTCTTAGAAGCATCGACTGTTGCAACAAAACTTTGAAAATATCCTTCTTTCTGTTTTAAAATAGAAATAAACTGAAAATTGACAAATCCGAAAAATCCCTTTAAAGCTGGACTTCAAAATAGTTTAAATCAACCCAACAAACCTTATCGGGTCCGCTTTAATCGCTTATCACATCGCATAACTAGTTTGGTCGAAACCGGGAATACACTAAAAAGTCTGAATTCCCGGATCTCAAATTTTATAAAATCGGATCTATTATTACGTCAGGTCCACACCTAATCACAAGTTGGGATCGTTGATCGCCGACGCTGATCGTTCCGATCACTGATTTAATCGTGGTTTTTGATCAGCTTCCTGATCTGATGGTTGATATTAACTCTCATATCGCTATCACATCGACCCGGGGTCCTTCGCCGATATATTGGCATGTGCCGACGTCGATTGCTTAGACAAATCTTCAACATCACCGATTACCTGCCCCTGACTCCGATATCGGAGATCTTTGATCAGGGTCCTAAAGGCCCACCTTAAGTCTTCCCTTGGGACTATGCCGATTGTGATTTTCCTCTTAAGGATTAAAGTCCAATTTTTATGGAAAAACCTCATTTTCTTAAGGATCAAGTTGACCTTCTTTTCACGATAACTTCGTCATCCAGACTCGGATTGACGAACCGTTCACACCTCCATGATCAGGAAGGTGAGCTCTTCGATCTGATCCTGATTTGACATCATTCTGATCACTTTGATTTTTGAGCATTTCCATGCCATGGTGTCTGAAGATCCACCTAGATTAGTGATCATGCTGGACCAACTGGCCAGAGAGGGTAAACCATGTAATTGGTTCGACATGTTGGCTCATCAGCTAAAGGAATAGGTAACGAAGGCTCGACAGTCACCTGGAGGTATGCAAGAAAAGATCTACATGTCCGCCTACATCTTAGATGCAATCTGTTCCCGGGCTTGGAGTGGGCATGATCACCGATGAAGACTATTATGAACACATATTGTAAGTTGTTGTCTGAATGTAGCTTCAGAGGAGTAATCACATGACTGTCTGATCATTTTGTCACCCCAGTTTACAAGATGATATTTGAACAAGATCCACCCTGCATACCGAAGGAATCAATGGAGGCACTGATAGACATTATTGATTGGTATGCCTTACCATACAGCACCTTCATATGAATTTTTAGCACGAAGAAGCCTTTGCATGTTCTACCGAAGCTTTACTTGGACATACTCGTCATGCAGGAAGTAGCATATCACATCTCGGTAAGATTGATAGCTAGACTGCACCGAAAGAAGAAGGCACTTTAGCCCGCTCCTCTGTTGCAGATTGGGTTATACGAGATTCGAAGTTTCAAGAAAGTGAATGTCGAAGTAGAAAAGATGAAGAAGTATCCATTCGACCTCTAAAGTTACAATCCTTATGACCCACATTGTCTTGTGAAGGATCACTACAAGAGAGTACAGTTCAATTAGATCCACAGGGTATGTCATTGGGTGGAGGAGGACCCATGGAGATATTGTTACAACTCCTCCAGAATCAATGAACCGGTCGGCTTCGCTTTGGAGTGGTTAGCAAAGCAACATGAAGCAGCATCCCAAAGAGCACCAGCAATAGAGGTAGCAGTAGTAGCAGAGGCAAGCATACCAGTGTGTGACAAGGGCAAGAGGAAGATTGTCAATCATGGAGGAAGAGAAAAGCTGCAAGTTCCAAGCATATCCATTGGTAGAGAAAGCAGCTATGGCTATAGGTGCAATGAGGCAATATCGCAACAAGAGAATCACACAAAGGCATAGGGAGAAGAGAAGAATGGAGGAAGTAGAGAAGCAGTTGCATGAGCTAAAGGAGAAACTCTAGAAGGAGCAAGATCTGTGCAAGTAGGAGAGGGAAGTGTAGCAACAACAGGTACAACAGGGGGCACAACATGTGTAAACATATGAAACAATAGCCATACTATTTTTGGATTCATCAGAACAGCTATCATCAAGAAGATAGTGTGAACCGTCATAGGAGAAGGACATCACTCGTGAGATAGAGCAAGCACTTCAATAGCTGGATACATATATGGAGCAACAAGAATTGGAACATGACATCGACCTTATGCCTCATCACTAAGAGTTCGACTAACCTTCTTCACCGCATCTAGATGATGAGAAAGTCTCAAGCAACCGAGGAGACACTGAGATCCTCGGAGATCATCCGGAAGGAGAGATGCACAACATCTCATTCAACGAGTCTCAACATAGAGTTGTGCAGTCTCATAGGGTGTCGATTTTGGATGATCATACATCTCCTACCCAAGTTGAGGAACGAGTGATTGTCTCTGACGTGCACAAACATCCAGTAGCTTTGGCCAGTGCAACTAGAGTGTATGCCGAAGCCACTAGTTGAATTGTTCACTTCCTGATAGTTGAAAATGAGCGAATGGCTAAAGAACTTCAGATGTTCAAGCAAGGAGGAGAGTTGGTGACAGTGTCCGCCTGAGCTAAACTAAAGAAGGCAACACTAGATGAATTATTGTCCCTTGACACAGTTATGTGAGTGTTGTACTCCAAGTTTGGCACCATGCATAAGGCAGTCGTCCATCTCAACGAATGGCAGCATCGATGTGCTAGAAGAGCACGTAACTTAACGAACTTGCATGCTACTGTTGGTTACATGCAAACATGGTCGATAAGATACAAGGGAACCCTGCTTCACTTGCCTAAGATAATGAAGGCCAGTGTGTTCAAGCTGAAGGCACGTATCTAGAGTCATATATGGAACTATGAAGAGCTCCCACAGCTCATCACTAGTATACAGGCTTCCCATGCACATGTGTTCAAGAGTATGGATGTTTTGGTGCACGCACATACAATCCCATCTATTAGGACTCTCAGCCAGGCGAAGACAAAGGCACGGATCCAACTAGAGCTTGACTCGTACTTCGACGATTTGATGTGCATCGCCACTAGGCTAGACTTGCCCATCAGTGCAGACATCATGCACAAGTATGTTGCTGGTCCAACCGCATTGAAGATAATGATGTGCATGCTCACAGACGAGTTGGACAGAGGATCTCGAGCAATGTACCCGAACGCTATGGATGCAAGAGTGAGGTTCCAGAAAGATGTCACCTTGGAGCACATGGACACCGTCGCGGACTACTATCTTGGCATCAGTATGTTACTGTTGATCAGTGTGAGGATGGTGAGGAGTTGTACTTCCATGGTTTTCTAGTTCATAGTGATGCCTAACATGGCTTGCTCAATCCATTTCTCTCACATGGGTACATGTGCATTGTAATGTAATGTCATGTCAAGTGTAAGTCAAGTGTTAATAGTTGGATGTAACAGTCATAAAGTAGATGAAGAGTCGTGAGGGTAGATGAACTATCACAAAGGGGAATGTCAAGGGTCACCCCACCCTTTGCTATAAATAGTCCCTCATAACTCATTGTATAGGCTTTTGGTCAGCCAAGCTTCTGATAAGACCATCTTCGAGAGAGCTTGGATAGTATTGTAACGAGCCTTGGCTTCTCCACTATGCAAATCTTGTACATCTCTTTGGAGGAGCAGGAATTTGTGGCTGTAATGTTCCACTATCAGAACTAGTGGTTGGACATGTATTTATTTTAGGACTAGAACTTACACTTCTTAATATGAAAAGAGCCATCACGTTTCATGCATAGTTTCTATTATATTCTATGTTATCTAGTGTACTCTAAGTGATATATGTATATGTTTACTTACGCATGCATGTATAGCTTTCCGTGTATGTAGGTATGAATCTTTCTGAAATGTGTTGTTGGTTTAACCATAACTTTGGATTGCTTTCTAACTTGCCTTCCATGTTGTGATGTATTTTTTCTCTTATGTTCCCTTCTTAACTGCATGCTATCACAGGTTTCCAAGGGGCGCACTCATCTCAACCCCTGTGTGTTAGAACCTCTCATGCACCTTCCTTGGCTAATTGCAATTGTCACACCCTTACTTCCAATAGAGTTATCTTACTTGCCTCTGTGTGAAATCACGGTCAAGGAATTACCATGCAACCCACTGCTGGGACTCCTACACCAAATAGTCTGAGGTCTAATTGGGAATTCTTACCGGGGAGATTTCCTGACATGTTGGCAGGTGTAGCACCATCAACATTTCCGGTGCTAGAAGGTGGGCCAGATGACAAGCTGTGTCCTCTCATCCTGTCTTGAACCTTTGCATATCTATTATGGATTCTTGCACTCTTCTCCCTCCGCGAAGTTTTTTGAATCATGAAGATGCCACCATCACGAGGGAGTTCTTTGATCTCTTGTCAACTTACACATATGATGGTGAAGGTGAAGTGGCCTGACCTGAGTTCTTACAAGACTTTCTTTCCATGTTTCAAGAGGAAGATGGATGTTCTGACAAACAGGCTAGCTCCTTGCTTGCACATGCACTTCACGAATTTCCACATCAATGGCTATGCATCCTACCGACTAACAGCGTGCACTCACTTGAGCACTTATGTGATCTCATTGAAGACACTTTCCATCATTTTGATATAGACCTTCTTGACCAAAAAAGGTTACAACAACGGAAGGCTCTGCATGAATCGACTATGGAATTTTGGAAGCACTTATGTGACCTATAGTTTCAAGCTCTAAAGGGCCAGATGAATTTTTTCTATCTTTGGGACTGGTTCACCTATTGTGTTAAGAAATTTTCTCATCCCAAGAAGAAGTTTGAAATCAAGCCTCACTTAACATTCTTCAGTGACGAACCTGTGCAATCTTAGAAGGATGTGGTCATTGTCACAAGTGACTATCCACCATCCCCTCATCAAACAGCTCCACCATTGTAGAGTGATGTTGAGGATCATTCTCGCACTCCTGCTCAGCTGTCACATCCTCCCAACATCACTTCGCTTAATTTTCACACAAATTTGGTTGTGAGCCCATCGAGTTGTCATATGCATTTTATTCCACAACCTTCGTCTTCACACCCGGTTGTTCCTCCGAATGATACTGCCTTGTGTTCTTCCATTCTGGACTCTACACTTGTTGTGAATGAGGAACAAGCCACTGATGGAGTTGGTGTTGCACAACCAGCATGCATTGTCATTCATGAAGAGTATGAGTGTGAGCTTGAGTGTCAACACTAAAGGATGACTCCCTTCCATCTGAGCCTCCTCCATTTTTTCCTGACATCTTTGGTGAACCTGCCATCCATGACTTTGCATTTGTATCTTCATCCACAGATGCACCCATTGTTGATCATTCACAGGACACACGGGATGTAGGTCCATTATCCAACGACAGAAAGGATAAGTTATTCATTGAGAATCCACTTGATTTTCATCTGCCTTTTCCGGAAACACAGAGGATGAATTTGTTCCCTTGTCATCTACCCCTTTGTTTGATTCATCAAACCATGAGAATGCCGATAAAATCGTTGATTTTTCTAATCATGGTTGTTGTGGTCCATTTACTCCCATATTCAATCATGATCATGTTTCTATCGTAGTTGATTTTTCAAAGCCACTGGTTTGTGATGATCTATCTAACGATGAATTTGAAACACTCAAGACTATCGAGGAACTTTAGCCTGAGCTAATGGTTATATCAGGCCCTCGCTCTCTTGGGGTTAGTCTCACTTCCGATCAGGAAACTGTCCAATCACAAAAGGTTCCTCATCACTCATCTGTATGCATTGAAGATCAATCTCACACACAGATCATGCTTCCTCCACTCAAACTGCATGATCCTATCACTCATGCTTTGGAGGAATCTTACATTGCAAGCACACATGCACGACGCAATCTGTCATTGTTTCTTTTGTTTTCTTGCATGTCACAGTCAAGAGTGTTCTTATGCTCTAAAGCTGCACGCAGTGTCGCACAACACCGTGGTAATTCCACGGACTACTCTTCATACACTTGCACACACTTATGTTCCATGGGCATCTTGGAGCACAAAATGTGGTTGTCTTCATTGTTATATCTTTCTTTCTTGTTGGTTCGCATAACTAGGTTGCTCACGGACCAAGCCTTCACCAACATGGGTCAACCAATGCGTCGATGACTGCATTGGAAATATCACTTCACTTGATCAGGCCCATGCATCGTTAGCTTAGGAGTAGGAGTAGTATTTTCTTTCAGTTTGTTTTCTTGCATGCTTGTTTGCTTACTTGTTTTGTTTGTTTGTTTGCTTTCTTGCTTTCTTTCTTACTAGCTTTGCTTTCACTTTCACTTCTGATTCTGCTTTTCTTGTTGTTGGTTAGTTTTCTTGTTTTGTTCGTAGGTTAGTTTCACATGAAACCATGTATGATTCTTGAAACAAGCTGGGTAAAATACAAGGGGCCTTGTGCAGCTATCACTCCTTGGTTATCTGTCATCTTGCCTTTGTATGAAGATCTTGTTACTTTTAGTCCACGATACGTCAAAGGAGAATATGTATTGTTCGAAGTAAACCTTGGTGAAAACACAACGCTTGCGCGCTAACTAGTGTCACCTACTCTAGTCAGTTGTTTTCGAGTTAACCCTTGTCAGCTCAGTTAAGCAGAGTAAGGTGAGGGGGAAAACCTTAACAGGCACGTCAGAGGTATAATAAACTACTTCTCTACTGGAAAAACTTCTTCTACTCTCAATAAGTTGAGATCCCTCCTCCACCTTGTTGTGGGCGAGAGCACCCTAGGGTTTTGGGTTGAGAACCCGAATAGAGAAGAGGGAAAACCACAATAAGGAATGCTCAAGAAATCAACCTAAATGCTTATTCTACTGAACTATGGAAGAGTGTCCTTACTCGAGAGTCCTACGTTTGAGTAGATCATGTAGGGTGAAAACCCTCAACTTCTCTTGATATCTTCGAAACCTAAAAATTATTCAAATGAAACACATACAACAGTGGAAACATAAATCATGTTAATGATATTAACTTTAAATCATACAAATGAATGAACAATTACACATCAATGTAAGATTCATAAATGAATTACAATATAAATATATGCATAAACACATTTAATATCGGAAACAGAACGACATTCCTTTATTGAAGTTAGCTACAAGTAAAGTGGAGAAATACAACCTGAGTCCTTCGATGGCTCCAAGCAAAACCGTCCTCCGAAGCTGTCCTTTCCAGGCCTCAACAATCTTCCTCCATCACCAATACAAGGATATCTTCAAGAAAAATGAAGGATATCTCCAACAAGGAAACAAGGGTTTCCTAAAGCTTTGGGGAGTGCAAAAGGCACAGGGATTTCGTCAAACTCAATAAGGGATAATATCACTATAGTATCACTATCTCATATCTTCTCCCTTAAGGCCTTCCCATGGAGGTTTATTTATACTTCTCCAAATTATTTTTTTTAGTTGGGAAATAGTTGGGCCATGGGCAATAGGAGGTGAGTAACAGGTAAAACCCATGAACTCCACCTAAAATTAAGGAAATTTATTTATTTTAAGTGTTTCAACATATGTACGTGGGTTGGGTGTATGCTGACCCGCGTGTACACACTTTTATCACAAGGCAAAGTAGCATATAGGGAATAAAACATTGTTTTTTAGATTTTGGACCAAGTCTGGAAGGTAGGGTTTCCCTAGGCCATTATCAGAGCATCAGATCTACCAAGAGTGGTAAATGGTGCTATAACACGCCTCTGAAACAAATAAGTTCTATGAACAGTTATGAAAAATGAAAATGAAAAATGAAAAATGAATAAGGCAAAAGAAGAGAAAGGCTTCTTACGCAACGAGGTGATGAAAGTAACTCCACCTGGGTACTGACCAGGCTCGTTGGCAGCGGAGCCATGCTTGTGTTCCTATGTGGCTCTATTGAGGTACTATCCAGGCCTGCTGGCAGCGGAGCAACACCATAGATGAAACTAAGACTTTAACGACTATAGATCTTGTGCACCAATATACCCGTCAACCCCAATCGAAACAACTGTGTTTCCTTGACTTGGAATGTGTGTCAACCGACGAAAAGCTTGGTAGATGCTACATCTTACAATTAAGCTAGTGCGAAACCAAGATGAGCTGAGAACTGAACAATACTTTTGGAGGTGTTAGACTTGCTTTTCACGAACAAGCTCCATTCAGAGAGCTAGAGTTCTACTAGTGTGTCGCCAAGTGTTGTAGCGGCTACAACCACCCTCCAAAATTTTTCCTTAGCTTCGTTTTGGAGCCTCCCTACAAACCTTTCACAACACCTTGTCTTGCTTCATCAAGTACACAAGCTTTAATGTTTTTCTTGCACAAAGACAACCTGTTAATCAAAGCTTGATCCATTCCCCTCACATGTTGATCATCTAGACTTGGTCCAACTGCAGGCTTAGAAGATCCCCCAAGAAATTATGCAATTCTGGAGGGAAACCATCCTTCCCTCCAAAATTGTGCAATTCTGTCTGGTAGCTTGCTGGGTTCCAGTATTGCGCAATCCTACCAGTCAGGCTTCACCCAGAAAACTTGGCAATCCTTCCCAGCAGGCTTGCTCAACCTAGAAATTGTACAATCCTGAGCAACAGTCAGCTGCTCTACCCAAAATTTGTGCAAATATCTTGGGCAACTAGCCCATCTCCCATCCATAAATGCACATTTTCTCCTAGCGGTTGAGCAACCTCATGCATGAGCAATTGGGTTGACCAATTCCACCCGGGACCAACGAAACTTGACTTGCATGCATGACTTTCTTTTTCCTGAAATATCAAAATGCAGCATGCAAAAAGCATCCCATGATTCAAGGAGCTATTTTTAGTAGCTAGAGGTTACTTGCAAAACCTTTTTAGAACCTTTCCTCCAAGTGTCACTTTTTCCTAGATTTGTGGCATGCACATCATAAGCTCAAAATTATTTATTCGACACATCATAACTCATTATTTCACATCGATCTTGGAGCTCTGACATCCCACAAAACATCCAAGACTCTTCGACACATCCAACTAAGCTATTCATGAGTAAGTGGTCTCAACTTATCTTTTTCAGCATTTATGTCACTTTTTGTGTTATTTCTAGTGTGAGTGTTATTTGCTTGATTTATTTGAGCGCTTTCTTTTTTTACATGCATACTAGCTTGTACTAGCACCATTTCCATTTTCATTGCTATCTCATTGTTGTCCCATGCATGAAACTATTTTGCACGAACAGTCGTCGATTCGGCAACTCGCTTCACCCACATGCATGTTGATCTGTTCACTAAATATTTCATTTAGTGTTTGCATGAACAATCAATCACTTCTACTTTCACTTAGTGTCGCCATGCATTCACTTTCAGATTTTCTTTCAGTTGCCCGTCAGCGAGTCTGGGCAACCTTGGCATAGACTCTGCCTCACCGAGACAACATTGCTCAATCCGAGGAAGGAAGGATTTTTCTTCCTCTCCACAAATGCGTATTTCTGCCCACGCACTGTCCTCTAAGAATTATTTGCTCATTTCTGAGGGACAATGACTGTTGGCCTAGAAAATTGTGCAATGCATTCCCTGAGCCTGCAGTCATTCCTAGCTGGAATTGCACATTGTACAATCCCAGTAGTTAGCAGTCAGCCTGGATTGTGCATTGCGCAAATCCAACAACCATTCTTTCCTCCCACATATCCCAAACTTCCTTTGGTGTATTTTTTGCAGCTAGTCACCCATCCTCCTAGAGAAAATTGTGCAATCATTGCCTATCATTCCCCATGTATATGTTATGTCATTCCCCGAATTTGCTTTGGTTTTTGCTAACATATTTCTTGCCATGCATGTTGCTTTGTCTCCAGATATTTCAAGTGTTCATCTGCCTCTTAGAAATACAGGACCAATGGCCTCCAAGAGAGTGATATCAAAGGACACTAATGGAAGTGCAAATAGAGAAGCAATTGAACAAGTGTCCGCATGTCTACTGATCTATGAAGATACCAAGTTGTTTCTAGACAGGGACATCAAGCTGAAATGGCAAGAGGTCAATGAAGAATTTTCAGGAACTTTTTGAGAAGACCTCAAAGACTGTCAGGTGTATGTGAACATTCACAAGTCTAGCTTGTACCAGATTGCATGTAGATACCCCACATTCCCATGCGCGAACATGATACACTAGATCGTCTCACACACTGATCCCAAGATGATGCCTATAAGCATTTTCAATAGGATGAAGCTTTCCACCTTCTGGGCACATGATTATGATGAGATGTATTAGATGCAGAAGCCCATGACTATCATGGAGACTCCTTTCAGCTTACTAAGTAGCAGTGCCAACTCTAGAGACATTCTGAAGAATTAGGTAAAGGAGCTGGCTAGATTTAGGATGACACCCAACCAGATGTAAAAGACAAAGATATCGCGGAAGGTGTATCAATAGTTGGTCATATTTTCATGTCGACTATATGGCCAAGAAAGCACGGAAACCTTCCCACAGAGTTGGGTGATCATGCTGGACCAACTGGCGAGAGAGGGTAAACCATGTAACTAGTTTGGCATGTTGGATCATTAGTTGAAGGAACAGGTAACGAAGGCTTGACAGTCACCTGGAGGTATGCAAGTAGAGATTTACATGTCCGCCTACATCTTAGATGCATTTTTTTCTTGAAAGGAGTTCCTGAGCTTGGAGTGGGCATGGTCACCGGCAGAGACTGTTGTGAACATATATTGTAAGTTGTTGTCCGAATGCAGATTCAGAGGAGTAATCACATGGTTTTCCATTCATTTTGTCACCCAATTTTACAAGATGATATTCGAACAGGATCCACCCTGCATGTCAAAGGAAGAAATGGAGGCATTGATAGACATTCCAGATTGGTATGTGTCACCGTCTGGCACCTTCATACAAACGTTTAGCGCAGATAAGCCTTTGCATGTTCTACCGAAGCTTGCCTTTGACATACTCATCATGCAGGAAGTAGCATATCACATCTCGGCAGGATTGGTAGCTAGACTGCATCGAAAGGAGAAGGAACCTTGGCCTGCTCGTCCATTATGGATTGATTTATACAAGATTTAGAGTTTCAAGCAAGTAGATGTCGAAGAAGAATAGATGAAGAAGGATCCATTCGACCTCCAAAGTTACAATCCGTATGACCCACATTTTCTTGTGAAGGGTCACTGCATGAGACTACAATTTAACTGGATCCATGGGGCATGTCACTGGGCGGAGGAGGACCCATCAACATATTGTTACGACTCCTCCACACTCAATGAATTAGTCGGCTTCACTATCGAGTGGTTAACGAAGCAACGTGAAGCAGCATCCCAGAGAGAACCAACACTAGAGGCAATAGTAGCAGTAGAGGCAAGCATACTAGAGTGCGACAAGGGCAAGAGAAAGATTGTCGATCACACAGAGGAAGAGCAAAGAACCAAACTTCTGAGCAGATCAATTGGTAGAGAAAGTAGCTATGGCTATAGAGGTAAAGAGGAAACATCGTGACAAACGAATCGTGCAAAGGCAGAGGGAGGAGAGAAGAATGGAGGAAGCAAAGAAGGAGTTGCATGAGATGGAGGAGCAACTCCGAAAGGAGCAAGAGGTGCACAAGTAGGAGAGGGAAGCGCAATAGCAACAGGTACAGTAGGGGGCGCAAGATGTGAAAACAGATGAAATAACGCCCGTACTAATAGTGGATTCATCAAAATAGGTGGCATTAGGCAGATAGTTTGAACCATCACAGGAACAGAACTTCACTCATGAGATAGAGCAAGCACTTCAACAGTTGGATACAAATATGGAGCAATGAGAATGGGAACAGGACATTGAACTTATGCCTCATCACCAAGAGGTCAACTTGCCTGCTTTACCGCATCCAAATGATGACCAAGTCTCAAGCGACCGAGGAGGCACTGAGATCCTTGGAGATCAGCTAGAAGGAGAGATGCACAGCATCTCATTCGACGAGTCTCAACATAGAGTTGTGTAGTCTCGTAGGGTGTCAGCTCTAGATGATCATACATCTCCTACACAATTTGAGGAATGAGTGATCATGTCTAACATGTGCAAACATCCAACAGCCTTTGCTGATGCAACTAGAGTGTATGCCAAAGCCACTAGTTCAAGTGTTCGCATCCTGATAGTTGAAAATGAGCGAATGGCTAAAGAACTTGAAACGACCAAGCAAGGAGGAGAGTTGGTGACAGCGTCCACCCAAGTTGAGCTGAAGAAGGCAATACTAGATGAAGTATTGTCCCTTGACACAGTTATGTGAGCGTTGTACTTCAAGTTTGGCACCATGCATAAGGCAGTCGTCCATCTCAATGGATGGCAGCAACGATGTGCTAGAAAAGCATGTATCTTGAAGAACTTGCATGTTGATGTTGATTAAATGGAAACATGGACAATGAGATACAAGGGAGCCTCGCTTCACTGTTGGCATTATGATTCTGGTTTGGCTCTATGGTACAGGGTTGTACTTGATGGAAACTCACTCATGTGGTAGATCTCAGTTCAGGCACTCAAAATCATGGAAATTAAGATACCCGCAGGTAATCCTAGAAGAAGCTGCAGACCCACAGGTACACCGTCCAAGGTGTGCGGATATGCACGCAGGTGTTCCGTTCAGAAGGTGCGGACCCCAGTTTCACTCTCTCCAATGCATAAAATCATGTGCACGTGGGAATCTTCATGAATGGTTCATGGTATTAGTCTGACAGTTTTTTATCCTATGGTTTTGGTCCGTGGTATTGCATCTACAAATATTGATCCAAGGTATTGGGTTCATGGTATTGTGTTATTATGGTTTTGGACCATGGTATTGTGAATGGCTTACCTATAAAAAGGAGAGGAGATCTCTTGGCCATATACTTGTGAAATTTTAATATCTTAAGATCTGAAATTTTGGGTGATTGGTTTTAAAAACTAGATTTAAATCAAGGAGAAAACGTAAGGCGAATCTATTGACAAGTCGTGATCTCTCGGGCGCATGAACAGATTTGTGGATCTGACTAACTGTGGCACATTGGAGGACTGTTAATTTGGCCCTAATCAGAAGTCCGTAGGTGATCCAAAGGAGCAATGCGGGGGGTACGCAGTGCAGAAAAGGGTTCAGTGCGAGCTACGCAATACCAGAGAAGGCGCAGTGCGGGTCACACACAGCGCTGCAAAAGGAGAAATGCGAGGTACGCAGTGCGAGGAAAGGCACAGTGCGGAAGTAGGCTGTCTGTCAGACAGTGAGAATGCGGACCTGAGAAGAAGTATGCAGGGCAGAAGAACCACCAGTGCGGATCTACGCAGTTTAGTCTGAGAAAAGTTGCGGATATTCGCAGGCCCCTCTTGGTGATGTTGCGGACTTATTTTGAAACTTTTGTTGACTATCTTTTATCTATTGCAACAAAATTCTGGGTTTAGATTTCTGGTATTACTTTTCTGTTTACAGCATTTTGAAATGTTGGGTAATTCATTGGTCGATTATATAAGGAGATTGGGTGATTTATATGTACTTGATGAATATTTGATGTTCATGGATCCAGTCTGGAAATTTATGAAACGTGGTCCTTAAAAGAAATAAAAGAGCTAAGGGGGTTATAGCTCCCTTCTAGGAGAGAATGGAAAACGAGAGTGAGTTGTAGCTCTCTGCAGGTTGCAGCCTGCATACTGGTAAAGGACTGCACCAGTACAAAATCATTGTAAAATAAGTTTCTAATTGAAAGAAGATAGAGACATATTGCAGCAGGTGGTTTTCACCCACATTGGGTTTCCACCTTATATCTAGTGTTCTTTGGTGTGACTATCTGTTTTTCTTGTTTCATGCTCATTATTATATGATACTAACATACAAGTTAATGATCAATATCTGAAGATTAAATTAAGGAAGGCATATTGAAAGGAACTTGATAATACTGATTCACCCCCCCTCTCAGTATTATTTCCAACAATTGGTATCAGAGCAGGTCCTTTTGAAGAAGTTTGATCGCTTGAAGGAAGATCTTTCATCATGAGCAACTATGAGAGGGAAGCATCAATTAGGCCACCGGATTTTGATGGGACAAACTTCCTATATTGGAAGGTGAGAGTTACTACCTATCTTCAATCTCTTGGTACTGAAGTCTGGGATATCATAGATACAGGGTATATTTTTCCATCAGCAACTCCTACAAATCCGGCTGAGAAGAAGAAATATGAAACAAATGCAAAGGCGATCAATAATCTATTGGGATGTCTATCGCAATCAGAATTTGTCAAAGTTATGCAGTATAAATCCGCAAAGGAAATATGGGACAAGATTGTTCTAAGCTATGAAGGAGATGATCAGGTAAAACGAGCAAAACTTCAAACCCTCAAAATTTAGTATGAAAATCTCAGAATGTACAATGATGAAAGTGTGGCTAACTATTTTCTTCGTGTAGATGAGATTGTAAATTGTATGAAAAATTTGGGTGAAGAAGTAAAAGAGGATGTTGTGGTTGAAAAAGTTCTAAGATCTTTGTCCCCTAGGTTTGAATCTAAATTTTCTGCAATAGAAGAAAAGGAGAATCTTCAAAACCTTAAAATGTCACAGCTGCATGGAATTCTAATTGCTTACAAAATGAGGAAAGGAGGACCATAAGACAGGAGAGAAGCTACCTTCAAGGCTTCTGGCAAAGGAGACTACTATGAGTGAGGACACATATCAGATGAAGAAGAAGAATCAAATTTTGTCAAGAATCTTCAATGAGGTGTTGGACAATTCCGAGATAAGTTACCTTTCAAATGCTTTGCTTGTGGAAGAGTAGGTCACTATGCTGGCAAATGTCCTCACAAGGATAAGGGGAAGGAACCTGTTAGATGGAACAAGAAACAAAATGCAAATAAGAAAAGCTATTACACTCATGAAGATAGTGATGGACTATCAAATAGTGATAAAGATGAACGAGGTAATCACTATAAACTTTTAATGGCCTTTGAGGACGAGGATTATGTGGATGCTATAGATGTGGATGGCTTTTATGAAGAGATTTCTAGACTCAAAAGATGTTTAGAAGAAAAGAATATGATCATTGATACTCTGCAGTTTCAACTTGATGAAAAAGAAAAATCTCTTGAGAAGTTAGAATGTGAAATTGTTGGTTTTAGAAAAGAAATTGAGAAAACAAAGGCCCTTAATCTTAAATTTGTTAAAGGATTTGAAACTCTGGATAAGATTATCAGTGTGCAACGTTCCCCTTTAATCAAGACAGGTCTGGGGTATAATGGAGAAACATCGCAAGCTTCCACCTCCAAAAGTTATCTTGATGCAGTAAGAAGGAGTGAGAAAAGGCCTAATAGAAATCATCAGGTAAATCAGGGACAGTCTTCCGCAAGGACGAACAAAGACTATCAAGAAAATCGAGGGCATGCTACCTTAAGAACAAACAGAAGCTACAACCAGCCACAGGTAAAATCTTCCCAATTTTCTTCAAGAATTGATGGCAGTAGAAACTACAATCGGTTGGATGATAGTCGCAGGAATTTCTTCAATGGCCAATGTTTCTCTTTCCATAACTTTGGTCACAAAGCAGCTCAATGTGTTGCCTATAAGACAATCATGACTAGAGAAGCTCAAAAACAAAGAAGTATGCCTGCAATCACAAAGAGGACCTATAACAACTTTTCCGCCCTTGAAAATGAAATTGAATGTTCTATTTGTAACAATTTTGGTCATGAAGATTCTGAATGCAGGAGCAAGTTTTGGAAGGCAACTCAGAAGGAACAAACCTCAAGTGCCAAAACATGGAGAATAAGGAACCTCAACCAGAAAGATGTGGGATAGCTTTATATGCAGAAGGACAGGAAAATCAATGGTACATCAACAGCAGTTGTTCGAAACATATGACAGGTGATAAAGAAAAACTTGAATCATATACTACTTTAGAAAAGGGAAAGAAAGTTTCTTTTGGAAATGATACCCCTGCAGCCATAAAATGAAAAGGCATTGCTCAGTTGAAAGATACGGTTAAAGCTGGAAATGTTTTGTATGTCGATGGCTTGAAGCATAATTTATTGCGTGTTAGCCAGATGTGTAATAATGGAACCGAGGTAATATTTCGATTAGATGGGTGTAGTGTTCATGATCTTGATATAGGATGAACAGTACTCAAAGGCAAAAGAACTCCAAATAATCTATACATATTTGAAGAAGGAGAACAACAATGTTATTTGAGCAAAAATGATGAACACTGGTTATGGCACCGAAAGTTGGGGCATTTAAGCTTTTCACAAATAAGGAAAGCATGCAAATACCAGGCAGTCTTCCAGACATCAAAATTCCAGACAACACCATATGCAAATCATGTCAGTTTGGGAAGCAAACCAGAACTAACTTCCCTGAGAAGGAAGGATCAGCCAGCAGGCCTCTTGAGCTAGTTCATACAGACGTATGCGGTCCATTCAGGACAAGGTCAACTCGAGGAGAAGAATACCTTATATTATTCATTGACAACTTCTCTAGGATGGTTTGGTTAGGACTTATGAAGCACAAGGACGAAGCATTCGAAAAATTCAAATCCTTCAAAGCCTTGGTTGAGAATGAATCAGATTACAAAATTAAGTGCCTCAGGTCAGACAAAGGTGGGGAGTTTACCTCAAATGAATTTTTTGATTTCTATGAAGAACATGGAATAAGAAGGGAATTCTCTACAGCTAGGACTCCTCAGAAAAATGGAGTAGTGGAAAGGATGAAGAGAACAGTCCAACAAATGGCTCATGCTATGCTTGATGAATCTGGAACTCCCGCAACCTTCTGGGGTGAAGCTGCATATGCTGCGGTTGTTATTCTCAACAAAACAAATGTCCGAGTGAATAGCACACAAACTCCGCATGAGCTCTGGTATGGTGAGACTCCTTCGGTAAAGCATTTCAAAATATTTGGGAGCAAATGCTATATTAAGAATACTGATGAACAACTTGGAAAACTTGAACCTAGAGTAGATGAAGGCATTCTTCTTGGTTATTCTCCCTACAGCAAAGCATATGTGTTATAATAAGAGACTTGGAAGAATTGTTGACAGCATTGATGTAGTGGTTGATGAAAAAGGATACATCCCAAGGCAAGTAAATCATGAAGATATCAAAAAGGATGATGACTACTCTCCAAATCAGATAGATGATGAAGAAGAACCTCAAGAGGCACCTGAGGAACAGATAAGGATAGAAGAAAAGACTCCATCGAGGTATGTTCAGAAGAATCATCCAGAATCTCAGATTTTGGGGCAAAAAGAAGCAGGTGTACAAACTAGAAGAACAATTGCAGAAGCCTCAAGCTATTTGGCATTGCTCTCCTCCACTGAGCCACAAAATGTAAAAGAGGCATGCAAGGATGAATGTTGGATCAAGGAAATGGATGAAGAACTTGAGCAGATTGAAAAGAACAAAACTTGGGAGTTGGTTCCTAGACCAAAAGATAAGAATGTCATAGGGACAAAATGGATCTTCAAGAACAAGTTGAATGAAAATGGGGAAGTTATTAGAAACAAGGCTATACTTGTTTGTAAAGGGTATGGTCAACAAGAAGGAATAGACTTTGAAGAAACTTTTGCTCTTGTTGCTAGACTTGAGGCCATCCAAATGTTCCTTGCTCTCTCAAGCTTTCAAAAGTTCAAAGTTTTTCAAATGGACGTGAAATCAGCCTTTCTGAATGGGGACTTAGAAGAAGAAGTGTACATTGAGCAACCAGATGGTTTCATCCTTGGAAATGATCCAAATCTTGTATGCAGACTAAAAAAGGCTCTCTATGGTCTTAAACAGGCTCCAAGGGCTTCGTACTATCGTTTGGACAAATATGTTCATCAACAAGGTTTTTCAAAAGGATCAGCAGATAGTAATCTTTATATAAAAATTGAAAATGACAAATTGATAATACTTGTTGTGTATGTAGATGATATTATCTTTGGCAGCAATGAAGAAGCTATGAATCAAAGCTTTGCCTTGGTGATGTAGAAAGAATTCGAAAATGTCTTTGCTTGGAAAACTGACATACTTTCTTGGATTGCAAATCCAACAAAATGATGGCGGGATCTTCTTGTCTCAAACCAAGTATCTCAAGCAGATTTTGAAGAAATATGTCATGGAAGATGCAAAACCAATATGTACCCCCATGGTCACAGGATGCAGCCTCAGTGAAAATGATGAATCAACATCAGTGCATCAACCAACCTACAGGTCTATGATTAGAAGTCTACTTTATTTGACAGGTACTCGAACAGACATCATGCATGCAGTGGGAATAGTTGGAAGATTTCAGGAAAATCCAAAGGAAACTCATCTTCAGGCAGTGAAGAGAATCTTTAAGTATCTTCAAGGAACTCAAAACTATGGCTTAATCCTAGAGATACAAATCTCACACTTCATGCTTATATAGATGCAGATTGGGCCGGAAGCGTGGATGACAGGAAGAGCACAAGTGGTGGTGCATTCTTTATGGGTTCCAGATTAGTATCTTGGTTCAGCAAGAAACAGAGTTAGATTGCTTTATCTACAGTTGAAGCGGAATATGTGGCTGCTGCATCTTGCTGCACTCAACTTCTTTGGATGATGCAGACCTTGCAGGACTTTCAAATCACTTGTAATCCACCTATCTCCATCTTATGTGATAATATAAGTGAAATTAGCATTTCAAAGAACCGAGTCATGCATTCAAAGACCAAGCACATACCAATCAAGTATCACTTTCTCAGGGAACAAGTGCTTGAACAAAAGGTCAAGTTGGAGTATGTTCCTTCTAAGGAACAAGTTGCTGATATTCTCACCAAACCATTGCCCAGGGAGACCTTTGAATACCTCAGGCAAAAGATGGGGGTAGTTGATGCATCATCTTGTTGTTGAATCTCATCTGTTGGTTGTACGCGAGATTTATATGTGGTATACATGTAAATTTGCTGGTTTATGGATTGGTTGTAGATCGATGGCACAAGTTCAGGGGGAGCACATATAATGCATTGTATGCATTATGGTAGCACAGAAGGAGAACATGGATGCTGATCTGAACATGGCTGCAATATGTCTCTATCTCATTCATGGTCATGGTTGATTATGGTTCTTCTTGAAGAAATTTATGGTAGATTATGGATCTGGTCAGGGGGAGCATTATCAGCAGAGCAAAGACTTAAGCATGTTCTCAAGGGGAGCATAACCCTTTGCCCTTGATGTCAAAGGGGGAGAATGACATTGAGGATCTTGAGGTTGCCATCAGGTCCAAACGGGGAGATTGTTGGCATTATGATTCTGGTTTGGCTCTATGGTACAGGTGTTGTACTTGATGGCAACTCACTCTTGTGGCTGATCTCAGTTCAGGCACTCAAAATCATGGAAATTAAGATACCCACAGGTAATCCTAGAAGAAGCTACGGACCCGCAGGTACGGAGACCAAGGTGTGCGTGCATGTACGCAGGTGATACGTTTAGAAGGTGCGGACCCCAGTTTCACTCTCTCCAATGCATAAAAGTGTGTGCACGTGGGAATATTCATGATTGGGTTCATGGTATTATGCTATTATGGTTTTGGACCATGGTATTGAGAAGGGCTTGCCTATAAAAAGGAAAGGAGATCTCTTGGCCAAACACTTGTGAAATTTGAATATCTTAAGATCTGAAATTTTGGGTGATTGGTTTTAAAAGCTATATCTAAATCAAGGAGATAACTTAAGGTGAATCTATTGACATGTCGTGATCTCTCGGGCGCATGAACAAATCTGCGGATCTGACTGACTGTGGCACATTGGAGGACTGTAAATTTGGCCCTAATCAGAAGTCCGCAGGCGATCCGAAGGTGCAGTGCGGGGGTACGCAGCTCAGTAAAAGGCTCAGTGCGGGAGTACGCTGCGAAGCCAAAGGCGTAGTGCGGGATACGCAGCACAGGAGAAGGCACAGTGCGAGGCGCACGCAGCACAGAAAAGGGCGAAGTGCGAGGTACGCAGGTAAGAAGAAGGCACAGTGTGGATGTACGCTGTAAGTCAGAAGTAAAGGTGCGGATCTAAAGAAAAGTACACAGAGCAGAAGAACAACCAGTGCGGATCTGCGCAGTTCAGTCTCAGAAGAGCTGTGGATATACGCAGGCCCCTGTTGGTGAAGTTGCGGTCTTATCTTGAAACATTTTTTGATTGTCTTTTATCTATTGCAGCAGAGTTCTGGGTTTAGATTTCTAGTATTACTTTTCTGTTTACAGCATTCTGAAAAGTTGGGTGATTCATTGGTTCATTGTATAAGGAGATTGGGTGATTTACATGTACTTGATGATTATTTGATGTTCATGGATCCAGTTTGAAAATTAATGAAACGTGGTCCTTAAAGAAGTAAAAGGGCTAAGGGGGTTGTAGCTCCCTTCCAGGAGAGACTGGAAAACGAGAGAGAGTTGTAGCTCTCTGCAAGTTGAAACCTGCGTACTAGTAAAGGACTGCATCAATACAAAATCATTGTAAAAGAAGTTTCTAATTGAAAGAAGATAGAGACATATTGCAGCAGGTGATTTTCACCCACATTGGGTTTCCACCTTATATCTGGTGTTCTTTGGTGTGACTATCTATTTTTCTTGTTTCATGTTCATATACAAGTTAATGATCAATAAATTAAAGAAGGCATATTGAAAAGAATTTGATAACATTGATTCAACCCCCCCCCCCCTCTCAGTATTATTTCCAACAATGTGGCGCCTAAATTTCTATGAATTGTGTTACTATGGGGCTCAAGGGCCTATTTATTATTGAAGATCATGAGAAAACCACAAACAACCAAAATCCTAACCCCAAGATATGTAACACCAAGAGTTTGTGGGCCCCATTGGGGTTAGTTGGGCGACCAACTTCCCGGGGTCGTAACTTGGTCATATTATCTCATATTATCTCCATTTGGTGTGTATGATACCTTATTGGAAAGGGCTCTATGAGTACTAAAAGTTTCATCGCAAGCTCTTTCCAATCGCTATGGACCTGCAACATACCTAAAAAAACATTATTTTGGGGGTCAAAAATACTTCGAAATTTCAGGACCTGAAAAATTGCTAAAAATAGTAAACACTGAAATAAACAAGGAAACATATGAAACTACCTAGAGGGTCTATGTGGAATAGGCGGGTGGCCACCAATATCCACTTGGATCAAGATACCATTTAGATCAATAGGAGTTTTTTGGAAGTGTTGTACCTCAACATTGTAAGTGGGTTAAGCTACTTCATTGTTTAGGTTTGGAAATGGTGGTACATGATGTTGATTGGGAGTGGATATTTGAGATGGATGTGTTTGGGGTTGTGTTTGCGGTGGAGGTGGATGGTAGGGATAGCATGGAGGATATTGAGGAAAATATTGAGGATATTGTGGATTTCTCCCATAAAGTCCCTTCCAACCTTGTTACCAAGATTGGTTTTAGGGTTGAGATGGACAAGGTTTCCAAGGAAAGGGTGTGCTCCAATTACTTTGAGATGGATATGTGTATCCTTGAAATTTTGAATTAGGTTCTTGCATCAAACAAGGTTGACTAGGTTTCCATGGTCTTCTTGGAGGTACATAACATAGTTACTTTGGTGATTAACTTACTCCATTGTCCTCTTTGTAAACTGCCTTCAACCTCAATAATGATTGGCAATATTTAGCAGCACATGCTTCTACATGGATATAGCAAATATCAACATATTATTTTTTTCTCATTTTGCATTCTTAACATTTCTACTTTTTCACTTAGATTGCCTGGATTTTTGTTTTGAATTTATCAAGAAAATTTCCAAATTCATCTTGACTTACCATTCTTGATGTTGATTTACTTACTCTTGCCCTTCCTCTTGATACGTGCTTGCATGTTTCACAAATTCCTTCAAATGATAATTGGTAGACATTACCTCTACTCATGAGATCAAGGATATCAATCTACTCATCCCTAATTTTTCTAAGTAAGACTGTTTTAGCATGTTAGATCCTAAATGGTGTAATTTTTCCCTCTTAACATTATACATAAATCTCTCTATTAGATCCTCAAGGCTCTCATCTTGTTTTTTATTACTTCTAAATATTGTTTCTTTAAGATCAAGATCTTTATATTTTTCTAGAAATATATTTTGCATATCATTCCATCATCTTATTGAATTATTCCCTAAACTCATGAACCATTTAAGAGCTCTATCCTTCAATGTTGTCGGAAACAATCTCAAATTTTGAGTGTTTAGTAAATAACCATAAGATATACAAAGGATTTCAAATTCAAAGAGAAAGGTTTTTGAATCTTGTGACCTCATATCATGGAAGTTGGGAAGGAAATATGGAGGAATGTTCTTCATATGAACACTAATATCAGTATATTGAATGGGAAATCAAGAGGATCTTCTTCACTGGCATCATCTCCATCCATTTCTTCTACCTTGTCTACCACCTCTTCTTCTACTTGCAAAAGTATACGGTGTTGTGGTTCTTAGTTCACCACATGATCAAATTGGGGGTTTGGTGTTGGAGAAGTGTCTTTTTTTTATTTTTATAAAGAAAATTGAATAAGAATGCTAACACAACACATTTTTTGTATCTTTGAAATGAAATATGCCTAATGAAAAAAATTTGTTCTTACAGAAAGTAAGAGAAATTAATCAACTATGGAAGAAAACAATACATACTTTGACACCTCCCCGCAAACGACGCCAAAAAGTGATGAGCCCTAGTATTACAACAAGAATGTTGCAAATCTTGAGGCTGCCAACTTAAATTATCAACGTAGGGTTCGTACAAACTTAAGAGGTGTTGGCACTATATGTTAAACATGTAATGTGTCCTTTTGTTGATCTAATGCAATGAAGTGAATGCCATGAAATCCAAGCCTAAACTAATTGCAGAAATGGAAGCGTTACTCTATTTGTGTAAAGGAAACCTAACTAATTTTGCATAGAGGAAATCCTAGTTAATTTTTCAGAAAGGAAAGGCTATTATACTTTGCATGAATGTAAATGTTAATCCTATTTGTAGAAATATAAACATTAATCTATTTGCAGAGTGTAAATGGTACATCAAAAGGAAGCCATGTAATAGAAACAACTATGATGGAAATGGAAACCATAGCTTAATATGTATGAAAAATATGAAATCGTTCTGAAATCATTGCATTCAAGATAGATTTTGTCAATAGAGTTCACAAGGTGCTTCATAAATTAATCATGAAAATCATCATTATGCTCTTGAAGTCATGAATATGTCCACTTATCCAAACTGCAGAGGTGAATTTCAATGCAAAAGAGGAAAGTTTTAAGAGGTATTTTGGTCTTACTAAATCATTTATTCATAGACTACGGGTCATGATTCAATCTTGAGAGACAAAAACCAATCTTTTGGAGCAAATATGGTCAAGTCTAAACTTGCTACAAGAGGCCCTGTTTTGCTACAGGAGCGATATAAGTTGTCGATTTCCAAAGTAAATAAAATGAAAATGGCATGGAAACAATCCTTTTTATTAATTATGATGTCTTAGGACTCCATTCCAAGTGGAATGACTCCAAAATACCCCTGTGAACACGTGCTAAAAAATAACAGAAAATTACTACTCTAATAACTGTAAATTCAAGAACTAGTGACCTGGTTAACCTACCAAATGCCTAACCTAATAAAGTGAAAATTATATGGGTTAAATGTTTTTAATAACTTGAATGTTTTTATAATCCAATACAATTGGAATCAACTCAAATGAAGCTCATTCACATGTTCTAAAAAATAGCAGAAAATTACTAGTATTTTGCTACAAGGGACTTCCAAAAATTCTAGATTTGTGAACTAGTAAACCAATCCAAGTAACTCAATGATGAATGTATATTTTTTAAAAAAAAGTAAGGATTAATAATTCTTGTGACTTTGTAAACAACCTACAAAGAAACTCACTTCAATCATTTAACCAATATGACCTACAACAAAAGAAGCATGAATAGTAAATGCAAAAATAAGAGATAAAAGTGAAAAAGGCATTCAAAGGGAGTAAAGAAATTGTACAAGAGAGATTTGATGCTCCTAAGATGGACAAGCCCAAGGAAATGTAGAGTCCTATTAAGGAAACTAAGCTTTAGAAGCTAAAAACAATGTTCACCAAGCTTCATTATGTGAATAAATCCAAAAAAAGAAAGAAATGAAAGTAGAGTTGCTAAATAACAAATTTTCTCACCAAGAAGACTAAGAAATACATGCCCCTGGAGAAAAAATTTAATTGGTACTTATACAAATTGATGGGTTGCATTCTCCTTGAAAGGAGTATGATTCCCCCTCCAAAATCCCTCAAATAGTGGATATGGTTCCCAACACTAGGAATTTGCATTAAATGACAGAGAACACATTCCTACAATTTCTCAATCAGTGGAGCTCGAGAATTTGTCAATAATTCCACGATAGTAAGTTCATTTATTATCCAATATTTTTCCATCCTATAGTAGGGATCAAGTCCCTTTATTATCTTATTCATAATTTACTCCATATTCTCTCAATATTTCGCAAAAAAATAATATTAGACACATAATATGAAATTACCTCTAAACCTTCCTAAGAACATATTAAAGCCAAAAAAGAATTATTAAGTGTAGAAGGAGAGATTTAATATATCCTTCATGTTCTTAAGAAAGGTTAGATGAGCCTTAATTGATGGCTCATCAGTTGCAAAGGTACCTTCATCATCTATTTCTTCTTTTTTGTGAATAACCCTTTTCTACCCAATCTAGCTTTATGCTTATCAATATGGAGTCATATAAAAACATTGAATATCCCATATGGAACTTTTTATTATTAATGAAATTTTCATTCCAATTAGCTCTATATTGCTAGAAAATGGAGTCATGATGTAAATGGGCCTAATGGACTTCATCCAATTCATTGATTTGGTTCAAGAAGTGTTGTTGTTATTCTAATAAGTTGATGCCTACCTAGAGTATAGTTCTTATTGTCTTCACTCCCATCTCAATAGACAGGATGACCCACTTATCGTATACAATTTCATAGTGTGTCAAACCTATAGATTTTCCAAAGTATTATGATAATCCCATAAAGTTTCCATGAGTCTATCTTCCCAATCCATGGGGAGTAGTTGGATAGTTTTAGTCAATATGGACTCTAACAATTTATTGGTACCTTCTTCTTATTAATTGGCCTATGGATGTTTTGGTGTGGTTATCTTGTGTTTCAGTTGATATAGATCTATGATGGTCTGTATGTACTTTAAGGTAAATTATGATCCTCCATATATGACAATCTTGCATTGTATTCCAAATCTAATGAAGGTTCCCTATAGTGGAAATCTACTACTATCTTCCCTATGGCCTCTAAGAGTGCTCTAACCTCCACCCATTAGAGACATAATTGATGCAAAATGATGTTGGTTTTCTATCTAGATGGATGGTGAATTATCCCAACAAAATCCAAGGCCCATTTCTTGAAAGGTTCCACCATGAGATGTGTTTGAAGATTCATCTCTTCTGACTAGATGTGTCATCATGTTCTTTGGAAATTATCATCTCTTCAGATATTGTCAAACATTATTGAAAAGAGTAGGCCAATAATACCCTAAATCTAGTAGTATAAATGCAAGTATATAATATATCATGTATCTCATCTTCTCTAACAAAACGTTGAACTATACGATCTAGTCTTGTGTAGAAGATATATCGTTCAATACAAGAGTAGTTGTCACTTTTCCTTATGATCTTTTTGTCATTCTTTTGGTGAGAGATCTCTTGGAAGCTTCCCTATAGAAAAATAATTAGCAATATCTCTGAACCACGGTGTTATACATAATATAAAAATATATTCATTAGGAAAAATATCCTTGATAGGAGGTGCATTACCATCATAGTTGAGCTTATAAAGGAAGTATACAATGACATTATCTTTCCTAGGCCGATCAAGGATAATTACTAAATTCCTACAATAATAGTAGCCATCTGGTATCTCTTCCATTTGTGACTTCTTCATCCATTAATTAATGAATGTCAAAGTGGTTAATGTGTAGAAATATAGGGTAGCCTATTATATAAAGTCAAAATTTATTTATAACATAAATAACAACAACGAACTATTTTTCTGTTATTAGTGATTTAACTCCAAAGGAGTTAATTTTTTCTTCATAAATTATGTAACATAAGTATTTTTGTCCTCCCACTATTCAAGTACGATTACAATGGTAGTTTTAAAGCATCATTGGATATATGGAAAAGGACCAACCGAGGGCTCTCTAAATGTGTCTTTTTGTCAACTTTCCTTTCAAAGCTTCTAAGGGATGTTGACATTAGTTAATCCAATTAAATTTCTAATTTTTAGAAAGAAACAAAAATAAATAACATGAAATTTTTATGAAATTTTCAATAAAATGTTGATAATGCCAATATGTCCTAGGAAGTTTTGTCACGTTTTTGTGCTTTTGAATCTAGAAGATTGATTCTCACCTCAAGTTTTGCTAGGTATGTATATATACCTACAAAAGAGATATCGTGACCTAAAACAATTGCCCCAATCAATAACATAACACATTTCCCATTACTAAGGTATACACTTTCCTCCTTACATATTTTAAGCACATTTTCCAAATTAGCTAGGGCTTATTCAAATGTGTCATCATATAATGTGAAGTCATCCATGTCCACATCTACACAACCCAATGAATGTGATCTAAAAATATGCCCACAAATGGACAATGAAAAGTTATTGGGGAATTTCAACATCAAAATGGTAGTACTCAGTAGGAAAATGTCCCCTACTATAAAGCGACAGTTGTCTTATCTTGGTCCTTAGGGAAAATTCGGAACTAGTTGTATCCACTAAACCTGCAAAGAAAGAAAAACTATTTCTTCCTTGTCAATGTATCTAGGACCTCATCAATGAAGAGTAGTGGTAAATGGTCCTTATGGGTGACTTTCTATAATTCCCTATAATCAACACATATTCACCACTTGCCATGTTTATTTGGAATGATGAAAAGTGACAAAACTCACTAGTTGATGGAGATATGGTAAACAAAATCTATATATAGTAGTTTATGTTAGAAAATTATATATTACAGAGCAATGGAACACATAAAATATTGTAGAATCACAAACACAGAAAATGCATAAAACAAGAGAGACACAAATATACGTGGTTCACCTAATTCGGGCTACGTCCACAGGGAAACAGTCAGTCCTTCCTTTTATATTATCTAGTAAAATTAAGAGATACAACCTATAGAAAATATTTTGTAATTCCATCTTTTCTCTCCCACAATATCCTCTCTCTTTCTTGCTCAGAATACACATATCCACATCTGTAACACAATTCCCTCATATAATAGTGAGGGTTTCTTTCTAGGGAAAAAAACCCTAAATTAAGCGTAACTTCTACCGTCAAATCATCTTCCTAATGAACAGCCTAGATTGACTACAAAATTAGAATATTTTACAAGGCAATTTTACATCTATTTTTTAGCTTCAAGGGTGCTTCCCTCGAACCCCTCAACCCCCCAACCGGGGGGAGACTAACCCCCACAGGGGGGGGGAAGTGTCCCCCATGTCGATAGGTCTACAGTCTTCTTGGAGTATACATTCAACTGAAATAAAGACCTCTGAATAAAGAAGATAATCAGGCTCCACACTCAACAATCTCCCACTTGGAGACTGATAATAACAACTCCATCATTCCTTCATTCGCTAGAAATCACTCCATTTTGGACCTGGCTGTTTCTCATCTTCATCATCATACTTGAAGATCAATTGAAACTGAGCAGAATCTCAGTTTCTCCCTGGTTACAACTTTTGTTAACATATTTGTAGGATTCTGGCTAGTGTGTATCTTTTCCAACTTCAACTTCCCATCTTCCAACACTAAGGGTATGAAATGGTACTTGACCTGTATATGTTTAGTCTTGGAATTATATTTTGAGTTATTTGCAAGATGAATGGCACTTTAGATGTCACTATATAACTTTCCCAAATCTTGTTTCTTACCCAATTCATCCAGAAACCTTTGTAACCAAATCATTTCTTTACTACCCTCTGTAGTAGCAACATACTTTTCTTCCTTCGTTGAGAGTGCAACAACACTCTGTAATTTCGAAACCCAACTTACATTTTTTCCACCTACAATAAACACATACCCTATGGTACTCCTCTTGTTATCTCTATCACCCGCCATATCTGCATCAACATATCCCTGTAGAGCAATGTTTGAACCACCAAAGCATAATTCTTCATATGTGGTACCTCTCAAATACTTGAGAATCCACTTCATTGCCATCCAATGTTCTTTTCCTAGATTTTTCATGTACCTACTTACAAATCCCAATACATGTGCAATATCAGGCCGTGTGCATACCATTGCATACATTAAGCTTGCAACTGCTAATGCATATGGAACTTTAGACATATAATCCATCTCTTCCTGAGTCTTGGGACACATCGCCTTACATATTTTGAAATGCTAGCCAAAGGTGTAGTAACAGGCTTTGCATTCTATCAAATCTTTCCAACACCTTTTGTTTGTACTCACTCTAAGACAATGTTAATTTGTGATTTTTCTTTTCTCTAGTTATTCTCATACCAAGGATTTGTTTTGCAGCACCCAAATCCTTCATTGCAAATAATGTGTCAATTTCCCTTTGAGCACGTTTATTTCCTACATGTTAGAACCTACAACAGGCGTGTCATCTACATACAATAATAGTATAATATAGCTTCCATCATTTTTCCTTTTGAGATAAACACAATGATCAGAGTGATATCTAGTATAACCTTGTTTAGAAATAAACCAATCAAATTTTAGATACCACTACCTTGGAGCCAGTTTTAATCCATACAATTTCTTCTTCAACTCGCACACTAGTTTTTCCTTCCCTTTGACCTCATATCCTTGTGGTTTCTGCATATATATCTCTTCCTCCAAATTCCCATGGAGAAAGGCCATTTTTACATCTAAATACTCAAGATGCAAATATTCTACTGCCATTAGACTTAAAATAGTTCTGATTGAAGTCATTTCAACAACAGGAGAAAATATCTCATCAAAGTTTATACCTTTTCTGTGAAAACCCCTTCACCACAAGTCTAGCTTTATACCTTTTCCTACATCCATATTCTTCCTTCAACCTATAAACCCATTTATTCTGCAATGCTTTTTTACCTCCAGGCAACCTGATTAAGTCTCAAGTCTGTCTTTGTACCAAGGAGTCCATTTCTTCTTTCATGGCTAGCTCCCACTTCTTCCTGGTTTCTACCTACACCACTTCTTCATAACATTTTGGTTCACCAAAATCAATCAAAAATACATAATATAATGAAGGAGATTATCGTTTAGGGGGTTTACTTATCCTAGTAGATCTTCTAACACAACTTTTAGGTGTTTGAGGTGCATGTTGTTGTTGTGGTTGTTGTTGTTGTTGTTCTGGCTATTGATCATTATGCTTTTTAGGCACCTTTACTTTTTTTGTGATCTCATCAAGCACTGCGTATTCTTTGTTTTCTTTTTCCTGTTTCTTTCCCTGCATCTGATCCTTATACAAAACCTTTTCATTGAGTATGACATCTATGCTCCTAATCATTTTGTGTTTTTCATAATAATAAAAGACATAATCAAAATCATTAACACCATATCCAATAAAGGTACATTTCTTTGATTTTTCTTCAAGCTTTGAATGTGGACAAAGGCTACACAACGAAAAGTCTTTAAAAATGAGTAGTTTACATTTTTTCCTGTCCATTCCTCCTTTGGAATACCACCATACAAGGAACTTGAAGGTGCTATTTTTATTAGATAAACAACATTATCTACAACATCTGCCAAAAATTGTAAAGGAAATCCTACATGCAATCTCATGCACCTTGCACGCTCCATGATTTTATTATTCCTCCTTTCTGACACACCATTTTCTTGTGGTCTTCCTTGAACTGTCTTCTCTCTATGAATTCCATGCTCTGAAAAATACTTATCAAAGTCTTTGCTGTAATATTCTCATCCATTTCCTAATCTAAGACACTTCAACCTTTTTCCTATCTCATTCTTGTAGGTTTTAACCCCGTACAGAAATTACCTGCATATGAATTCTATAACACAAAAAATAAACAATGCCAGAGCATAACACATAAAACACATATACATAGAGATTCTCCCCTGGATCCCAAAACCGGGATTACCAGCTTGATTTTTCATTATGTTCCTTTCAATGTTACAATACATATTTATACATGCCAAAGCATCCACTACCATGAACCGAAAACCATCGCGTCCAAAACCATGGATCGAAAGCCATCGGGTCGAAAACCATGGACCGAAAACCATCATGTCCAAAACCATATGCGAAAAACATGCACAAAACCATAGGTAGGTCCACCCAACCTAATATAGGGTCCAAAACCAAAATTTTCTGGGCGCTACCTCAAACCCCATAGAGTGGGGTTACATGCACCCCTCAAACCCCCTATGACTCCCCCCACTACGCAATCA
>APFE030626002.1:108795-141962 GCA_000404065.3 Pinus taeda
CAACCCAACATTCTCCCACTTGTTGTTTTCTTTCCATAGGGGCCACAAGAGAGCTTAGTCATTTATCCAGCCCTGCAACACCCATTGTTTCTCTACACCAAGAGAACTTCTCAGAGCTCACAGATTTTTTCGATGCATCTGCAGTATTCTTCAAAGTGTCCACCTTTACCAGCAACACCTTTTTGTCTTCTATCATATCCCTCACAATGTAATACTGAACATCAATGTGCTTTGCCTTTCAATGATATGCAGGTTTCTTTTCCAAGAAAATTGTACTTTGGCTGTCACATTCTATCTTTATAGCTCGTTGTACTAACCCCATAGTTGAACACAATCTCTACAACCAAACTGCTTCCATGCTTGCATGAGTGGCTCCCATGTATTGTGCCTCTGTATTTGATAGTGCCACTACATATTGTTTCTTACTCATCCAACTGACTGCACCTCCAAATAGGTTAAACACATACCCACTTGTAAATATTCTCTAATCCAGATCTCTAGCCTAGTCTGCATCAACAAAGCCATGAATATCCAACACTCTATCCAATCCTGATCTTCCTTAGTAACACAAACCATAATCACTAGTGCCACACAAATACCTGAAAACCCACTTCATTGTTGTCCAGTGCTCCTTCCCTGGTTTTGACATAAAACTGCTCAATACTCCCACTGCATGTGCAATGTCTGGTCTAGTACAGACCATCGCATACATCAGGATACCGACTGCACTTGCATATGGAACATGGGACATGTCCTCTTCCTCTTCTTATGTCTTAGGACACTGTTCATCATATAACTTTACACCTACATGACTAGGAACCTTCACTGGTTTACTATCATGCATATTAAACCTCTGCAATATTGTCTCGACATACTTCCTCAGGTTTAACCAAAGCTTCCTCTTTGTCTGATCTCTTTTAATTTCCATGCCCAAAATATAGTTTGTAGCACCAAGATCTTTCATGTTGAATTTGGAGGACAAATGGGTCTTCAAATCTTGGATAATTTCTTTGTCATTTCCAACCAGCAACATATCATCCACATATAAGACCAAATAAATAACACGGTCACCAACTAATTTAAAATAAACACAGTGATCTTCTTTGCTTTTGGTGAAGCCAAGTCCCCATATAAATGTATCAAATTCCTGATACCACATCCTTGTTGATTGTTTTAACCCATACAGAGACATCTTTAGCTTGCATACCGGTTCTTTCTTACCCTTCACCGCAAAGCCTTCAGGTCGCTTCATGTATATCTCCTCTTCCAGATCCTCGTGAAGAAATTTTGTCTTCACATCCATCTATTATATCTAAAAATCAAAAGTAGCAGCAACAAATAAAAGTAATCTAATAGAAGTTACCTTAGCAACAGGAGAAAAAATATCACCAAAATCAATTCCTGGCACCTAGGAATAACCTTTTGCTACCAACCGAGCTTTGTATTTCTCCACCTTCCCTTCTGCATTTGTCTTCTTCTTGAACACCCATTTACTACCAATGGGTTTCCTTCCAGCCAGCAACTCCACTAGATCCCAAGCCCCATTTTTGTGAAAAGATGCCATCAACCATGGCCTCTTTCCAGAGTTTTCCATCCTCTGAATCTACTGCTTCCTTCACAGTTCTAGGATCATCATCAGTAATAGATTAAGAAAAATTTGAACAGAAAGCAGATGGACTATAACTTTCTAGCTGCCTTCTTTCTCAAACTGATCTTCTCACACCCGGAGTTTGTGGCTCTTCATCTTCTGATTCTTCCTCTATTGTAGAGTCTGATTCTTCCTCCTTTAGCTCAAATTCTATCTTCTCAAGTTCCTTTGGTTGGACTTCATGTTTAATAACATCTTTTACCTCTTTGAACACCACATCTTGTTTGTACACAACCTTCCTTGTTACTGTGTTCCAAAGTTTATAACCCTTTAAAACATCCTTATACCCAATAAAGATTCACTTTTCAGATTTACTATCCAACTTGGTTCATTTCTCCTTTGGAACATGTACATATGCATCACATCTAAATACTTTCAAATGTGAAAGAGAGGGTTTCTTACCAGTCCATACCTCTTGTGGAGTCTTATCCAACGTTGATGAAGGTGATATGTTGACTAGGTAACATGTTGTCTCCACTGCCTCTGCCCAAAATTCCTGTCTTAACCCGGCACCACTAAGCATGCTTCTTGCCCTTCCCATCAATGTCTTGTTCATTCTTTCTGCAACTCCATTTTGCTCAGGTGTGTATGGAGTAGTCTTCTACTGTGCTATATCACACTTCTTACAGAATTCTTCAAATTCCTTACTGCAAAACTCTCCATTGTTATCTGTCCTCAACACCTTTATCTTCTAGTTTTCCACCAGAGCCTTAAATTCTTTAAACTTGTCAAAGACTTCATATTTCTTCTTAAGGAAATATATTCATGTATTCCTTGAGAAATCATCTATAAAGGATACATAGTACATAGACTTACCTAGTGATGGAACCTTCACAGGTCCAAATACATCACTGTGCACAAGCTCTAATATCTGTTTCGCCCTCTTATCACCAAAGGGGAAACTCACACGATTCTGCTTCCCATATACACAATTTTCACAGAAATCAAAATCTAGAGAGCTATTACTCATACCTTCTACCATACCTTTACCATGAAGTATTCGAAGGCCCTTATCTCCAATATGTCCAACCCTTTGATGCCACAGCATGGTCTTATCTCCAGAGACCACTAGATTTTCTACTCCACTTTCAGGAACCACAGAGTTGTTGCACCCATCAACAACATTGCTACCTTGCAGCTTGTACAGAGTTACAATCCGAACTCCTTGCATCAATACTAGTGCTCCCTGAACCATCCTGCATGTATCCTTCTCAAACACTATTTTTACACCTGCATCATCCAACTTGCTTATAGAAATCAGATTTCTGGCCAATGCAAGAATATTTAGAACACCTCAAAGTGTTCTAACCCTTCCACCTTGCAACTTCAACTTTACTTTTCTGTGACCAACAATTCTAGCCTTCCTATCATCCCCTAAGAAGACATCACCACCATCGTATTTCTATACTCGCAGAAGCACTCTCTATGGGGAGTGAAGTGAAAGGATGCACCTGAGTCGATCAACCATACCTCATGATCTACATGAGTACTTGAAGAAGCCAAGTACACATCCCCACCTTCATCTGAGGTGGTTTTCGCCTCTGCAGAAGGAGCATCATCAGATCCATTTCCTTTCCTTTTGTAGTGCCCTTCCTTTCCACATTTCCACCACACCACCTTTACAAGTTTTCTTGGAGGTTTAGATCTCCCTCTAGATTTAGATCTCCCATTTGATGAATTATTTTTGTTTCTATTTTGGGACCATCCTCATACAAACAAGGCACCACTATTCTGTCTCTCCATATTTTTCTATCTCATTTCCTCTATCAGCAAGGATGAGACTATTTCATCAAAATGCAAGGTAGTTACATTGCTACCTATTGCAATAACCAGACTATCCCACGAATCTAGTAGAGAACACAAAAAAATAATGCACTTATCTTCATCTGAAATTTTAATATCAACGGATGACTAACTTACCATAGTATTAAATGCGTTCAGATCCTCTGTCACCGAGTCTCCATCTTTCATCCTCAGGTTATACAACTTTTTCCGTAGGAACAATTTATTCACCAGAGACTTAGATTGGTATAAAGTCCCTAACTTGTCCCACAAAGCCTTCCTTGTAGCTTCCCCTGATACATTTAACAATACTGAATCTGAGACACACGATCGTATTGTGCTCTTTTCCTTCCGATCCAACTTCTTCCCTTCTTCATCGAACACTGAAGTTGGTTTAGTACTTGGATCTACCACAATCCACTGATCTTTATCCACCAACAGATCCTCCATCTTGAGTTTACATAGCTCAAAACTCGGACCATTAAATTTCTCGATCTCTATCTTTCCACTGCTCACCATCTTCTTTCACCACCAAAACCAATCCTGTATATCTCCCACTGAGCAGGGTCTACCATAGGCCCGAGCAAAACCCCTCAGCAACAAAGGCATCCCCTTGAAGCCAAAACAACTCTGATACCAAATGTAGGTTTTAACCCCGTACAGAAATTACTTGCATATGAATTTTATAACACATAAAATAAACAATGCGAGAGCATAACACATATACACAAAGACTCTCCCCTAGATCCCAAAACTGGGACAACCAGCTTGATTTTTCATTATGTTCCTTTCATTGTTACAATACATATTTGTACATGTTGAAGTATCAAATACCATGGACTGAAAGCCATCACGTCCAAAACCATGGACCGAAAACCATCACGTCTAAAACCATCGCGTCCAAAGCCATGTATGAAAAACATGCACAAAACCATAGGTAGGTCCACCCAACCTAATATAGGGTCCAAAACCAAAATTTTCTGGGGCACTACCCCAGACCCCATAGAGTGGGGTTACCTGCACCCCTCAAACCCCCTGTGACTCCCCTCGCTACGCAATCGACACAATGAAGGGGGGGCTCTGCCTCCCTCCTAACCCCCCGGTTAACTATGTGGGCTAGTCATGGAAAGAATATAACAGAACCCAACAATTCTCAACCAAAGATTTACATTTATTGAAAGTATCAAATACAACAAAATCATTTTGAATACAATAAATCCATGTTTTTCCGGTTGCATCATCAATAAAAGTAACGTAATAATGAGAGCCACTGAGAAATGATACATGATCAGGTCCCCATACATCTGTATGCACAAGCTATAATTTTTCATTCTTCTTTTCTTTCCTAACTCTCAGAAAACTAACTCTTTTGTTTTCCATAAACACAATTCTCATAAAATTCCAAATCAACATACTTCAAACCTTGCAACAATTTTCTTGAGTGAATAATCTTCATCCCCTTCTCACTCATGTGCCTGATCCTATGATGCCACAATGTTGTATATTCTCCTATAGAGGTTAAAGCATTAACAGAATTAGAAATATCATTGCATAAATACAATGTACCAACCTTTTCTCCTTTTTCTATTACCAAGGCTCTTTAGTGACCTTCCAGGTTTTATCTGTAAAAGTAGTTACACAGCCTTCACCTCCCAACTGCCCTGTTAAAATTAGATTTTTCTTCAAATCTAGAAAATGCCTTACCTCCTTCAATAGCCATTGGTTTCCATTCTATTGTTTTATGAAAACTTTACCCATTCCAATGATTTTACAGGGTTTATCATCATCCAAACGAACCTGTCCAAAATCTCCTTGAACATAATCATGAAAATGTTTCCTATCAGGTGTGGCATGGAATGAGGCCCCTTAATCTACCACCTAGGCATGATTAATATTTTTTAAAGAAAGAATCAAAGCATCTTGCATCACATCACCTGTGACATTTGCTTCATGGTTGTTTTCTTGCTACGCATCTCCTCCTTTTCCCTTCTAAGACTTACAATACTTCTTAAGATGTCCTCTCTTCCTATGTTTCTAGCACACTATCCCTGATATCAACTTGGATCTACCTTTCCTTGACTTATTGCGATATCCTGGGCTCTTTCCTCTTTCCATTTTTCTTCCCCTAGTCTCTGCAATCAAAGCATTGCTTGATGGCTCACCAGAGCTTTTCCATCACATTTTCTTGCTAAGGATTGCACCGACAACATCATCAAACTTTAAAATACTATATCAAGAGACAGAGTTACTAATGGCCATGACTAAACCGCTCCAACTTTTTGGCAATGAGCACAAAACTAACATAGCCCTAACTTCATCGTCAAAAGTTACCCCTATAGAACTTAACTGACTGGTAACCATATTAAATTCATTTAAATGATCAACAACAAATCCACCTTCTGACATCTTCATATTAAATAAATGCTTCATAAGAAATACCTTATTTAAGGCCGAGGGTTTTTCATATAGTTTGGCCAATGCCGAAATTAAACCCTCTGTTGTCATTTCCTTTGAAATATTAAAGGCTACCAACGCCACCAGGCACAACCATATTGTTCCAAGTGCCTTTATGTCAATAATATCCCATTTTGTGTATGTCATACTCATCCACTTCTTTGTCTTTTCACTCAATGGTAGGTATAGATCTTTCTGATACAGATAATATTCCATCTGCATCTTCCACAGCTGGTAGTTTTGGTCGTTAAATCTTTCGACCCTAAATCTACCATCTTCGGCCATTGCTCCCACTCAAACCAGTAACCCTTCTCTCCTACGAGTTTATGAGCCAAATAGACCTTCAGCTCTGATACCAGTTGTTAGAAAACTATATATTGCAGAGCAATGGAATGCATAAAATATTGTAGAAACACAAACGCATAAAACAAGAGAGATACAGACATACGTGGTTCACCCAATTTGGACTATGTCCACGGAGAAACAACCAGTCCTTCCTTTTATAATATCCAGAAAAATGAAGAGATAGAACCTACAACAGATCCGTTGTAATTCCCTCTTCGCTCTACCACAATCTCCTCTCTCTTTCTCACTTAGAATACACATATCCATAGTTGTAATATAATTCCCTCATATATAGTGAGGCATTTCCTTCTAGGGAAAATAAACCATAAATTAAACATAACCTCTACCATCATATTATCTATCTAATGAACAGTAAAGATTGACTACGAAACTACAATATTTTACAAGCAATTTTACATCCATTTTTTAGCTTCGTGAGTGCTTCCCTCAAACCCTCACTGGCCCCGGGACTCCCCAACCGGGGGAGGGACTAACCCCTCCCCCCGAACCCCTATGGGGGGGACAAGTCCCCCCCTCCCCCTCATGTGGAGGGGTGTACAATCTTCCTAAGGTATACATCCGGCTGAAACAAAGACCTCCAAATAAAGAAAATAATTAGGCACCACACCCAACAGTTTATACAAATCATGTTTGACTATTTATTTCAAGGTAGGGTTCATCATGCAATAAGGTTATTGGGTAGGTTGATAATCCTTGTTTACATTTATATTGTGGGTGCAAGTGTTGGAAATGTAACTAGTGCCGGTCTTCATAATGTAATGCAAATGTATCATTAGTGTACTTATTTATTATATTCATTATTATTATTTTATGTTTAGTCAAATCATGTTCTTCGTGCCTATAGGGTTTATTAACTCAAAATGGAATTTATTATGACTTAAAGAAATGGAATTGATTCAAAGTCCCATTTGGACTTCTTGTGAGAAAGGAAAAATTATATTTTATTTGAGTCAATGATTCAATTTGTCCTCCACATGATCAAGCCAACCCTCCCTCGACAAGTCAACCTAAAGAGGCAGCTATTCAACCTCCTATACATGTATAAATACAAGGTAGTTTGATGTCATTCACTCATCCATCCATCACATCAATCTATGTGCAAGAGCAAGAAGGAAAAACCAACAAAAGTCAAAGGAGAAAGTGAAGTCAAAGGAGAGAGGAATAACTTGTTTTCTTCCCTAGTTTTGCTCACACTTGTGATTTTTTCTAAGTAAAATCATGTGCTAATACAGGCATGAAATTTCAAGGGCCAAAATTTCATGAGATAACCAAATTTCAAGGATTTGACCATTGTTGACTTTAATTGACATTGACTTGTTGAGGAGACTTGAAGGAGGCTTGACTTGGAATCTTTGTGGTAGTTTTGGTCTTGGTCTTAGGTCTTAGATATATCACATTGATATTATTCTATAATAAGAGGATTTCTTGGGTTTTCCCACTTGCGGGGTTTTTCCTTGGCTTGGAGCCTAATTTCTTGTGTCCTTTGTCTCTCTATGATCTTCATGTTTTGTAAATTTTTAGTAATTGCTTGATGAAGCGAATATGAATTTAATAAGAAGCCAACAAACATTCACAAGTAATTATCAAGTTAAGAGAAGTCAACCCTAATATTCAACATCTTGATTTCTCAACATGGAATCAGATCTAAGGTGAAGGAGGAGAAAAACATTGAATTGGGCATCACTCATGGTTTATTATTAGCTATGGAAATTGGCATTGGAAAGGAAAAAGGAAATTAATTGAATAATAAAGGTAGAAGGCAGTTTGAAGGTCACATCTTGTTGGCATATTCGAAGATATTCTTGCAATAGTTACACTTGAAGATCATCATCTTTGTAGTATCCATTGCATACAAAGAACAAAATGCGAAGGTATGTTGCATCCAAGAAGGTAAAAATACTATATTGGTTTTTTGATCCAAATTTCTATCATCATATTTGTCCAAGATTTATTTTTTGTTTGGAGTACTAGCTCAAGAAAAATTTTGAATCTCTATGACATACGAGTTTTGTGGCACATAAATTCGAATTTTTTGAGGCATCATACTTCTATGGGATCTGAGTTACTATGAAAACATGTTTTTCTGTGGATTTTAACTACTATATTGAACTTACTGTGGTGATATTTGGTGATGACTTGATACAATCTCTATGACATATCTCTGCAACATATACTCTTTCTCTAAGCTCTATAACTTTGTGAAGTTTGAAACTAAGGCTACACAATGTCGAAGGCATCAACATCAGGCATCAAAATTAGAGTATGAGAATGATTTCTAGGCTGAGCCCTAAAAGGATATAAACAAATACTTAGAAAAAAAAATTCAAAGCTTCTATTGTGGATATCATATGTAAGACAAAAACTTATTTATGTCATCTGAATCATCTATCTACATAAACAATAGGAGAAATTCGTGAGGAAATTTGTTATGTACCTCTAAAGAAATTAAAATTTCATTATATATACTTCTCTGAGGCAATAAACCATATTCGAGCTTCTTGGGGTAGTGACATGAAATTCCTATGAGTCACCTGTGACATGAAACACTTCATGTTTGGAACCTTGCCAAGAAACTACACAATATTGGAATGTCTAAGGAATTGTGCAATATTGGAATGTCTAAAGAATTGTGCAATATTGGAAAGTCTATGTCATCCAAATTATTTATAAAAAAAGGATCAAGACAGAATTATAGAAAGTTAAGAAGAAACTTGTATACCCTAACTACAACAAGAAAATAAGATTAAAATATTAGTTCAAACTTATATTCAAATTCACTATGGCAACACTTTTTTGAGGCACATGATCTTATAGTGGACATCTGAGCTTATTCTAGCTAAATATATCTGAAATTCAAAGACTTTATAATAACACCAACTTGTGCAAAGTAATATGCGAAATCTGAGACACATTGTTTTGTGGGACATTATTTCATGACATATTCAATGGACAGAGCCTATATGCAAGTTTTCTATAAATATCTAAGGCTCATCATATTGTGACATGTGTGTGGACTTGAAGATAACCTTTTTTATAATAAAGTATAGAATTTTCACAACTTTTTGAAAAGATCACCTTCCTGGACCAAAAGTATATAGCGTGTAAAAATGGACCAAAAACTTGAATGAAGAATCAAACTTCAAAATATTTCTTTGTGAAAGAAAGAGAAAAATTATCAAAAGCAGTGTCATATCTCCTTGTGGAAAGGACTATGATAAGTAAGGTATATGAAGCCTATTCCTATGATACAAGTATGATAAAGGAACTATGCCACTGAGACTTATACTTAAGAAAAGCACTAATTACATCAACAAAGCCAACCATTCTAAAGAACTGTGACAAGATAAAGACCAAAACCTTCTTTATATATTATGTATGAAGTTATTTATAAGAAGCTATATGAAATATCTATGGTTAACATCCTAATTCAATGATTAAAGGTATGAAGGAAGATGATTTATGTCAAGTCAAGGAATCAAATCTTTGCAATAAGAGATAAGATAAATTCAAAAGAGGTATCTATCATTCTTGATCATTTCAGAATTCTCTTACAAACTATTGTGCATATAATGCTAAGCTTTATATGTCATGGTTAACTCACATAAGGAAAATGTTAATGATATTATGCTATTTTGAATGTTAGTTTCATATTAAGAGAAAATATATGTAGGTATGTTAAAGTTTGAAGTATTTCCCTCCATATAAGGACTAGGTTTTTATGGTCAAGGAATGAAATCACTGTTATATAAGGCTTATCAATAATGTATTGAGAATTCTATAGGGCAATCGTTATAGTGATTTCTATTTACTTGATAACTGCTTGTTATGTCTTTTTACTTATTAGCTTTGCTACTTATTATTATATGTGTGTATCATCAAACAACTACCAAAATAAGAAGAATATGAACATAGAATATAGGCTTCAAGCCAAGGCCAAAACCTCTCCACTTGAGAGGAAAACCCGCAAATCACTTTTCTTCCTTATATGTTCTTTAATTGAAAAATTCTAATACCTTAAGACTGACTCCTTACACACATCTCCAAGACCAAGAGCAACCTATCAAGAGGATGTGCTAACCTTTATCCATTCAAACCTAGTCAAATCTCTTCTAGTAGCACTTCTTTGACCTCCAGCTGTAGAATTTCGGCCCCCACTATAGAAATAAAATTTTAGCCCCCCCAACAGTTGTTGTTGCCACACGTGTGATCTTCAATCTTCCAACTTAGCCTTCCTTTGACCTTTGCTTGCCTTTCCCTCACTTATAGAGCTTGATGATGACCGTTGGTAACATTTGCTTGACCTACTTGCCTTCTTTTCTCCAAGATCGAACTTGTAGATGGAAACCCTAGATATGCTATAGAAACACTAGTTCTCCTTAGCACATGTGAGAGAGAAATAGCCCAAACAAATATATTCTTCGTCCTCTTCCTTCTTCGCTTTCTTCTTCCTTCTTCTTCGCTAGAACGAGAGATGAGAGAATGTGTCTCAAGGAGGATGAGTTCCCTCCTATATGTAGGATCTTCAAGGTGGATGTGGCTCTTCCTTTTAGGCTGACTTGCCAACTGCCAGGCCTACTTGGTCTTGGAGGGTATCTAAACACTTTTTAATACAAAAAAAAAAAAAAAATCTCAACAAGTTACAATGTGCCCAATGGGGTAATCAACTTATGACAATGACTCTTTTGACTTCTTGACCTAGGAAAAACTCTAGAAGCACTTAATGGGTGCTTGACCTATAAAATAAAAGACCTTGAGCATGAAACCCATGCTCCAAAAATAATAATAATAATTTTCTTTCATTTTACACTTTACAAGATTCAAAAGTACATTTCTGTTTTATGAAGATCGAACCTAGTTATGTATTTTTCAACACTCCCTCTTAACTAGGGAGGTATTCATATATGGTACATGGACATTCTCAATTTGAATATATCTCATAAGAAGAGTGGAATTGGTAACCCATTGGTTTTAGCATTATACTGACCAACATTGACATATAGCAAGGCCTAAACTAACAACTTTATCTCCCCACAATATCATAGCACAATGCTGGAAAGACCAATGATTTATATACACCATCATCACTGTCTCTCAAGGTACCTACTCCACCCAGGTGTTCACATAGTATGACCGTCTTTGGACATTCTTATCTTAGATATCGTATCCTCAAAGAATATCGTCCCATGAATATCATCCTGGATTCCCTACCAAATCCTCAAAGAGTATCGGATGCCATATGCTTATCCAATCCTCCATTTTGTCTTCCCAAGGGAAGACAAGAATTATGTGCCTATCTATCCATCTCAACTAAGGAGGATACATCAACCAAACCAAGCTCGTCTCCCAAATACGCAAGCTTCTTATAAGGAAGATATCTTTTCAATATGTCAGCTACATGCTCATTAGTGAATATATATTATAGCTACAATACACCATATTGTACTAGCTTCTTAATATAGTGATACTTGTTGTTGATATGCTTTGTCTTTCCATGAAATACTGGGTCTTCAAACAATTGTATACAGCTGGTGTTATCACAATGTATCATTGTAGGGTCCATAGGTCCCTCAAATAGGTCAGATAGTAGCTTCCTTAACTAGACTGCTTCTCTGCTTACTTCACACGATGCAATATACTCAGCCTCAGCACTACTCAAAGCAACTGTATCTTGTTTTCTTCTCATCCATGAGATCATGGAGGATCCCAAATTGAAAAATCCTCCTTTATTGATCCTTCCATCCTACTCATTACCTCCCCAGTTGAAATATGTATATCCCATCAAGTGGACATCATTCCTCCTATCATATTTTAGGTAATAATGGATGGTTCCTCACAAATATCTCATAATATATTTTGCTGATATCCAATGATCATGGTTCAAATCCACTTGGAATTGACTAAGAACATTTATTGCAAAGCATATGTCTAGTCGAGTATTCACCAAGTACATTAGTGATCCAATCAGTTGTTTATACTTGGAAGGATCCACTAGGCTTGATTCAAAACTCCTTAGCGTTTTTAAGTTTGTGCTCATTAGAGTCATCATTTGTTTGCAATCCATCAAGTCAAACCTCTTCAACATCTTGATCATATACTTCACTTGACCTAGATAAATCTCATCAGGTCCTTTCCAGACTTCTAGTCCAAAATAGTAATGCATCAGCCCTAAATCCTTCATGTCAAATTCTAATTCTAGTTGTTTATTACTTTCTTCAATTAAACCTTCTACACCTATCAAGAGAAGATCATCTACATACAAAAGAATGATTATTGGTTCACCCTTCATAACCTCAATATAAAGGTTCAGATCGACATAAATCTTTGTGAAGCCTAACCTCTGAAGGTATGCATCCATCCTAGCATACCATGCCCTTGGTGCTTGTTTGAGGCCATATAATGCCTTCTTTAATCTGCAAACATATGTCTTTTTTTCTTTATCTTCAAATCCCAATGGTTTTTCTATGTAGAATTCCTCATCAATTGTGAAATTCATCAATGAATTCTTTACATCCATTTGTTGGATGTTCCATCCCATTAATGTTGCCAAAAATACCAATTAACATATAGTTGTATACCTTGTTGTTGGATCAAATGTCTCGTCATAGTCGATGCCTTCAAGTTGAGAGAAATTCATAGCCACAAATCTTGCCTTATACTTGTCAATAATTCCATATGTTGCATGTTTAGTCTTATAGATCCATTTGAAAGCTACCACTAATTTGTCTTCAAGCCTAGGTAAGATTTCCCAAACTCCATTCTTCATTATAGATTGATTTCTTCATGCATGGCATCCTTCCATTCCTGATGATTGACAACTTCTTCAAAACTATATGGCTTAACTTTTATTAGTTTTGTCATGTAGGTTGCATATCTGAATATTGTTTGGGATTCATGCTTTCTTTGAATGTGCTCTAAGCTACTCCATGGCCTTCTGCATCAAGTATTTTTTACTTCAACCAATTAGGTATCTTTCTTGATTTGAGGATGACCACAAGTTGAATATTTTCACTGGTACCTTCATCTTCATGGTGAGTTTCTTCTTCTTCCCTATCAAAGTCTTCTTCAAACAATGGAAGTTCTTCATCATCAAAGTCCATGGGAAGTTCCTTTGATTTCTTGAATGCACTACTTTCATCAAATATGACATCTCAACTAACTTCTATACAATGTCCTTCTTTTATGTAGATTCTATAGGTCTTAGAGGCATTGTTGTAACCAAAACATGTTCCTCTCATGCCTGATGGATCCAACTTATTTCTTTTGTCCTTCGGTATACGAATAAATACAGGAAAACCAAATATTCAGAGATGATCTACCGTTCGTTTCTTCCCAGTGAATATTTATTTGGGATTTCTATTCTCCAGTGACCATTGAGGACTTCGATTTTGAATATATACAGTTGTCTTCATGGCTTCTCCCCACATAAAATTAAATATATCTTGATCATGCAACATTGCGTTTACACTTTCTTCATTGGATCGCTTCTTTCACTCTGAAACTCCATTTTGTTTCAGATTATATGGGACTATCAACTCCTTCTAGAAGGCTATGATTTCTTTGGACATATACTCTCCTCCATTATTGGACCTCAGTATCTTGATTCTATTTTATGTAAGGTTCACTACTTCATCTTTGAATTCTTGAAATTTGGTAAATACTTCATGCTCGGATTTCATTAAGTGGACCAAAGTTTTCCTTGAATGATAATCTATAAATGTGACATAGTATAGGTAACCTCCAAGTGATTTTGGAGCCATAGGATGACATAAATTGGAATGAATAAGATCCAATATTTCTTTTAATCATGAAACACTACTTCCAAATGGTTTCTTGGTATTCTTACCCAATGCACATCCTTTGCATACTACTTCGTGATATTTTTTCGATTCAGGGATTCCTTCCACTATAGAACTTAGATTTGGAAGGATTTAAAAATGAATATGGCCAAATATTCTATGCCAGAGTTCACATGGGCTGATTCAATGTGAACCAAAGTTTGTGCAAGAGGAGATATCAACCTGTAAAGTCTTCCTTCACGAATACCAATTAATCTACAATTCTCTATACTTGAGTTATTAACACATAATAAAACTATTCCATCAATGAAAGCTACTCTATAACCCTTATATTCTAAACTTGAAATAGAAAGTAAGATCTTATGCAAACCTGGAACAAATAGGATGTTGTTGAGAGCAATGTTGCTTCCATTTTCTAACTCTATAGAGGTTAATACAATTCCTCTTACATGGTAGCTCTTATTACCTCCAAGTTCCACTGAGTAAGAATATTTTCCCTTTGATAATGTCTTCAGTTGATTTTTATGACTAGTCATGTGTCTAAATGCACCACTATCAATTACTCAAATGTTCTCATCTTGAAATTTGCCAGTGAGTGTTGAGAAGAGTCCTTCATCCTTTATCTTGGTTACTTCCTTCTTAGCATTGAATAGAAGATTCCATGTTTTTTATAATACCTTTCTTGAGATGGATTGCTACCTTTGAACACTTCTTGAAAAGATTTCTCAATGTTGTAGAGATATTCATAATGCACTTAGCCAACCTTAGCTTTGAAACCATGTTGAGAAATATATAGGGTAATAATTATAATGATTACCCTTTATTTGATAATTCCTTGTGATGTATTTTTAATTATTATCTTTGTTACTTATTATTATTTGTGTGTATCATCAAACAACTATCAAAACAAGAAGAATAAGAACATATAATATAGGCTACAAGCTAGGGCCAAAACCTCTCCACTTGAAAGAAAAAACTACAAATCTCTTCTCTTCCTTATATACTCTTTAATTTATGAATTCCAAGACCTTAAGATTGACTCTAGTACCCTCCAAGATCAAGACCAACCTCTCTAGATGATGTTCTAACCTTGATCTAGTAAAACCTAGTCAAATCTCTTCCAGTAGTACTTGTTTTACCTCTAGTTGCATAATTTCAACCTCCACTACATATCTGAAATTTCAACCCACAGCAATTGTTGCTACCACACATGTGAACTTGGATTTGCCTATTGAACCTTCCTTTGACCTTTGCTTGTCTTTCCCTCACTTCTTGAGCTTGAGGATGACCCTTGGTGACTTTCACTTGACCTACTTGCCTTTTTTTCTCCAAGATCAAACTTGTAGATAGAAACCCTAGATCTACTACATAAACCCTAGTTCTCCTTAGCACATGTGAGAGAGAAATTGTCTACACAAATATCTTCTCCATCCTCTTCCTTCTTCACTTTCTTCTTCCTTCTTCTTCGTTAGAATGAGAGATGAGAGAATGTGTCTCAAGGAGGACGAGTTCCCTCCCATTTATAGGCTCTTCAAGGTGGAAATGGCTCTTCCTTTTAGGCCAACTTGCGAGCTGCTAGGCCGACTTGGTCTTGGAGGGTATCTAGACACTTTTGAAGAAAACAATAATTTTCTTTACAAGTTACAATGTGCCCGATGCAGTCTTCAACTTCTAAGAATGACTCTTTTTACTTCTTAACCTAGGAGAAACCTTAGAAGCACTCAATGAGTGCTTGACCCATAAAATAAAGGACCTTAAGCATGAAACTCATGCTCCAAAAATAATGATAACAATTTTATTTTGTTTTAAACTTTACAAGAATCAAAAGTATATTTCATCTTTATAAAGATTGAACCTAGTTACACATTTTTCAACATAATGTATCTAGAGTGTTGTGACTAACTCAATAGAATTCTTGTAGAATTTTTGTTTCCTAAAATAACAAATCTTGAATACTTTGGCATCTAATGTTTTGTAAATCCTAGAAATGTTTGGACTAAGAAGAATCTAGGAACATAAATCCTACTAATCATTTCCACTATAAGAAGAAGATCTAATCCTTTACATCATGCTAATGTGATAACAATGTTAGTGAATAGGTCCAAGATTAAGAGGGAACTAACCTTATTCAAAAGGTAAGTACTCTATGTCTCCTTGATTACTACTAATGTTATTATCTTCGTACTTTGTCCCTTTTTGTTCTTTTATAGTCTTCTAACAAATGTTGCAAGTCAAAAGAAGAAATATCTAAGATTGACTAACAGTTAGAAGAAGTTGAAGGAAGTGGCAAAGAATGAATAAGAGGAAGAAAAAATTGATTATATGTTCACCTACCTCATATGGAATGATTGGTTCAATTCAGGAACGTATTGATAGAACTAATTCTAATAGAGATACTACTGATGTTTGGGAGCTAATATGATTTCTTGAAGAATCTAAAGCTAAACAATGAGAAGGAAGTAATATTGACTTCAAAGGGAGCTAGAGTTAAAAATTGACTTGAAGGATCTTACAACTTGAAATTTGGAGCTTGGATGGATACAATACTAATTGAAGTTTGACAGAAAACCGAGAGAAGCTTGTGATCAAAAATAGGAGATGATTGATCTAGGGCTATATCCTATAGCAAGAAGATAAAAGAGTTACGATATCATTTTACCAACAATTGATTAGTTCGACCGAGGAACACATTGATTGGGTTGAAAATACTGATGAGATTACTATTGATTGGAAGTTGATATAATTTCTTGGAAGAGCATGAAAGCATAACCATGTTATGAAGAAAGAAGATGTGAATGCTTGTGTGATCACTTGCGAAGAATTTTGGCTCTATAAGATGTTTGATGAACTACTTGATGACATGTTGGATTCAAAGCTAGATGAATATTTTCAAAAAAAGGGGAGGAAGAACCTCATTATGATGTCATATATATAGGATCCAAGAAGCTACAACAAATCTCCATGGAAGAACAAGTAGCTAATGCATTAATGAGTATTCTTGACAAGCTTAGGCTTGTGGTTATTTATCCTTATTCAGAAGGAGTGAAGACATCCTCCTTGGTTGAGAGGGAGTGAGGATGGACATTTAATTCTCCATGTATTTATGCACTATGCTCAACACTAACATCCTTAAGCTTAGTGAAGGAACTGGTATGAATAATGGTGGATTGGATAAAGCATATGGGACCGATATTCTTTGAGGATTTATATATAAAATAAGAATAGTCCCAAGGACCGATATTCTTTGAGGATGGATATCTAAGATAAGAATAGTCCTGTGAGGACATACTTGGTGAACATCCAAATGGGGCATGTGCCTAGAGAGGTAGTATTGTCCAAATGTTTGCCTCCCAACATTGTTCTATGATCTAGTGGAGAGTTAGAGCTTGTTAGTAAAGGCCTTGCTACTTTTGACAATGTTGGTTATGTTGATGCTTATCAATTAGAATCGTTCGTTATGAGAATATTTCAATTTGAGAGTATCCTATTGTGTCATTATAAATACCTCACTAGTTAAGAGGGAGTGTTGGAAATGGAACTAGTGTGAGTCTTCATAATGTAATACAAATGTATCATTAATTTACTTATTTATTATATTCATCATTATTATTTTATTTTTAGTCAAAGCATATTCTTCGTGCTTATAGGGTTTATTGAATCAAAATATATTTTTTTATGAGTCAAAGAAAATGTAATTGAGTCAAAGTCACATTTGAACTTCTTATAAGAAACAAAATATTTTTTATTTGAGTTAAAGAGTCAGTTTATCCTCCACAATACCAAGTCATCCCTCCCTGGAAAATTCGGTGTAAAGAGGCAGCTATTTGGCCTCTTGGACATGTATAATTACAAGGCAGTTTGACCTCATTCACTCATCCATCCATGATACAGGAGGATTCCATTGATTCAATTGTACAAGTGTTCAAGTGTCGTCATCAGTATTCAGTGTCATCGTCACTTAAGTTCAGCTTCGACAGATCGATACTATTGGTTAGGGATTAGCTTGTTCAGGTAATGTTCATAGTGTTCATGGAATTTAGTTGATATAGGTTTTACCTGGCTGTCGACTTGATTTCATTGACAGTTCTGCCAGGAATGTTCGACGACATGTGATTTTATCATTCGACAAGCAGGATTAGTTTCGACATGGTTATCGTCTGTTGTAGAGGTTCGATATGGTTTCGTCAATAGAACTCATGGTGGAAATGTCATAATGACAATTTGTTTTGATGTGGTTCATTAGAAGGGACATAAGCTATGGTATTGTAACCATGCTTCAATACCTATGGGGATGTTCTAAACCTAACACAATCAAACTATTACATAACCCTAAGTTCTAAGTTATAAAACCCTAAAACCTACTACAAATACAAACCTAAACCTAATGCTAAGCCTAATCCTAAAAAACACCAACCATTGCATTCAAAACATGTTGTAAAACCTTGTAACTAACTCAAAACCTAAACATATTAACCCTCTCAGCCTTTGCAAATATGTTAAAACATTGCAAAATATAATACACAACCCTAACCTCATCCACAGACCGCGGAGGAACCGTGGTGATGTGACCAGAAACGGGGTTGACCGCAAGTGTTCGGGAACCACAACCTAAACCGTCAGTCTAAACCATGGCGGAGAAAACATGTAACAGGGTTTGGAAGACTGTCAAAGCTAAGTCATGATGGTTAGCGCCTGGAAGGTTAGCACCTAGAGGTTAGCTAGCCTCGCGGTCCGCAACAGTCAGCATGTGACACGTCTCTGCAGACCAGAACCACCGGAGAGCAAGCCACAAAGGTAACCGCCATGCAAACAATTTATTACAAGTGTTCACATGCAGCAGTTACAACCCTCTGCCTGGCCAGCCAACTATTTGCGGTTTCGGGGTATGATATGGTTTATTTTGGGTTTTAAAACAATTTTATTGTTGGAATTAATTCGACCACCATGGTGCTAGCCCTAGGTGTCTAATGCCTACAAGACCGAAGTTAAACCATATCCAAAACCTAACCAAATTCACCTCAAATGTAGTCAGAGGATGTTTTTATAAGAGGCAGTTTTGCCCATGAAGGAAGAGAGGAGTGGTTTTTGACTTTTGTATGCAGATTCTGGAGGACATAGGCGATTTTCTTTTTAGTGTTTCGAGAGCATCCAGGGTCAAGTTTGGAAACCGTAAGTAGCATTAGAAAGATGTTTCAGAGAGTTATCTGATGACAGTGATCAGAAGTGCCTGCATGCACATTCAGTCTGGTCTTTTCTCTGTGTAATCAACACCTTCTTCTCATTCCTAATAAAAATGGTCACCCATCTTGAAAATGGACCCGGAGCTGTGGTCCATCAAGGACGAACTCTGTCATCAATTTTTTGTCTGGTATCACTATGTTTTTGTTTTTTTTACTTCTGTTATGCATCGATTTTATGTTTAATCAGTGGTCGTAAAGTGTTCTTTTTAAGCAATTTTTCCTTGGTTTGTGTGCTTCAGCTAACATTCAAATCATTAATGGTTAATCAATTCTACATTAGTTTTTAGTATATGATCATTTCAGATCATATAATTTGGTATCGGGATAGGTTTCATTTGTAGAATTTGCCATTGAAAGTTAACCAGGTCAAAGTCGCAACAAGGAGAAGGAATGCTTGAGCAAATCGATCCAAAGATTGGAAAGTGACAAGTCATCCAGAAATCAACCATGTCAGGACCTGATGCAGGTGAAAACATTGAAACTAAGATGAGTGAAGAACAGTTTTAGTAGGCGTTCTTAACCATGTAACAGATGTTGGGAGAATTGTATGAAGACAAGAAGGAAAGAGATGTAACTTCTTCAAAGCCATCAAAGAAGGACAAAGGTAAAGGGAAGACTGATAAACCACCTTCACCTCCATCATCTCCATCATCCTCCTCCTCTTCTTCTTCTTGTTCTTCTTCTTCTTCTTTTTCTTCTAGTGCAGAATCTGAAATGGAAAAGAAATCTAAGAAAAAATATCCTTTGAAACTTGATGTTAAATTTGAGTTACCTGTTTATGATGGCGAAATGAATCTTGAAAAGCTAGATAACTGGATAAAGCAGTTAGAAGTGTATTTCCACATTCAGAAAATTTCTAGTGATAAAACTAAAATTCAGTTAGCTACACTTAGAATGGGGGGAACAACTTTAATATAGTGGGAAAGTAAAACTCAGTAGATGTAAAGCGTAAAGGAAAAGTCATCTCTTCATGGTCTACATTTTTAAAAGCTCTTAGGAAACAGTTCTATCCTTTAGGATACATGCAGCAAGTTGTTATTGATTGGCAGCATCTGAGGCAAGGTAAAGGGCAGAGTGTTCAGGAGTTCAGAAAGAAAGCATTGGCGCTTGGTATTTCATTGGATACAGACGAAAATTTGTTAAAATACATTGACAGTTTACATTCATATTTGCAGCATACTTTATTGATGTTTAATCCTGATGATTTTGATGAGGTGTGTGTTTAGGCCATACATATTGAATCAGGTGGCATACAATTCAAGTTTTCATCGTAGTCATCCAAAGAGTTGGAAACCATAGGTTCTAGTGATAGTAAGGGGAAGAAAAATTCGAAGAGAAAGAAATCAGTTATCATTCAGAAGGAAAGACCTACTTGTTCTCATTACCAGTGAATCGGTCATGATGAATTGAAGTGCTGGAAACTTCATCCAAAGATTAGGCCCAAAATGTTCTTTAAGGAGAAGGATGAAAAGAAGGCCATTGCAGCAGTCCAACAAGATAAAGGTTCAAATTCAGGTGGTGAAAGGAGGATAACCGCCATGGTTACGACAGGTAAAACTTCTGACACTGGTTCAAGCTCAAAAGCTAATGCATATTCTTCAAACATAAATCCTCCATGTGAGGATAAAAGAGTTGAATTGTTTAACATAAGGATAAATTCTAAGTATACAAAGATTGACACAATGATTAACAGTGGGTCGCAAGCAAATTTAATATCTGAACATATAGTTAATCAATTGGGATTGGAGACACAAAATCATCCAAGACCATACCCATTAGGTTGGATTAATAAATCAACTCAGATACATGTCACAAAGTAGTGTCAGTTAATATTTGCCATAACAGCTAATTACATTGATGAAGTGGAATTAGATGTGGTCCCAATAGACATATGTGGAGTTGTCTTAGGAAGTCCTTATCTTTATGATAGAGATGTAGTGTTTTACAGAAGAGAACATAAATATAACCTTAAGAAAGTAGGGGTTGAATATATTGTTAGGGCACATAAAGTCAAATTAAACTTGGATTTAATTGTTACAAATCAAGTTATGCAGTTAATAAGTTCAAGTAAATATGTACTCATGTTTATTAAGGAACAACATAAGGACAATTGTTCGGAATGCAAGATTCAATTTATAGATCAATTAGTCAAGGTGGTTAATTATTTTCCAAGAAATCTTATTCATAAACAGGATAAGCAACATGAGATACATTTGATGTCCTATGAACATCTTCTTAAAACCAAAATGACTCTCAACTCATTCATTCAAATGAATTCTAGAAACTATCATCATCAGAAGTGTATTGCAGGGAATGGTACATGTGAGTCTAATCAGAGAGTTGTTTCAAATGGTATGTTTACTTTCAATTTCAGGGGTGCAGGTCAGTATTGGGGAAAGTCAGTGTTCGATTTCTCTTGTATTGTGTCACCATGTCATGTCTTGAACAGTGTGGAAACCTCTTTTCAAGTGGAGGGGAAACCTATTTGTTTTCATATCAAAGCCTTTTCTAAAGCAGTGTCAAAGTGTTTAATGGGAACTTATGCATCAGAGGAAAGTGTTAATCAATGGAAACAACATGTAATAAATGAAGGAAAAATGATTTAAACAAATCAACACCTAAATCAATACTTACAAAATCAAACTAAGTTGCAGCAAATTTCACCTTGCAGTTGGATAGGTTCAGCGCAACAAGTTCACTTAGTAAACAGGAAGCAGGAAAGTATGTCAATTCAAGTCGCTGGTTTGATGTCAAGTGTATCTTTGAGTATCTCTGTTTTTCTGTAAAATAGATTGTATATGCATGTTGATGGTATTAAACAACGTTCAATAGAGACTGTCTTCAAATATTGTGAATCACTAACTCATGGTTCTTCATGGAAAGAATTCAATTGTCATGCTGATAACAGGTTGTTTTCCCATCATCTCAAATGTTCATACTGCAGACGGAAGAAACAGGTCACTGAATCAAAAAGTGCCATGTTCAGCGTCATCAGGGTCATCACTTACAGGTGATTGATCGAATGTATTGGTACATCGTCAGGTCAAGGTGGAAAGAGAGGGAGTTCTACCCTCATCAACTAATTGTTTAGTCAAACTTTTGTGGTCTAAAAGCTTTCAAGTGGAGAGGAATGATCCAGGAGGATTCTTTTGATTCAATTGTACAGGTGTTCAAGTGTCATCATCAGTGTTCAATGTCGTCATAACTTCAGTTTAGCTTTGACAAATCGACAATGTTGGTTAGGGATCAAGTTGTTCAGGTAATGTTCATAATGTTCATGGCATTTAGTTGATATGGGTCGACTTGAGTTCATCGATATTTCCGCCAGCAATGGTCGACGACATGTGTTTTTGTCATTCGACAAGCAGGATTAGTGTTGACATGGTAATTTTATGTTGTAGAGGTTCAATATGGTTTCGTCTATAGAACTCATGCTGGAAATGTCACAATGTGACAATTTGTTTTGATGTGGCTCATTATAAGGGACATAAGCTATGGTATTGTAACCATGCCTCAATACCTATCATTCGACAAGCAGGATTAGTTTCGACATGGTTATCGTCTGTTGTAGAGGTTCGATATGGTTTCGTCAATAGAACTCATGGTGGAAATGTCATAATGACAATTTGTTTTGATGTGGTTCATTAGAAGGGACATAAGCTATGGTATTGTAACCATGCTTCAATACCTATGGGGATGTTCTAAACCTAACACAATCAAACTATTACATAACCCTAAGTTCTAAGTTATAAAACCCTAAAACCTACTACAAATACAAACCTAAACCTAATGCTAAGCCTAATCCTAAAAAACACCAACCATTGCATTCAAAACATGTTGCAAAACCTTGTACCTAACTCAAAACCTAAACATATTAACCCTCTTGGCATTTGCAAATATGTTAAAACATTGCAAAATATAATACACAACCCTAACTGCATCCACAGACCACAACGGAACCGTGGTGATGTGACTAGAAACGAGATTGACCGTAAGGGTTCGAGAACTGCAGCCTAAACCGTCAGTCTAAACCGTGGCGCAGAAAACATGTAATAGGGTTTGGAAGGCCGTTGGAGCTAAGTCATGATGGTTAGCGCCTAGAAGGTTAGCACCTGGAGGTTAGCAAGCCTCGCAGTCCGCAACAGTCGGCATGTGAGACGTCTCCGTAGACCAGAACTGCCGAAGAGCAAGCTTCCGAGGTAACCACCATCCAAACAGTTTATTATAGATGTTCACATGCACCGGTTACAACCCTCCACCCGGTCAGCCAACTGTTTGCGGTTTCGGGGTATGATATGGTTTATTTTGGGTTTTAAAACAATTTTATTGTTGGAATTAATTCGGCCACCATGGTGCTAGCCCTAGGTGTCGAATGCCTACAAGACCGAAGTTAAGCCATATCCAACACCTAACCAAATTCACCTCAAATGTAGTCAGAGGACGTTATTATGTATCCATAGGCCCAGAAGAGGTAGTTTTTCCCATGGAGGAAGAGAGGAGTGGTTTTTGACTTTTTTATGCAGATTCTGGATGACATAGGCAATTTTGTTTTTAGTGTTTTGAGAGCATCCGGGGTCGGTTTTGGAAACTGTAAGCAACGGTGGAAAGCTAGTTCAAAATGCTATCTGATGACAGTGATTAGAAGTGCTTGTGTGCACATTCAGTATGGTATTTTCTCTGTGTAATCAACACCTTCTTCTCATTCCTAATAAAAACGGTCGCCCCTCTTGAAAGCAGACCCGGAGATGTAGTCCATCAACGACGAACTCCATCATCAATTTTCTATCTGTTATCGCTATGTTTTTGTTTTTTGTACTTCTTTTATGCATCAATTTATGTTTAATCAGTTGTCGTAAAGTGTTCTTTTCAAGCAGTTTTTCCTCAATTTGCGTGCTTCAGCTAACATTCAAATTATTAATGGTTAATCAATTCTACATCAGTTTTTAGTATATGATCATTTCATATCAATCCATCACATCGATTTCTGTCCAAGAGCAAGAACGAAAAACCTGGGAAAGTCAAAGGAGAGAGAGTGAAGTCAAAAGTTAAAGGAATGTGTTGTTTTCTACCCTAGTTCTATCCACAGGTGTGATTTTTTCTGAGGAAAATTTTGTGCTATGGTAGGCCCAAAATTTCAGGGGCTAAAATTTTAGGAGATGACCATATTTCAAATATTTGATTAATGCTAACTTTTATTGAATTAAACTTGTTGAGGGGGCTTGAAGGAGGGATGACTTGGGATCTTTGTGGTAGCCTTGGTCTTGGTCTTGGGTCTTGGATATGTCACTTTGATCTGATTCTATAAGAAAAGGATTTCTTGGGTTTTTCCCCTTGTGGGGTTTTTCCCTGGCCTGGAGCTTAATTTCTTGTGTCTTTTATCTCTTTGTGATCTTCAGGTTTTGTAATTTTTTGGTAATTTTTTTATGAAGGGAACATAAATTTAATAAGTATCCAACAAACATTCATAAGGAATTATCAAGTTAAGAGAAATCAACCCTAATCTTCAGTATATTGATTTCTTAACAACAAGGCCTTGGAAGGATCCCCCTCATGTTTATATAGTCTTAGGTGAATGTGTTTCTATGTTTCTATAGCATTGTGATCAAATGCTCTTTTTTAGAGTTTGGGAGTGTTGAGTTGATATTTAGGGTTCTTGGGTAAACTTATACAAGTGCACTAAAGGACTTGTTATGACATAAACAGGTATGATTTTTGTTCCTATAGGGTCATTAGCTAAGTTTTCTTAAGCAAGAGGATATAAGATATGGTTGAGGATGTGAGAATTTCGTTACGAGGAAGAATTTTTCTATAAAATCATTTATCATCATCCTCAATTTTCCATGTAAGAGAGGGATATTGATCTAATGTGAGTAGTTGGTTAGCACTTCCTTCATCACACTTTCCCCACCTTATACCCATATGGGAATGTCTGGTTCTATGCTTGGTTTAGTAGGGGATACAAGTGTTAGCCTACGTCTTACCTTACCAATCACTAAGTCTAATTATCACCTTTAAATTATATTTATCATTTAGGATATTGTAATATATCCTCAAGTTATGATATCATGCAAGGTGTTAGGATATAGAGAAAATCTCTTGATGTTGTGGCATCATCCATTAGGTTGTATATTTGTACCATTGGTGTGAATATTATATGAGATGGCTAGTTAACATTTTCTTTCATATTTTTGGCCATTTCTTTTACTATTCTATTTTTAACATTTGTATTAGAGATCTTATACTTAGGGCAAATTTAGCTATAATAGTTGTTCATAACTTCATAGTTTAACACCATGGAAGATGAAATCAAATTTAATGGTATCAACATGATGTAAGTGGAAAAGAATCAGCTATTTACAAGATTAATGGTCAAACCCTATAAGCCCATAGATTTACATTACTGGTCTATTAGGTCTGGTATATAGACTACCCAAATCCCAAAGTGATCCATTTCCATACCGATCAAAGAAATTTGTAAGCATGGAAATTTATTGTAAAGTTTAGAAACCTTAACGAATATTACTGTACTCAATGCACAAACTTTAAAATGTTTTGTAATATTTTTGTAAAAATATTCAAATTTCTAATAAATTTATATAGTCTATATAAAATATTGGTAAATTTCAAGGTAAAATAATTGTATACTATAAAATTTGGGTAAATCATTTTCAGAGAAAATGGAAATTGGTGAATCATTTTTTTAAAATCATGGAAATTTAACCCACTTGCCTATATTAACCCCTAAAATTTTCCTTCAAACTGATCCATTCAAGCATGTGCCAACCATTTTCCATTCTATCTTTTTTTCCTATTCTTCTAATCGAATTAGATTAAGTTGGGCTTCCATAGATTTCCTTCCTAGCTTGCTTTATATCACATTGATGTGATCTAAACAATCATCAACTATCTAGGCATTCTATATGCCTTCACCCTCTGAAATCAAAGAACGTAGTCTAACAACTGAGTGGTGAATTTGACAGTTCGTTATGGCACATTCATCGCCAACAACACTGTAAGTCACATTTGCATCAAGCATCTTCAATGCATGGGGGCTTCACTCAATGAACCTATGATATAGCACATATGTTCGTGGCATACTAGACAATACCCCTAATTGGACTACATATTAAAAAATACTTCTAAAACACACTTTATTTAACCCCTACAAATATGAACCAATACACCTTCCCAATTTAAAAGACCTTTGTTTTCACTAGATATTGTAAGTATCCATTTTTTAATTAACATTTTTTATACCCCTTTATATTTTTCATTAACCTTGAGCTCCATTTTTTATACAAAACATATAAAAACCCTTTACCCCTTATTATATGCTCAATATGTTAAGTCATTTTTTCCTCAATACATATCCCCCAATATAAATGCACTTGGTATGGTATTGCTCCTCATTGAAGCCCTCGTGCTTCAATGATGGCAAAAAATGAAATTGACTATAAATTATAGCAAATCTATTATAAAAACTGAAGTGTAGCATTGACTTCTTGGTAATAAACAAATTTACATTATAAAAGGTCCCATTGATACCAATATCTTCCCAATCTCCATCAAATAAATAGGCCTGTTGCAACAATAAATCTTGAATAACCAATATCTGCAATTTGGTCCATTTCTATTATAAGTGGACTATGTCATCTATAAGGGAATTCAGATGTGCTCTCAGATCTGATCTTCTTGAAGTTGCATGATGGCATATGCACATCATTAAAGCTATATTTGTGGTCGATTTTGACCACAATCTTGTGATGAGAAACCACGATGACCTTCTTCTTTTTTTCTCTGAGCATGCCTAGGTATTCGAGGCTATTTGTTGGGGCAGATGTGAACTGCAATATCAAGCACGGTTATTTGTTCAATTCGTTCAACATTAAAATCTGCTCAGCCAAATCTAATTAGCAATCCACAACAACGACATCAACAGACATAAGCCATCATCCAAGCAATCACATTAGAGTTGTGTTAATCAATATGAGAAACAATTTGGCTTGATCTGAACCATATATTTAATTGGTGTGATCTGCAATTTAAAATAAAATGGTAGAGGTGTTCATCATTCAGCATAGAGCATGCCCAACGATAATCCAATCTATCAAGGAAATAAGTCAGGATTCTAATGTGGATACGAGTCCAAAATCCCACACATTGTGAACAAAAATTCTTTGTAAATCATGGCTAATTTGATCTATTTTCTAACATGTTCTCTGTTTAGAGCAAGGTGATCTGTTGTGATTTGCAATCATTTGGATACGAGTCCAAAATCCCACACATTGTGAACAAAATTTCTTTGTAAATCATGTCTTTAATTGGAGCCGTTCCTAATGAAACCAGGCCATGAAAACGATGGAAGCTATAATGCTGTTGTTTATTTGTTAATTTATTTTTAGAGTTTTTTTTAATTGTCTTAGAATTTAGTAGAATTTGTGGAAATTCATTAAAATCACAAATTAGAGCGGTTAACTCTCTGCCTTTTATGTTTTTTTATCATACTAAATTTATATATAAAATAATAAATAATTTAAAATTAAATATAAATCACAAGTTTGATGGATAACACTGTACAATCAGGTGCTTCTGGGGTTTTTCAAAGTGCTAAATCCATTTATATAGTAAAAAAGCCAGTTTAAATAACATAAATCAAGATTTCATCTCAAAATTTCCCCTCTGAAAGTCCAAAAAGTAACTCCAAAATATAATGGAGTTGTCTATAGTGCGACATTTTAGACTTTGAAGTTAAATTTTGATTTGTCTTATTTAAACTGGTTTTTTGATTGTATATATGGATTTAGCACCTAAAAACCACTAAGACACTTAGATTGTGCAGAGATTACCCATCAAACTTGTGATTTCAATAAAATTCTTGCCAAATTTTAAAAAAATTAAACCAAACCCACTCAAAAATACTTCTAAAAAATCACTCTAAAAACAATTCGAAATATAATAATTACACCCTACCACCATCAGTCGCGTAGCTTCAACACATACCTAAATGCCACTATTCAGCCCACGCGTATCTTCAGTCAACGCATACGTAAATGCCACTATGCAGCCCACGCGTAATTAGAAAGAGTACCAAAAGAGTTGAAGCCGAGAGGACTGGTTGAAAGAAGGAAATGTGGTATTTTTTTATATTTTTTAATTACATCCTGTGACTTGAAAAGTAGGCATCTGCAAAGAAGCAGATGTAGAATTCCAAGAATATCTCCTCTTCAACCATGAAGCGATGAGCACCCCATTTGTTTTAATGGACCTTCAATTCAAGGTAGTATCATGCGCCAACCATTCATCCATATCTCATAGTTGCACAAACTTTGGGAAATGATTTAATATCTTTTCAGTCGATGCACAAACTTCCGTAATCACTTCCCAATTAATTTTGAATTTTTTTATTTCTCGCTATAAATCATTACCCAAGTTTGTCCACCGACTAATAGTGCAACTTTTAAAATAAATTAATTAATTAAGATCTGAGACACATAAAATTGTGAAAGAAGTTTGTCCACCGACTAATAATGCAACTTTTAAAATGAATTAATTAATTAATATCTGAGATATATAAAATTGTGAAAGATGAGGAAAATAAGAAAATTAGGGAGTATTGTTGAAATATATAAAATTGTGAAAGACAATAAGAAGTTTAAAGAGTATCGGATGGAGAAATAATGCAACTTTTAAAATGAATTAATTAATTAAGATCTGAGATATACAAAATTGTGAAAGATGAGGAAAAATAAGAAATTTAGGGGTATTGTTGAAATATATAAAATTGTGAAAGACGAGGAAAAATAAGAAGTTTAAAGAGTATGGGAGAAATAAGAGGGAAATTTGAATTTTTTTAAATTACAATTGATTATATTACTTTGAAAGAAGTTTATAGATTGAATACATATATAAGGAGAGTATTTAGAGTGCAAGTTCAGAGTCTAAGAAACATAAGACATCTTTATATACATAGACAATAAGATTGCTCTCTATAAGCACAATTGAGAAGTAAAACTCTAAAAACCAAGATATGCTCAAATACATCAATAGAACCGAGTTGCGAGGTATCGTAACGAACAAAACAAGCAGCAAACCATACTCTAAGATAGTTATATGTGAAGCAAAACATTGAAGATTTGTGCAATAGATGTGCATCCTACCATGCCATTGCTAAAGATCCACATATGGAAAGCACAGTAGAAGTCCTAAGTTCAACAATGGTCAGAAAATATCTTCTTTTGGAGAAGGATTATGCCACTGAAATCATTATAAGATGAACATATAACCAAAAACATCATGCAAATTGTTATTACCCTTCCAGCAATGAGGACCTATCAACAAATAAAAACTCCAAAACGAAAGCAACAGTGTAGAACCCTGCTCACACTAAAAACTACTACACGACCAAAATTTCTTGGACATCTCCAAATGCTTGTCGATGAAAGTAAGATAAGCACCAACATCATGAAAATAACATAACAAAATTAGACCAAAACTGAGATAGCCAATGATGATCTTAATCTAAAGAGATTATAGTAGGATGTGGGGTGCTCTCAATTGAAGGATATGTTGGCATTATGATGCATGTGTTGTCCTTGATGACAACTCACTTGTAACAGAACAAGTATATGGTAACTAGATGAATCTACAGGTTAGAACAGAGGTGACAAAAAGATGGAACAAAGATATCAGAGGTGACATAATGATGGAACAAAATAATGATCAAAGATTTGATACAAGGAGATTGTGTTAGTGTTGTCCTTGATAAGAAACCTACAGGATGAGTTGTCCTTAATGACAACCTATTTTATGAATGAACTACTTGATAAAGATATAAACAGGATGTGATAGAATGTAAGGTAGTTGTATTTACAGAGGTGACAAAATGCAGGGTAGTTCAGAGGAATCAGTTCATAAATGATATAATTATGACAACTAACATTGTAACAAGTCTATTCAGAGATAACAGAGTAATGGCACAGAAGAACAGGATGATGGCACAAAGGATTTCAGATCAGAATCAATCAATTGAAGAAAAAGAATGTTTTAAGTTGTATTAATTTGTATACGTTGATTCACCTAGTCCAAGTAGTGTATACAAGAGGGTACACAGAACAAAAGGAGTGTATATGTATGCAATCACTTTCACAAGAGGCAAAGCGCATATGGGATGGAAAATTAAGGTTAAAGAATTCCAAGGGTCCATACCATGGTATTAACTCACAATATTAAGCAGAATAATGGTTACTTGATCCCATCTAAGAATACCATAGGTTATAAGTGTTGTTTTGGTCCTAGGTATTGACAAAAGGCTAAAACTATAAAAGGAAATGAAGATCAAAGTGTAAGGGTGTGCAAGTAATGAATATCTTAAGAAGAGTTAGATCAAAAGCAAATATGCATGTTATGGGTTTCTAATGCTTTGCTTGATCTTGACTAAGTTTGCACCTAAGTGTTATGAGATCTAATGATGGATCGGGATCATAAGCCCTGAAATAACTTATCATTATGTGATCAGATAATGGATAGGCTAGATCTAAGTGCTAACAAATGTTTTGTCCTTTAAATGATATGATATGGGTATATATGAAGTCTGGAATAGCTGCGAAGTTATGAGTTATTATTTGTAGATCTATACATTGCTTCGCCTTGGTGAAGCTACGCATACACATTGGTTTGGCTCTTCCAAGTAGCATATGCAGAAGAAAAGTTTGTTGTTCAGAGATGGCTGATCTATCTTATCAGTGTTGTTGTTTTACTACTGTTTGTCAATGATGACTTCTTTGGATCTAAAAGTAAAATTGATTGTATAAGGAGATTGAGTCTGGTTGATTGATTGATTGAGTTAGAAGGGTTATCTTTGTTGCTATCTATTTAGAACTTTGTAATATGACTGTAAATCTTCATAATGTCTTTGGGCAATACAATTTATGGTTTAGAAGTTTTATGATTCAATATATTTATAGGTATATACAGGATGGGTTACAGAAAGTAGCGTATACATGTAGGTTGGCTTCATTTAAGTAGTGTTTGCATTCTGGCATATGATTTTTTAGGTTGCAGTTGGTTCTCATTTTCGATGCAGTTTTCTGGGTTTAGATCTGTGTACTGGTTACAGTGATCTTTCTGTTCTAGTTGATTGGTTGAATTTTGATTAAGTGTCAGTTGATTGAGTTTTCAGTGATTGATTGATTGAGTTGTGGTTGATTTAGAAATTGATGATTGGGTGATTCAGTTATGTCAAAGGTTTCAGTATTGATTGATTCAGAGATTGATGATTGGGTTTCAGTTATATCAGATATTGATTATTGTGTTTCAGTGATTGATTGATGCAGATGTATTTGATGATTGTATTGTAGTGGTGATTGATTTTGAGCCTCAATGCTATTGATGGGTCCAGTATGAAAATTTGATGAAACATGGCTTACATATTGTATTGATGTCTACCAAGATTATCTAGTCTGAAAATTTATGAAACTTGGTCCATGGAGGAAGAGTGAAGGTGGTAGCCTTCAGTAGGTTGGCGCCTATGTACTGGTAAACATATCAGCCAATATAAGAGCTAGGTGGTTGGAGCTCCCTTCCAGTAGCAGCTAGAGAACGAGTGAAGTTTGTAGCCTTCTGTAGGCCGGCGCCTACGTACTGGTAAACATATCAGCCAATACAAGAGCTGGGGGGTTGTAGCTCCCTTCAAGTAGAAGCTAAAGAACGAGAGAAGGTTGTAGCCTTCTCCAGGTGGGTGCCTGCATACTGGTATGATTCTGCACCAGTACAAGATTGTAAACAATGTTTTTTATATTAAAAAGAAGACATAGACAACAACAATAGGTGGTTTTCTCCTGCATTGGGCTTACACCTTAAATCTTGGTGTTCATGTGTGTTTCTTATGTGTGATGGTTTATTTATTGTAGCACATGGTTAATGTTTATCTAATTGTTAATAAAGTACTAATGCATTAGTTGAAGACAAACATGTGATGGATTAACTTAATTGTAAGTTCTCTAGATATACATTAATTGTCTTAAGAACAGTCATGTGCACATGCATGTTCTATTTAGTAAAGTCGTGTATAGAAATATGAATATGAAATATAAAAAGTTTATTGATTTATAAATATTGATTCACCCCCCCCCCCCCCCCAGTATTCTTCCCAACAATTGGTATCAGAGGAGGTCCTTTGGTAGAATCTCAATCGCTTGAAGGAGATCCACCGAGACAATGGGAGAGAAGCAAAAGAAGGAATCACCTCAGAAGAAAAATACATCAAAGAATTTAGACTTCTGTGATCCATAACATTTGTTTAGAAATTTTTGGCAAAATCACATAATCGATTATTTGTCGATGCGTTTCGAACCAACTAGTGTGGTTCATCGTCAGGACAAGTTGAAGATACAGATCAGTTCAGCGTGTTAAATAGACTCAGCAGAGACTCCAATGGCTAGAAAGATTAACGGCTATTTTTCAACTTAGGACCCCAGTCAAACTTAAATTAATATTAATATTTTATAATTATTATTATTAACGGCTATTTTTCAACTTAGGACCCCAGTCAAACTTAAAATAATATTAATATTTTATAATTATTATTATTAACGGCTATTTTTCAACTTAGGACCCCAGTCAAACTTAAAATAATATTAATATTTTATAATTATTATTATAACTACCGAAACACGTAAAACTTACACGGTAAAAATAAACCTCGGAAAAAGTGGTTAGATATTAAATTTTTATCTCTTTAATTATTTAAATTATTAATAAATATATATATTATTAATATTTTCAATACCCAATATCATACTATATTCAATTTTAAGTCAATAAATTAAATTACTAGAAAAATATATTTACTAGAAATAAAATAGATTTAAGATTAGTTTTCAA
>APFE030626014.1:0-16464 GCA_000404065.3 Pinus taeda
AGGGGCCTATGAATTGGTAGACTTTGACAGGGTCTCTTTAGGTAAACCCAGAAATGGTCTTTACCTGAAGAGATATTATGCTTAAAGCGAGTGTGGAGATTTTTAGTTAGGATAGTTTTTCTTCTAGATTAAAAGGTCTGTTTTAGATTAAAAGTGTGCTTAGCTTAGAGATTGAGTTTTCCGTCGTTATTCCTGCTTATCTTGGTTTTACGTTTGATATCGCAGATGTCGACGCCTCTTCAAACATATATTGGTTTCGCTGATGGCGCTTGTCGTAGTACACGTAATATTTCTTCCGCAGCTTGGGTTATTTATTCGCCCTCTGACGAGTTGGTATCTATGCATGGGGTAAGCCTCGGTCAAACAACAAACAACATTGCAGAGTATAGTGCAGTGGTGGAGTTATTATCTGAATCTATTTCATTTTGGATTCGGAGTTTGATAGTGAGGTTAGATTCTGAACTCGTTGTATTACAGCTTAATAGAGTATACGCCATTAGAAATACAGTTTTATTAAGATTATTTTTGAGAGTGCGTCTCTTGGAACGTGAATTCGACTATATTGAATATCAGCATATTCCAAGATCCTTAAATACATTAGCAGATGCAATTGCTTCTCAAATGTTAAGTAGACATGTGCGATAATCATACAAGTAAATTTAAAAACATTCCATAACATGTTTAACAAGACAAACCAGTAATAACGATATCATATATATATAGGAGTGTGTCAAAAATACATCGTCCTCGATCATAGGTTGAAAAAAACCTTATCATCAGCAAAAATGATAGGTACAAAAAGCAAAATGTCATATGTGACTACAATAAGCGATCATCCCATCACTGGTGATGATCTCGATACGAAACCACTGCACGGGCCACCTTAGAAAGGAACCTCCTAAAAGGTCCGGGGACTCCAATCACATAGCGCTGAAGTTGACAAGGGATGTCAGCTATGCTAGTCTCGGGAATGTCCCCTGTCAAGCGCTCTAGGTGACTCTCCAACTTGGCCAAGGTCTCTGCTGATTCGTCCTCTGGGGCTGGAGCCGATGCAACTGGTTGTTTTCTCTCGAAAGACCGGAGAGCGGCTGGTCGCTGTGGACCCACATCTGCATTTTAAATTATTAATATCAGTTTTTGAGACGATATAAAAATAAAAAAAATTAACATTAGGAAAATGTTGAAAATGATTACCTGAATCATCCCACTACTCTCCTGGAAGAAGAGCCATGTCTGGGTCTCCACAAAAATCAACCCCAGCATAAGGAAAGTCCTGAATAGCAAAAACCTGGTTTTCCAACCATTGGAAATACTCAGGTTTGAACCGAACGACCTCGGTCCCCTCATTAGGATGACGGGCCATAATTGCAACCCATCATATCAGTTTGGGCTCTCGAGGAAGCCCACCTCCAATAGTAAGGTGTTGTGGGATCAGCATCGGAACCCTCTCTAGACCAAAACTCACAACTATAGCACCATAACCAAAGGTATTTAGCTGTCCGTTCTTGGCCCCGGTCAGTTGGTCCTTCACATTGGCCAACACAGCATCGCACCAGTTGAAAATGGTGCCTCGAAAGCAATCAACTGTCATCCGCATCTGGGATCGGGTGGCAATGTGTAGCGCTGCACTGCCGCAAAGTCTGGTAACTGTGAATGCAATAACCATGAGTTCAAGAAGGGATATGGTTTTGATATCTATCCCTTTGTCCCGGTTCTTGACATTGCAGAACTCTAGGCAGAGGCTCTCAACAGACTGGCCACCTGCCCTGGGCCCAAATAGAGTCAAGTGTTCACCCCTCCTAGGCAAACCAGTCAAGAAGTATATATCAGCTAGCTCGATTTCGAGCTGGTGTCCACCAATAAAGAAGCACTGGTCCTGTATACTCCATCTATCAACTAGCCACTGCAAAAATTCCACCTAGGCCCTCATGCCAGGTATGGCCCAGAACTTGTACAAGCCACATGCCTTCAATGCATCAATCGAAGGTTGATGATTCATCGTGGCGAGGTCCACATCCTAGTGCTCCCATTCTCGCCAATCAAGCATGATGTTTATCCTACAATCAAGTAAAAAAGGCGAATTAGAATATGCAAAATTGATTTCAATGGGTATTTTTTGAGTAAGTTAGGTTTTTATAAACCTATGCACGGGGTATGCACCCCCTTGTTAGGGACAGTGCGTGGGGTCCGCACCTTGACTTCACGGCAGGTGCGTACCCCCGACTTTTTGCCCACTGCAAAAAAGTCGGGTACGCAGGTCCCCTGTGGTAAACCTGCGGGTCCCCGCGCGCAGGTTTTCAAACCTAAAAACCTCCTAAAAACAAAAATTAAACCCTAAAAAACAATTTCAAACGGACAAAAATGAAGAGTAGGATGATGTGGATTACCTGGAGGAGACAGCGTTCGATTCCGACAGACGGATTTTCCGCAATCTTCACGGGAAGTTTCTGGTCAAAATCCCTTTTTTCTCACCCAAATCTCAAATGGTAAAAATGAATGGTAAAAAGTCCTTTTTATAAGTTTTTTGGGTAAATAAATTCTAAATTTGTTTATGTTTCACTTTAAAAAGGTGTTTTTTTGCGACATTTTAACCTATTATTAAACAGGTATGAGTAATGTTGAGTTTTTGTTTAGGATAACGGATTTTTAGGCGAAATCAAATAATTTTCAACGAAAAACCATTAGAGTCAACTTTAAGCTCTTTTCTAACTCCTAAAAACATGAAAAGATTGTCGAGTTTTTCTTTTTAAGCTTGTTAAAACGGAACTAAAAAGACCGTCCTCTTATAGCCCTTTTCTGACCGTAAAAACACGAAAAGATTGTCGGGTTTTTGTTGTTTCAAATTCGATAGGTCATAAAATGACGTGTCGTTGATCGCTTTTTTACTTTTTCGGATCAGAGGCACTAATTATGAAAAGTACTCCTTGGTCGTAAAAGATCAAGCGGTTCTCTCAAGTATTATTTATACTTTTTCAGGCTTGGGAGAGACACAAATTTATGAAAATGTCAACCCTGGAGTCTTCTTAAGTTTTTTTCAGACTCTCTAAAAATGAAAAACGCCGAGTTTCTCCTATACTGGACTTGTTAAATTTCGACAGTAAAGGACCTGTTCAATTACAAACAGGAACGGACCACTCCTTCTTAGGGTTCGAATTTAAACTACGTTGGACTCACCCGAAGGGTGAGCTTATAATCAAGCATATGTTATCCTCCTCAAGCTTGTAAAAAATAAAGAGGTACTTGCCAGAAATGGTGGGGGAAAAGAGAGAAAAGTGAGTCTGTTTTCCATACTTTATAACCACTCTTGAACACGAAACTTTCATTCACCTGGGTTGGGAAATCCTTTTACCTAACAGTTGACCAAACCATATTGAAAGTCTTCAGCGGGTTTCTGGATAGTCACTTTGGGTCAGTCATCACCAAACCATCTGTCATGTCGTTATGTGTTCAAGAGGTTAGTGCAAATAAGCCATTCATCTGCAAAATGTCTGTCATCCATCTTGACCATCCCTGAGTCAGTCCTTGCAACTAAATTTCTTCAACTTGATCCATGATTTCGTGTTGTGGGCTTACCTACGACGGATCGCTTTCTATCGACTTCAACTCATTATCTAGAAAGATGATCTAGGAATCGTCAGTACCTTGAGATCTGCATGCCTCTATGGCAGGTTTCTCGCCTTTGACGACATTTTACATCATTGACTTTCGATCAAAGGATTCCATGACATGTTCGACATCAACACATCTTATCACATTTCATGGATTGTGTTGAGTACTTTGAGAGCCATTGTCATTATTGGTGGTTTCTCTCACACTTGTTAATAGTTTACATCATTGACTGGTAATCAAGCAGTTTCTACCATGTTCGACTTCGACACATTCAATTGCATGGATAGAATCGTACTGTTTCGGGACATAGAAATGGAGACCCTGGATCTAGTTTCCACCATCCAGGCTGCGAGGAATTTTGTATTCATTATATTATGGACTATTCATAAACAAATGGTTGTGTCCATACTGTGTCCACATGTGTCTGTACTTATGATGTGTTACGAGATCATTCCTATATCAGAGCAGTAGTTAGTCTTCTAGTCATTTTTCAGTCTCTTAGTCAGTTTTTATCTGAGTATGGGAATGCCTACCTCAGCGATGATATGATCTCATATATATATTTTGCATTGAATGTTTTTACAGGTTCCAACCGGGCTCTCCACTAGATGATCCTCGAAATGATAAAGCACTTCACTCTTCCTATATGATAAATGAAAAAATCCTCATATACTACAGACTTCGCACTTTAGGGGGCAATCTGTTAGATAAAAATATCGTCACATTGATTATTTGCAGTCGGTATAGGTCTATCACCACCTATGTCAACTTCCTAAGCAAGTCTCAAACCTCAGCTCTTCAAAACAAGCTTTAGAAATGAGAGAAAGACATCAAAAAAGCAATGTAACTCTGGTTCCGCGCTTTCTCTCACTTTTGCCTGCGGGCCCGCAACTTTTGTTCAGGATATCTGCGTACTTATATGCTCTGTATGTAAAGGGGAGGGTACGTACCCCTGTGAAAGTCAAAAGGCGCAATTTTATCTTAAAAAACTCACTTTGGGTTAATTCTAGAGTTTTCTAGAAGGGATTTTTGATGTGGATTGTTCGCTCCAAGTGGTTCATGCATCCCATAAGAGGAGGAGCTAATCCCTTGTTAGGAGGAGCTATCCCTTTGAAGGGGGATTCTATCCCTTTGAAGGAGGACCTGGTAACTGATCTCCATTGCACTATAAATTGAGGCATTGGGTCAGTGGCTGGGGAGGTTAGAAGCTGAACTTTTGAGGGTAAATGCTAGTGAAATCAAGACTTCCTATTTGAGCTTAAGAGGAGAGATCACATACCTTTTTGGCTTCATTGGGGAGTGAGTGAAGCTTGTCAAAGTAGAGGAGACTTCTTGTTGGACCCTGGGAGGAGCTTGTACAGCGTCAAGGCAAAGGTTGTAAGGTTCTTCTCCTTTTGAATTAATACAATCAAGCTCATTTTTCTCAACAAGTATCTCATGTTATTTGTTTCATGGACTCCTTGACTTTCATGTTAAATATGTTTTATAATACTGGTTATTGAGGTGCTATTTAATCGTTTGCCTTGTTGGTGTTTGCAGGTTTGTGACAAAGGAACTTACTTGGATCAAAGGAGAAAAGGCATCTCCAAACTTGCGTTGGACATGAGGTAGGCCTTAAACACATTTGTTTGCCATTATTTGTAAAGCGCATTTAGAGAAAGATAGTGTCTGGTTGGTTTGTTTGTCATTAGGTCTTCATTAGATTCTAGGAAGGTCTATCTTGTCCGCAAGATCGACTCATTCCGCGTCACACTGCAGAAATGCAAAAATATGTACAGAAGGTAATTTATAGAAATGAAATAGAAAATTATGTACAAAATGTAAAAGCGGCCAAACCACTTAATGAACCAAAGGCGGGTAAGATTTCTCTTCCTCAACTAGAATCTGCATGTCAAAGTCTTCGCAGAGTTGTTGGTAGAAGGATTCCTGAGTGAGTGGTTTGTGGTATAATCGAACTTGGTGGCCGTTTGCCTTAAAGGTGTGTCCCGATCCATCAATGGTGGTTAAGGTAATCGTACCATTATCATGTACTTTTTGGATCTCGTATGGTCCGAGCCAGCAAGTCTAGAGTTTCCGCGGAAAATCCTAGAACCTAGAATCGTAGAGGAGCGCCCAACCTCCTTTGCGGAAGACTTTCTTTTTGATGAGTGCGTCATGTCATTTGGTTCTCTATTTTTAGATCAATGCAGTATGTTGGAGAGCAGAGAGCCTGATTTCTTCCGACTCATTAGTCTACTGTAGTCTATTAATCTGGGGTTCGTTCAAGTCTAGACCGACTTCTTGTGCTGTTCTCAGGGTTTGTATTTCAAATTTGATTTGAAATATGGGTTCCTTTCCAAATACTAGTTGATATGGTGAATAACCAGTAGTGCTTCTCCATGTTGTTATGTACACCCACAAGGCTTCAGGAAATCTTGTAGCCCAATCGCGTCTGTGTGACGCAATGGTTTTTGTCAGTATTGCTTCTATTACTTTATTCGTACTCTCTACTTGGCCATTTGCCTGTGGGTGATATGGAGAGGTAATTTTGTGTTGAATATGATAGTTTTTCAATGTTGCAGCAATTTTATTACCAGCAAACTGTGGTCCTCCATCCGTGATTATGTTCCTTGGAAGGCCATATCACATGAATATGTGGAACAAGAACTGGATGATGGAATTCTCTGTAGCTCTTGGCAATGCCTCTGCTTCAACCCATTTGGTGACATATTTTGTGGCTACCAAAATATATGTTTTCTGATTCGATGATGGATTGATTGGACCCACAAAATCAAGCTTCCAATGTTCGAATGGTTCAATAACTAGCTGTGGTTTTAGATGCATCTCGCCAGACTGTCTAGGGCGTCCTATTCTTTGACAACTGTCGCAGGCTTGAACAAATTTATTTGCATCTTTGAAGATTGTGGGCTAATAATATCCTGTTTGTAGAACTTTGTGACCAGTTCTTCGATCTGCAAAATGTCTGCCACACAGTCCGTCGTGACAAGCTTTCAAAATATCAAAAATTTCATCTTCATGGACGCATCTCCTGATGTGCATATCTACCCCTGTATGAAATAGGTAGCCCCCAATCCAAGAAAATCGAGTACTATGCTGAACAATCTGCTTTCGTTCATTGGGAGTCAAATGTTTTGGTAATTTGCCTACTACTAGATAATTTGCAACATCAGCATACCAGAGTGTTTTGACGGTAACAATGAACAAATGTTCGTTTGGAAACTGATCCTCGACTGTTGTTGCGTCCACTGGTTACAAAATTCGTGAGAGAAAGTCAGTTACAGGGTTTTATTTTCCAAGTCAGTCTTTTATTATGATATCGAATTCCTGCAATAAAATCAACCATATTGTTACTCTACCATTTGTGATTGGTTTATTCGCTAAATATTTTATGGCAGAGTGATCTGTGTATAAAACAATAGGATATCCAGTGATGTAATGCCTAAATTTATTTACAGCATCTATTACAGCTAAGAATTCTTTTTCAGTAACAGTATAGTTCAACTCATCAGGGGACAAGTTCTTGCTAATATAATAAATCGCATATGGTTTTTTGTCTTCTTCTTGCCCAAGGACTGCTCCAATAGCTGTGTCTGAGGCATCTGATGAAATTTGAAATGGCAGGTCCCAATTTGGACCTCTAAGTACTGATGTTGTTGACACAAGCTTTTTCAAATCCTCAAAAGCACGGTCACATTTATCTATCCACACAAAGTCAACATTCCTTGTTAGTACGTATAGAGGTGCAACAATGTGAGAAAAACGCTCTATAAATCTTCTATAATAACCAGAAAATCCAAGGAAACTGCGTACCTCTGTTTGTGTGGTGGGAGTGGGTATTAACAAGATTACTTGAATTTTGGCCGGATCTACCTGTATCCCAGTTGTTGAAATGTAGTGACCTAGGATGAGGCCTTCAGTCATCATCATATAGCATTTTTCATGGCTTAGGCAGAGTCTGGTAGCTAGACATCATTGGAGAACCTTTTCCAGTGTATCTAATGCTGGGTCAAAATCATCTCTATATGGTGTGAAATAATCCATATATACTTCGAGCCCTTCATTTATTAAATCTGAAAGGATACTAAGGATAGCCCTTTGAAATGTGGCGGGGGAATTGCATAGACCAAAAGGTAAGACTCTGTAGGCAAACGTTCCCCAAGGATAGGTAAAAGTAGTTTTGTCTTGGTCTTCAGGGGTAATCTGAATTTGATTGTATCCACTGAAGTTGTCCAAGAAAGAAATGAATTTATTTCCTGCTAATGTATCTAATACCTGGTCAATAAATGGAAGGGGAAAGTGGTATTTTTGGTTTGCTTTATTTAATTCTCTATAATCTACACAAATCCTCCACTTTCCATTCTTCTTCGGCACCACTACAAGTGGAGAGACCCATTTGCTATCAGAGATAAGATAAATAAAGTTTGCATCTAAAAGTTTTTGTAGTTCAATTTTCACAATGTCTTTTAGATGAGGGTTAAGTCTTCTTTGAGGTTGGAAAATAGGTCTTGCATATTTTTCCGTATAAATGTGGTGTGTACATAACTGGGGATCGATTCCCTTTATATCTAGATAATCCCATGCAAATGCTTCCTTATATTTTTTCAGTAGCTGGATGAATTTTTGTTCTTGTTCAGGAGTCAGGTTACTATTAACGTTTAAAGTTTTACCTGGCTCAATCTCTACAGTTTTTCTATTTGAAATAGAGGTAGTAGGTATCATCTGGTCATGAGTTTCTTTGAGAGGATCTTCTTCCAATTCATTATCAAATGCTGCCTCTATTATGTGACATTGTATATGGGATCTAGATTCAACTTGGTTTATAAAATTGTTAATAATATCGTCTTCTGATTGATCTTTGAAATCAAGGGCATCTTCTATAGTTAAGGGGGATCTAATATTTTCGGTAAGGTATGATACAAGATGTTTGTTAGTTTTTATTATCGTGACACTTGGCTGGGCTGGAGGATATAAGGCTAGATTTTTTATATTAGGCCCTTTAGTTATGGTCATACTACCTTGTCGGCAGCCAATGTAAGCATCAACAGTTGCAAGCCAAGGTCTACCTAAAATTAATGGGTGTCCATCAAGACATTTTTTAGGGTTTATTATCAGAAAGTCGGCAGGATATTCCTAGGAATCAATGGATACCATGACATCATGTAGTGTACCTTCCAGACTAGCCACTGATCAGTCAGCTAGTTCTAATAAAGTGGAGGTTGGTTCTACTGATGTAATGCCTAGTTTTCGACAAGTGGTAGTTGTTAAGATATTAATTTTAGCCCCTAAATCGACTAAGGCATCTGAAAAGGTTTGTCCATTGATCTGTACTATTACTATTGGATTTCCTGGGTCTTCATATTTGACGAGTGTTTCTCTTCCTAATAATAGGTCAGATAAGGTGCCAACTACTTGGACTGTTGGGTTATTTATTATTCTCCTCCTTGGTTTTTTTATACATAGCTCTTTGATGGTCTTTGCATATATTGGGATGTCTTGAATGGCTTGGAGGAGTGGGATTTTTATGTACAGGTTTTTAAGTTCTCCCAGAATGTCAAAATAAGGATGTTTTATAGGTCGTGGTATAATTAATCATTCTGGGAATGGGGGAGAAGATGTGGTTATTTGATCATGCGTTTGTTTTGTAGCCACATCTTTGTCTTGTAACGGTTGTTCTACAGGTAACTGATTTTCAATTTAAACCTTTTTATCTCTCTTGGTTTCTATAATGCACCCAGATCTTAATTGAAGGTCATTGCATTCCTTTAGATCGGCTTCTATCTCTGGTGTTTCAATTATTTGAATAGATTGAACCGGTCTATTATTTGGATTAGGGTTGGGTTGGGCTAGGAGTTGCGGTCTTAAGTTAGACTGGGGGTTTTGTTGCAATTCTAGCAGTGTAGGTTGAAGGAGCGGAATAGTTCCTACTGCCATATTCATCGGTCTTTGCCAATTTGTCTGCCAGGCTTGACTCTATGAAGTAGGAGGGGACCATTGTGCTAGATATGCATTGTTTTGCCAATATGATGGGGCATAAGGAAAATTTGGCCAATTAAATTGGCTTGTTTGATTCGGCCATGGTGATGATGAAGGAAATGGTTGTTGTGGCCAGTTTGCGAAAGGAGGTTGATTTTGCCACATTGTATTATGTTTCTGAGCATGATATTGTGGAGGCTAAAAAGAAGAAGCTGGATTGGGGAACATACCTGATTGTCGTGGCTACCATTGATGGCGTTGATTAAGTAGGTACACCAGTTCTAGTTCTTCTTCCACTTCTTTGTACACTGCTTTCAATCTAGGAAGTGAGGGACAGCTTTCTGTAAAGTGGTCTTTTGTACAAATGGCACAAGCTTGGACTGCATCTAATGGGCACTCTTTGTGGCTATATTTATTTTTGATTCTGGGACAAAATATTGCTAGATTTTTCTTTGCCTCTACTTGTTTCTGCTTAGCTTGCATAATATCGAGTTGTGTTGTTAGAGTTCCCAATATGTCAGTTTTGAAATTTTCTAATAAATTTCCAATTTTTGCACGAGTTACTCCTTCTCCAGAGATCTTGTTGTCCCTTGTAAACCTGTCATGTTGTGCTTCCTCGTGAGCTCCTGATACATAAATCAATGATGTTAGAAACGTCCTCTTGATAGATGTCTCCTTTTCCCATAATATTCAATGTTTCAATCCATTGTTCCTTCATACCTTTAATTAATGTTGTTTTTAATACATTATCAAGTAAGGGTAATGATGCATAAGGAGATATTTGAAGATTATATTGAAAACGTTCAACATATTCTTCTAGTGTTTCATTAGGTCTAACTACCATCTGAAATATTTCATCCTTTAACTCTCTAAATCTACAATAATCTTGATATTTCTTTAGAATATCATCTTTCATATGTTCCCAGTTATTTACAACACCTCCACCCAACCCCATAAACCATCGTAAAGTAGCTCCTTTTAATGTAGAAGGAAATAGTTTCAGCTTTGGGGATTGGTGGTATAGTCATATCCTCTGCATAGCACATCAAATTCAAACAAAAATGCACCTGGATCTTCTGATGTTAGGCCATGAAATGAAGGGATATGCTGGAGAGGAATTGCCTTCATTGGTGCATTGGCTGCAGTTCTACAATGGGATATTGCAGTGTGGAAGTTTGGGTGTCTCGCTGGTTTTGGGCCATTTGGTCAAATATGTGCCAATAACCTTCCGGAATTTCTAAGAGGGTGTTCCTAGGTTGGCTAGATGGAGGGGGGATGGCTTTAACAGGAATGGCCTTAACAGCACTTCCTTTGTCTGTGATGATGAGAGACCCTAATGTCTGGGGGGATTTTGATTCTTCAGGTTCTTCAACTTTGTTATGAATGAATTTTACAGCACTTCCCTTATCTGGGTTGCTTAATGGTTGAATTATTCCAAGAGGAGATCTTGGGTCTTCAGTTTCCCCTGTTTCTCCTCTTTCTTCATAGCAGTTGCTAAGGTTCCCTTCTTGTAATGATTTTGGGCTAGAATTCTCAATTTCTTGAAAATATTGCTCCTCGATTTGACTATGCACCTCAGCAGAGGCTACAGATGGTGATCCTGTGGCCTGAAGGGAACTAGTAGGTTATCTAGAAGCAGCTTTTCTAGGTCCTACTGAAGGCTGAGATTCTACTTTCTTCGGGATTTCGTCTATGAAAGTTGAATGGCCAAGGGTCACTGGCATCTTAGCTTTATCATGCTTGGGTAGTGGTTTGGAGTTCTTCTTGAACCGTTAATATGTCATTATTATTATCACTTTTGAATGCCTATTCCACCCATTTCTACTCTTCTTTATCATGTCATTTATCATAATTTAACATATAATTCAATTTATAATTATTTATGCTCTTATGGATAAATATTATTTATTCTCCTTTATTCTCTTATGGATAAATTGATGATTATGCATGATTTTTACCAATTATGGTTTATTAATAAATTGGTTGTAACATTACTTGCCATTTTTAGCCTCCAAGATATTTTCCAGATTGAAGATTTGATCTCCAACTCATCATTAAATGTGTCAACTCATAAATTCGTTGGAATAAGAAGTGACGATTTTGCATTGGACGTTTTGGGCAAATGGAGAAGAATCTGGAAAATTCAAAACATGGGTTTTTTCCAGAACGGACCATATTAGTTTTGCAATGAGAAAGTTTCCCAAATTTGGTCTGTACTAAGAGAAACAGAAGGTTCTCTGAAAACATTTTTCTCATATTCGTTGTGTGGCCGTTTTCCAAATTATCCCAATTGCAATGCCAAATTCGACCTGTTCCTGTTGAATGATTGATGGAAGGATATCTCAGATATGATCTTGCTTATCAATTTGTTGAGAACAATCCAATTTTGTAATGTGAATCATATTGTAAATCCCGGTTGTAACTGCTTTCTGCTCTCTCTCTATTTAAATGAGAACAGAGATCAGTGAAGGGGATTCAGAATTGAGAATCGATGATTGATTATTCATGATGAAATAGATTATGAGATATTAAGTCAAAGATTATTAGAGATAGGATAGGATAGGATAGGAGGAAAGGAGGATTGTTGCATTACCATTGTAACCTCAAGGCTTTTGCTGTTGTAATGATTTCACAGTTTGATGATTAATAAGTAAAAGGGTTGTTGTTCATTCGTCTCATCTGAAGTAGTCCAGCAGCATTCGCTGGTGGCTAAAGGCCCAGCCTCTGGTGGATTAAGCTACTGCTCTGTATTATATCTTTATAGTTCTAGTCGTGTGATGGTTTGATTTAATTCTTATTTCTTTGAATTGCATTGCTTTACAGTTTCATGTTTGTACAGCATGCTGTTCTAATATTTTATGAAATTGTTTTATTGCATAAGCTATGATTGAATCGCGTGGTCGTTCCTTTCCATCATAACAGAGATTATTATCCTTTTCAACTTATATTGTTATGTTGTTCATTTCAAATATAAAGTTGTGCTATTCATATTCGGACTTTGATGTTCACTGCATATTGTGGTTCATTTCTATTGAAATAGTGTTGTTGTTCATTCCTACTAAATAAGATTTGATGTTCATTTCTTTCCTGCAAGTATTTGGTTTTACTTTGAAGTATTATTGCAGTGAGCGTGTTTATTCCATTTCTGTTAACAACATTATTGATTTATCATTTCCAGTTAATTGCTTTACTGTGGATTGAAAGATCAACAACTGTAAAGAACATTGACTATAGTTGTCTAAGTTCTCAGATTGGAGATCTTTCCTATGATTGATTTTCATTTGCATCAATTTACAGAGGATAGAGTTATCATTACTGAGTCCTCGACTGATGGTTGTTTGAGTGAATGATTTAGTTCAGACATTTTAGTTTCTTGTTGTTCTGATTAGATTTTGTTTCCAACATTCATTTACTTTTGCATTTTAAACACTATACTGCAAAACATTACTCTTGAGCAAGTGACCGCCTCAGACTGAGTACACTCTTGAGATAAAAAATCGTCCCTAGGTAAAAAGACACCTTTTATCGCTCAACATTTTGGCATCATTGCCAGGGATGAGAGTAAAACGGGTATTTTTCACCTCTATTTACCCTACATTAATTGTCAATCCAGGAATGATTTGTTATTTCAGAGTGTACTCAGTTTGAGGCGGTCATTTGTCAAAGTAATGCTAGTAGTATAGTGCTTAAAATACAAGAGTAAATGGATGCTTGAAATAAAATCTACTTTCAGAAAGAAACTTAAAACTCAAATCATGCACTTAAAAAGCTACAAAAATTTATCAGTCAAGGGTACAATAGTGGTAACTCTTCCCCTTTGTAAACTGATGCAATTAAAAAGTAATCAAGGAAAAGATCATCAATCTAGGAACTGGACAACATATGTCAATGTTCACTATAGCTTCAGATCGTTCTACACATCGAAGCAATGATAATTCAAATGACAAGAAATGGAACATCAACTAATCTATTTAATAGAAATTGAACAACAAAACCTTAACCTACAAGAATGAATGAAGCAATAACTATATCCTACAGGAATTGAGTAACAACCTTTACTTTAGAAATGATTTGAACAGCAAATGGAAATAGGACAGCAAACTGATGAAAATGAAATATGGAACAACAACTTAAATCAAATGTAAATGTACAGCAAACCAGATCAAACATTACATGCAACACTCCTATATTAAAATCAAGAGCAATCTGAGCTCTGATATAACAAGTATGAATCTTGGGTATAAAGGAACAGCAATTGTGATCATGATGGAACAGCAATCCACATGAACAGCAATCATGTTTAAGAGTAAACCATAGATAAATACAGTGATAATGATTAATGAATATACAGTATGGTTACTCTGTAATCGAACAATAATGGTAATCTATAAGGAACATCAATGTTATATGATAATACCAATTGTTAAAGGGACAGTGATGCGATATAAAGTTAGAATGAATAGCATAACATTCTTGTTGCAAAGAATAACATTACTTATTCAAGTAGAAACGAAATATAACAGAACCGATATGTAAAATAGTATGGAACATCAGATTATTGAACAGAGCGGGTAAAAGAAACCAAATCACACACAGATCGAAAATAATGGTACAGGAGCAAGTGTTCCACCAGGGCCGGGCCCTTAGCCTCCAGGGACACACTGCTTAAGATTACTCCAGAATCAAAGATAGAATAGCAACCAAAGTTTATATATTACGCATCAAAACAGAGTTGCAATAATCACTCTTAGAGAGAGTTGATGATCAAAGTTTCAATTGCAACAGTAAATTTCATAATAACCACAATAGTTCCGTTCCTTGGGCTAGCAATGTTGCCTCCCCTTATAGCAGTCGAGCGGAGATATCAATGATACAGTGAATCATTAAGGTAGTGATCCCTCAGGATCAAAGGATCCTGAGGGATTCGCCATACTATTAGTTCTTGGTTGTCTTCTTGTTCTCTTATGCCGATTTGGTACCTCCTCTTCCTTTTCCTGGCTTATACGCTCCAGTTTAGATTGCCTTGTTTGGATACGATTCCCTATCAAAGGGACAACATTTAACCTTGTCTTGTCTTTTCCTTTAGAATGGCGATCTTCCGTTTTCTCCTTTTTCTGCATAGGAGAAGGGTAATTATTCGTCATTTTACATTGCATACAATTCTTCTAGATTCTATCATAATATTTTGCCATATACTTATTTCATAATGTAAAGGAGTTATGAATTCAAGGAAAAGATGACAAAGTGAGTGGTAATTACATACCTTCTCTAGGGCTCAACACTGAGGAGGCGCATATAGTTGGTGGTGTTGGTCATAGAATTCCTGGGATCGATGCAGTTGTGGTCAACAGGCAGGTGGATCATCAGGCATCGATCATTGAGATGGACAGTAAGCTTTGTGATCAAGTTGTTTCTATTTTGATTGATACTGGATCTAATTATAGTTATATTAATCCTGACCTGGTGGATAAGTGTGCTTTGTGAAAATAAGTACATGCAGAATCTTGGTTGGTACAGTTGGATACATGTACAAAGAAGCGAGTTCACCATTGGTTAAGAGCTTGTGCATTTGAGTTAAATTGTATGCCTACATCAACACATTTGAATGTATTGGAATTTGGTTCGTATAGTATGCTTTTGGGCATGGATTGTCTACACCTTCACAAAACCAAATTGGATTGCTTCGACAAGGCCATTGAGTTTGTGGATGTGTTTTAACCTTGAAATTCATTGTGACAACATGGGGGAAAACCATCTGGTCTAGACCTTGGTTAGTAGCTACTTTTCTGTTTGGTGTAGTGGCTCCGACTGGGGATAATGGGACCAGTTTCCTAGAAAAGATTTTGATAGTGTTTGTGGGGTGATATATGATGTAAAGGGAAAGTGATTGAGCTAAGTGTAATCTAATATAACTAATAAACACATGCATATATCCTAATTTAACACGATTTAACTATAGATATACCTGGGAATTAAATACAATATGCGATCTACAATGATTTCTTACAGCAATTGGTAATAAATATTTGTTGATGGTGTTGGACCTGCCAACATACAAGGGATCACCCCAGTATGAAGTCCCAACTAGACCTCACATCATCTGGTGTGGGAGTACCATCTAGTATGATGGTCCGATTGCCATTATCTTAAGGATTTGCCTCAAATCTTGCTTGTCAGCATAGGAGAGTGGTTCACTTTGTCTTCGAGAAGTGAGGTTCATGTGTCAATGGTTCTTTCACTGTGAGGGGAAGAAGGTGAAGGTGAGTTCTAGGTTGAAAGGGATCAGTCCCAACTCGGCTAGGAACACACAACACAAAGGACATACATAGCTTATGGCGGAGCAATCCACTCGAATGTGGCAGTCACAACATATAGGGTAAAATAACACATACAACACTCACGGAACAGTCCAAACGAGTGCAACGGTTGTTACAGCAAGGTTCATGTGAAATGTTTGTCTAACGTTTGGAAGAGTAGTCAACACGGACGAGACAACATTAACAGCATATAAAACACATTTCCATTAATAGATTATGCATTAAAACAAATGATTTAGTTCAGATGTAGAACACGAGTTAAAGTAACATGCATTACAAGTGTTAAAGATCAGTCTTACAACAAATACAATACATGTGTGAAAACGTGTTGGCATGTTGACAAGCTTCTAAATCAAGCGAAAGTTCCAAGACACATCGTTACACCATACATCACTAACCCCATCAGTGGGGCGTTGGAGCCACTACTTACTCCTCAAAGAAAAGATTACAGACTCTCTTAGCTATGTGGGAGGAGCTAAGGTGAAAAGTCTTTTCATGTACAAATGAGGGGGGGTATTTATAGCCAAGGGTGAAATTGAGCCTTGTGGCTATTCGACTACCCTCA
>APFE030626018.1:12731-87473 GCA_000404065.3 Pinus taeda
AATCTGGAATCTACATCCATGCAACACATAATATAACATAAGTAGCGTCCATTCAAAAATCATCATATAACATTAAACACATGAAAGATATAAACTCTTTATTTATTAACTATCTAGTAACATGAAAATTAAATCTAATCCTAAAACAGAAATGAAATGCTGAAAGGAAAAGGTGTAGGGTTAGAAATACAATACGGAGGATGCCCCATGGCATCAGATGTCATCTTTGAAGAATAGCTTAAGCATTTGGCCATTCACAGGTAAGTAAAGTGGTTCACCATCCAATCTTCTCAAGTGGAATGAATTTGGCCCAACAATGTCTCGGATAATGTATGGTCCCAACCACAAACTATCAAATTTCTTATGTTTTCCTGGTTTTTCATTCTTGCGATTCCAAAGGAGTACTATATCTCCAACCTGCAAAGATCTAGATTGAGATGATATATCAAAACTTTTCTTAATGTTAGATTGACTTTTACATATATTATCAAAAGCTATCCTACGAGTTTCATCCAACTCCACAATCTGATCAATTCTATTTTGAACAGCATCTTTATTAGTAGAAAAATACTGAAGGAGTTGATAGGCTGACAATTTCAGTTGCACAGGTAAAGTTACATCCAAGCCATAAACTAATTCAAAGGGACTTTTACCAATAGCTTTCTTTTTAGTAATACTATCTACCCATAAAGCATACTTGATTTTACTATCCCAAGATCGCTTATTATCTCCTACTATCTTCTTGATAATGGTTATGAGATTTTTGTTACTTGATTCAGCAAGTCCATTACCCTGAGGATAGTAATTTGATGAATGAGATAAGACAATGCCATATTTGCAACAAAAAAATGAAAATTCTGAAGAACTAAAAGCCTTGGGATTATCAGTAGTGATCTTAGCAGGGACACCAAATCTAGTAATGATATTATTTTCAATGAAATCCATAATGACCTTTTCAGTGGCATTCTTAGCAGGGATGGCTTCGACCCATTTAGTGAAATAATTAGTAGCAGTCAAAATCCATGAGTAGCCATTGTTAGAATTTTCATAAAACTTCCCAATGAAGTCCCGACCCCAATGCTGTAAAGGTGCTTTCACAACCACAAGTTTTAAGGGCAGGGCAGCAAGCTTCTGTTTCCCAGTGAACAATTGGCAATCTTGAAAACTTTTAACAAACTTATGCATATCAGAAAAATCGAAGGCCAATAATAGCCAACTCTCAGAATTTTGTGGGCAGTAGTTCTAGCAGCATAATGACCACCACAAAATCCTGAATGAAACTCAGAAATTAACTCCTTGGACTCAATTTCATCAACACACCTAAGTACTATGCCCTCAGGATTTCTCCATCCAAGGCCATCCTTCATGAGGCAATACTTAGTGGTTTTCAATCTAAGAGCCCTTCTCTTATGAGTGACTAAATGGTTAGGACATGTAAGATTTAACAAGTAATAAATAATGTCCTTGTACCACTCATGCTCTCCTAATCTTTGTAGCTTAGGTGAAGATGAATCTTTAAGACAAATCAAACCAAGAGCTTTCTCATTACCTTCGGTCATCATTTGTGCCAAGCCTTGGCCTTTGACTAACTTGGTGGGTCTAATCTCTAAATCAAATTCTTGTATTTTAGTAACCCACCTAGCACGAGTACCTAAGCAATCAATTTGATTTAATATATCTTTAACAACAGAATGTGGGACAAAAGCAATGATTTTGGAATAACCCACATAAGTTCTGAAATGCTTAAGAGATTTGACTAAGGCATAGGCTTGCTTTTCCATGGTATTGTAATTTAATTTAGAATTCTGAAGCGCTCTACTCATGAAAGCAATAGGCTACTCGTGACCATCCTTATTTTTCTGCAATAAGACACCAGCAATGGTATCTTCAGAAGCGAAAGAGAAAATCATGAAATCCTTAGGGTAATTAGGACTAACTAAAACAGGGGCTTTTGCAATAGCACCTTTGATTTCCTGAAAATCCTTTTTTCCATCTTCTTTCCATACAAATTTTACATCTTTTTTCAGAAGACTTTGAATAGGCTTAGCTATTTCTGCGTAATTTGGAATAAATCTTCTAAGAAAATTTATCTTTCCAAGAAAAGACTGAAGGGATTTAAGATTATGGGGGAGAGGAATCTTTTGGATTGCCTCAACTCTTTCAGGATCAATCTTGATCCCATCTTTAGAAATGATGTGATCAAGTAACTTCCCTTCAGTTACTCCAAAAACAGACTTGGCCGGATTTAAGGAAATCCTGTATTCTCTACATTTATCAAAAACTTGCCTAAGATGACGTATATGACTAATACCATCCTTATAAAAAATAGTAAGATCATCCTGATAAATTTTGATAAACTTTCCAATTAAATCTTTGAACGCATAATCCATAGCCATTTGAAACATAGCCCCAGCATTGGTTAATCCAAACGACATTCTAATATATTTGAAAGTACCCCATGGTGTGGTGAATGTAGTTTTGTGACGATTCTCTTTCTTAACCCATACTTGATTATATCCAGAAAAACCATCTAGCAATGACATCATTCCAGAACCAATTACTCTTTGCAACATAGTCTCCATGTTTGGCAAAGGGTAATTATCTTTCTTACATGCTAGATTAAGGTTTCGAAAATCGACACAAAGTCTAATAGTACCATTCTTTTTTCTAAGAATCACCAGGTTGGAACACCATGTTGAATGCCTCGTTTGAGCAATAATTCCTGTTGCAAGCATGTTTGAAAGCTCCTTTTGAACCAAAGGGGCTAACTTAGGATTTATTTGCCTAAGCTTTTGACGAAAGGGTTTAGCATTTTCATCTTTCAAGGGAATAGTGTGCTCCATGACATCTTCCCTATAACCTTTTAATTCATCATAAGAAAATGCTAAAACATCCCGATATTCACGAAGTAAATTGGTTAATATTTTCCTTTCTTCATCATTAGTACCCTTACCAATTTTGATAATCTTTGGATCCCTAGAGGTACCAATGTTCATCTCGATGAATTCACCTGGATCCATTTTATTTTCCTCTTTCATCTGTGGCATCATGTCGATCAAAGTGTTGTTCTAAAGAAACCACATTCCTAGGAGTAGGATTTATAATATCTTCATGATCATAAAATCCATCCTCCTTAGAATCTATCTGAAAATTTTCGAACTCATCCAAATTATCAAGAAAACAAATCACTTGTTTCTCGTCATCAAAAACTTGTCAATGCTCTGAGTTATCTGGAACAAAAGGCCTAAATATAACTTCCATTGTTATCTTATCCGTAATCAACCCATTAGATAACTGCAAAGTAGAAGCAGCTACAACAATCTCATCTGCCGAACTATTCTGCTCTCTTGGGATAACCTCAAGGTCAAGGGCATCAAAGTATTCCATAGTATCCCATACAACATTTCGATAATTCCTTAACCTTTGATTTTTACATGTAAATTTATTTTTAATTTGCATGATAATTAAGTCAGAATCCCCCTTGATGCTAAGCAACTTAACTCTTAAAGCCTTTGCAAACTCAAGACCCAACAACAAAGCTTCATATTCAACAATGTTGTTGGTTGCTTTAAATTCCAATCGATAGGCAAACTTGAAAATATGACCAAGGGGTGATTTTAATACTATTCCTGCACCTTCAACATGCCTATACAATGCACCATCAAAATACATGTACCAAACTTTATCCTTGAGATCCCCAATCTTTTTATCATCCTTATCATCGGGAAGAACTATGGAATTAGACAGAATAGCATAATTCCCAATGTCAGATTGTTCTTCAATTATCTCATTATGAGGTCTCTTAGGATCTTTAACATGGAATCTTGTCTTAGGCTCTCTATTAAGTCTCACAAAGCCATGACCTCTAGGAGAAGGAATCGTAGCATATGATCAATTCATTTGAATACTCCTTCATAGATCAGAGGCCTATTTTCTAGATAAAAGCATACCCCAAGCATCAGGCACATCAACAACAACAATGTCCATAACAATCATAATGTCAAGGTAAACTGATAAATGAACTTGTAAATCCTTGATTATACCATGAACTTCAATCTTCCTAGAATCTATGGCACATGTATTGTAGTAAGACCTAGAAACTCTTAAATTAAGTTGTTCCATGACCCTCTTGGTCATGACACAAGCTGATGCACCAGAATCCAGCATGCAATTATTCAATTTATATCCATTAACCATCAAAGTAATAAAGAATGGCTGATGATCCTTGTTATCAGAATCCAAACTTTGCAAATATATAGGAGCATCCTGATAATCAACGTCAGGTGTCTTCTGTTGAGAAACATTCACTTGAGGAGCTTCAATAGCTTTTAGTAACTTAGCCCTTTGGGAAGGAATCTTTGCAATCTCGGGGACAGTAACCCAAATTTTTGCATTATTAAACCAACTTCCCAAATCGATATCTAATCCAGAGTTTGAACTCGGGTTAAAATTTTGAGGAGGAATTTGATTCCCACTTTGATCTTTATCCCTTCTTTGATAAGTTAAACCCTTATCTTTAGCAATTTCCATGATTTGCTTTGGAGAAGGCTTTTCACAATATAATTTAACCATCACATCATTTTCATGCTCAAAATTATTTATACTAAAAGTTGATGTGGAAGGCATAACATCTCGATTGTTTTCCTTAACTTCCATCCAGTCTTCCATAAACAAAGAAAACTCTTTACCCACTACATTTATTTGATTACCTGCCCCAAACATTCCATTATCCAAAATCCTTCCAATTGTGGGGCAAGTAGTCTCCTCATGAAGAGCGTCACAAGCCTGACAATAAGGCGAAGCATCATCGACCAAATTAGTATATTCAAGAGGATTAGGTGGTCCCTGCTCACTAGATTGACCTTTCTTCTGCCAATTATTATTTCGATTATTATTATTATTTCTAGGCTGGAAATTCTGCGTTTGAGCTCTTTCCATTTGAACCAACCTATTTTGCAAAGTAGTTATCTCCTTAGCATGGTTAGAGGTTAATTTCGCTTGGTTAAGCTCCATGCTTTCAATTTTTTGCAGTAATTTCTGAATAAGGTCGTTATCAGATTCTTGAACCTCTTTCCCTTTAGGTTCTTTAAATTTCGTTGAAGCCCTATCAAAACCTGGGATTTCAGACTTCCCAGATGCTACCTTATTTTTTTCAAGCTATACCACTAAAGCTTGACAATCCCTATGATCAGGAAGTTTAGCACATCTTAACTCATAAGAGGGCTTAGGGCTAAAGGCATCAATATAGAAGTCCCGAAGAGATTTATCATTAGGTTTATAATCTTGAGGTAATTCCTTAATAATGTCATTGAACCTCTTGTTAAATTCTTCTACGATCTCATTTTCTCTCTTTTTATTGATAATGATAGCTTTTATGAAATGCCTTCCTTCTCTCTTATCTCCATACTTTTATTTAAAGGCATTAACAATCGATTGCAAAGAATCAAATGAATTATGAGGCTTTTCCGTAAACCAATCTAAAGCATCCCCCTCCAAGGGAAGAACAAAAAGGGTCATTTTTACATCTTCATGATTAAAATCAGTAGCCCTCGCATACTTACCCAACCATGAACTAAAAGATTTTAGATGAGAGTTAGCACTAACTGCATTATTGCCCTAAAAGAGAGGCAATTTATCCATGCCATGTTTTGGAATATCATTGGGATAACACTGAATGTTAGCAAAGTTACAAGGGGCGAATATGTCCATGATGTCGTGCTCGACCGAGTTAGTAAAAAGCAAACGGATGTTAGAGAGGGCTTCTTGTTCGAGATTAACAAGAAGGGTACGAGAAGAGAGTTTGTGTAATCGTACTCTAAGAGCCCTTTTAGGATCAAGAGTGGGATTAACCAAACTTCTTGGATGTCTTCTAGTATACACTCTTGCAGAAGATAGAGGAAGTGGAGTTGCCACCCAGACAAAAGTCTAACTCGAAATAACTCGAAAGCAAGGAACCAAGGACAAGGAACTTATCTTGGAAAGAGACGAAAGGATGAGAAGAAAGAAATGAGATGAATGTCGAAAAAACCAAGGATAGAGAAAACTCCTTCCCGGCAACGACACCAAAAAATGTTGTCTAGGCACAGTGGCAACGCTCAAATCGGGGGCTATCACCCTAATCCCCAGTCTCTCTATTTAAGCTGTCTCCCTACAACAGGCTAAGGGGGGTAGACCCTATGGAAAAATGGAATGAAGAAGAACTAGTTGGGAGCCAACTAGTTCGGGAGACACAGTGAGGCGATCAAGTACTTGATTAAGATTTAGCAAGACTTAGGATTTGATTAGATTTTAAACGATTAATACCAGTGCCTTATGGAGTCAATGATCTTGCTAGGGAAATGAAGACCAAGCAATCGATTAACGACTACTGCTGAGATGAACTTATATGAAATTCAAATCCTAAAACTAAGGTGAGATGTAGGAATCTTGGTTAGTTTTAGTTAAATGCCTACTTAAACTATGAATCCTTCAACCCTTTCTGTGTTGAGCCTGATTTCGTAGTAATTGGCAGAGAGAAGATAATGAGAAGCACACTAAGGTGTGATTAACGACACCTCTCCTGAACTTCTAACATACCCGGTGCCTCCGGCGTTGCAGAGAGCTGTGGCTCTAATGACTACAAGGTCACCATTTTAAGTACTATTAAAACAGGCTTCTCAAGCAAAGATTGATGGATGCCTATCTCTCTATCGACCAAGCTTATGCTTGGAATTAAGTTTTATCATGCAAAGCTAACTTATATGCAAATGCACCAGAAGATGAGATAAAGTTAGACTCGATGAAGGGAAAACAATTGTGTCACAAAAACCCTCAGTTACCCTAATGAAATGTCCGCTTTATGGATGAAGACTTAAAAAATAAACTTTTGAAAATATCACAATTAAACCACAAGCTTATTCCAAATCTTTCTAATATAATTATAGCTCAAAGAGAACAAAACTTCTTTGCAATTTAATATTAATGTCAATAGATGCTCAAAAATTATGCTTAGCTTAGGAAACAAAGATACACAATCTATTGTAATTCCATGACAGAGCACTTTAACAATTACTTGAAAATATTTGCAAATGTCTAACATGTAACGAGCATTAAATAATTCAAGCAATGACGATAGATTTTACAAGATGCAAGATATTCAATAGATGCACAATGTTCTAGCAATTAAATTTCAAGAGATCCAAATACTTTAAACAACCACGAAATTTAAATGCTAACCAATTTTGATCCTATAATTGAAATGATTTATGCTTAGTGACCCAAATCTAGGAAAATTTACCACTTTCCTATAGTTAACCTTTAGGTGCAAATAAAAAATTTAAAGTGCACTCAACTATAGAGAAATAAAAATGCTAATACCACAAAAGTTTTTTTTTTAGATTGTACCCTTAGCACAAAAGACACCAAGAAGGAATTTTAAAATTGATGAGTTAATTAGTCTTCAGGAAAACCTTTTCAATGTGTTAAGTTTTATGAAAATAGACTTAATGTGGCAAATAAGGAATGTGACCAAAATAAATCAAAAGATTTAATAATTTTTTTTAAAAAGTTTAATGGGCCAGAGGCCACATAAAAGAATTTAAAATCTTTTAACGTTAAAAATTTACTTTTGATTTAAAAAAAATTAAGATGTCCGAATGTCACATAAATTTTTTCAATGAAGGCCCTTTTATTTTTTTAGTTTTTTAGGATTTTTGGATTTTAAAAGTTTTTTTAATTTTTAGATTTTTTTTTTATTTTTAGAAAGAAAAATCAAAATCAAAATAAAATGGAATCAAAATAAAACAAAATAAAAAAATCGAATTCCCCTTTTTTTATGTCTTAGAATCTTTTATTTTGTAGATTTTAATAATTTAAAATCATAAAAGTAAAACAATGTGAATAAAATCAAATAAAAAAAATAAAAACCAAAATCGATTTTTTATCTTTTAATTTTTTTTAATGAACTAACCTGAAACGGAATCGAATGAAACTAAAAAAAGGTGAATGCACTAACCCTAACTAAACCCATACATAATTAAAAAAATCAAATATTTATGTTTACTTTGTGTGCAGGTGAACCCGACGGCAGAATGGAGAAGGTTGACGGAATGGAGAAGGGACACAGCTCGAAGAGAATGCGGGTGTGCATTTGCTTAGGGACGCGAGCAGGAATGATAGGTCGAAGAGGCGTGTGGATCTGATAGCGACAGTGGATGAAGCGGGCAAAATGCGAACGGAGATAGTTTAGCAGGGTAAGAGGCAGCCGCAGGAAATGGAAAAAGCTGGACGGAGCAGCGGGTTCAGGAAAAATAAGGATGCATGGAGCAGGCAGAGTTAGCGTGAAAAGGGACTGCAGAAATGTGAAGGAGAGATGGAGCTGTTGAGGGTTACGAATGCGTGCAGCGAGAGTAGAGGATAGACAACGAGGAGAATAGATGCAGACAGGGAGAAGGATCCGTTAGATGAGGGCTGGTGGAAGCACGCCGATGAAGAAATAGCTACAACAATGGGTTTAGCTGCGGATGGGCAAGTTAGGAAACTCGAATAAACTTGTTGGTGATTGATTGACAGTAAAAAATTTTGAAAATCTCTTAAAGAAGAGGAAAAACCCAGCAAGAATAATACCAAGGCACTAAAACAAATCTGAAAATCTTCTGTTGAAAACCCCAGGTAGTAGAAACAATTTCAAAACGATTTCGAAAGCCTTAGGAACTTGGAAGACAACCCAAACTCCAGACAACCCAACAAAAATGAATTTCGCACTTGTGCTTTATTTATTAATGAAACCCTTATATGACAATTTCCAGATTTAAAATATTTAACAAACCTTGCACTACAAAAATAATGCACCTGCAGAAGCTGGTTTTGAGGCCAGATCTTACCCTCTAGGGCCTAGATTTGGCTTTAAAATCAAACTTCACCTTCAGATCTGCAACTTGCACCTAAAAACACTAACACCCAGGACCCAAATATACAAAAATAAATAAAACCCCAGAAACCCAAGTCAGAAAAATTAAAAAAATTTATAGATCTATGCACAGGAATAGCAGATCTATCAGATCTGGCGAGTGTGAGTCCAACTCCGCTCCCAGACTGATAATCTAAGGTTCTTAAAAGCCAAATTTATCAATTTAGCACAGAAAAATATTGAATTTGAAATTTAAACGGAGGTGCTTCACTCAAAACCCTTCATGCATCACCAATAAAAATCTTATGATAAGCCCGGGATCAAATCATGCTGGGCTCTTCAGAAAATACGAATCGGGAGTTGGCGGTCCAACTGAAAACTTCCTCGAATGCCCGATGATCTAAAAAATCAAGAATGTCCTGCACAACTCAATTCAACTGTCAACATAGAGCGACAAAATGATAATAAAATTCAAATTTAATAGAGATACCTGCTATTATATTCAAAACTTAAATTACTGTTCAAACCCCAGCAACTGAGCAAGATACCTATACTCAAATCACTCTTTAGAGAGTTATTAGCAATGGCTAAAAAGAAATCTATGCATGAAATTACAGTATTTCCACGAAGAGTAACACCAGCAAAAATTAACCCCAAAGTCTTTTTTTTATTGCTCATAAAAAAGATTACAAGAGAGCTTTTTACTTAGCACATGGCTCAAAGATCGGATGATCTTAACTGAAAAATGAACTCCAATTTAAAGATAAATCTTCCAACGGCCAGTTCGAGTGATCCTTGTCAAAACAATCTTGATCGTCGATGAGAATTCTCTTTTAATCTCATCCATCGAAATATTAAATTTTTGAGGAAATTCGAATTTTTCAATTAAAAGCATTTTAATTAACTCAAAAATAAAAACTGAGTTAATTTCCTCAAAAAAATTGACTTTAACTGAAATTCCAGGGACCAAAGGCTTAAAATTTAGCAAATTAATTTATTCACCTTAGTCCTGGGACCTTTTAAAATTTGAATTTTCATGATCCACGAATTTTGCCTTTAATAAAAATTGAGTTAATTTCCTCAAAAAAATTGACTTTAACTGAAATTCCAGGGACCAAAGGCTTAAAATTTAGCAAATTAATTGATTCACCTTAGTCCTGGGACCTTTTAAAATTTGAATTTTAATGATCCATGAGTTTTGCCTTTGGAAGACTTAAATTTACCTAGGACCTATAATTAATTAGATTTCTAGCTTAGGATTTTAATTACTTTTTGGTGAGAAAATTTAATTAATTAACCTATGAGGGGATAAATTATTTTTCCAACGCTCAAGACACTTTACATCATCATTTTAATATATTTTACATGACAAGGTGGAAAACCCATCTAGAATAGACCCTCACAGACTACCCATTTCTATGACACAAATATAATCCAGCAGATTAAGCAATTTGTAATAAAATAATCTAACCAAATAATTAGGATTATTCCCAAATCACTTTTACATAGACTCGATCTATTACACTAGGACTCGCATAAAATCCCAGTGACAAAATTCATTTTGGCTTTGAGGTAAGGCTGAAGGAAAACTTTGTCGACCATCTGAGAATGGATCGGTGAGACAAAAAACCTCCCAGAATGTAGATCGTCACCAGAAAAATAGGTTTACCTAGGAAATTACATACATGACACAGATCTGCTGAGATTATTTACATCATATACATGCAGAATGGGTTTACATTATAACATGACAATCAAGTTGATGATGAAAGCTGGACGGCACAGACACATTGATCAGGCACTATTCCTTTTGTGAAAAAAGGGGGTGAACTGCTATGGGTCCTTGACACGTAGTGGTCAACAGGTCCTATTGTTATGTATATTGTATTGTTGATGTCTTTGTATAATTTGATTAATGATGAAATCATGTTAAGGAATGTGTAAAAAAATTAAATCATCAAAAGAAATTATCAGTATTGAAGACTATTAAAAAATCAACAACAATAATCCCAAAGCCTCTCCCAATTGAGAAGGTGCTCCCAAGCACAAATCCCCTTAACAAATGAGCTATTGAGCCTACAGTTATTTTGTTCATGTACCATAAGTCAATCTTAAAGGGAGATGTTAATGTTAATGGCACAATGTTTTAGTTAATATTGTCTTAGTGGATATTTATGTATACATATCCTCATTAATTAGATTGTTACTAGGTTAGTGTTCCTTATTAACGAGATAGCTAGTAGCTAGTGACCTTTATTTATAAGGTGGTTATGCCTAAGCCCTATATAATAGGGTCTTCTACCTGTATAATATGACACCAAGAAATACAATGCAATTTTTAAAATGAAGTTTTTCCATTTAGGTTTTTCTACACTATATAATAGGTGTGACCTCTTATATTTATTGTGTTTTGGATTATCTTTATGTGCTTGTTTCATCTAGTTAATTAAGGGTTTCTTATAATGTCTAATACCACAGACTCTTACAAGGGGGGTGTATGATATGGCAAGTGTTGCACATATAACTCCTTTACGTTTTGAGTGGCAAGAGTGTACAACGTGAGAGAAAATACCTGGATGAAGCAAGCAAAACAAATCTGAACATGTGCATCAAAAACCTCGCTAATATTTATTAACTTTCCATCTCCTATATAAACCCTGTTTTGAGATTGGAAAGGGGTCACTTTCACTTTACCTTTATGAATGAAAGAGGGCTTTGGTGAGAACCCTTTATATAAATGTTTATTGCTTCTATGTATACAGTATTCCTATATATATGATACTATATTGACAAAGCAATTCTCCAACGGATTTAGTGCTATATTTGTGATTTCTTGCAATAATTAATGGAACAAAATGACAAGCAGGTGCTTGAATCTTCTTTCTGCGGTCTTGTTGGCATATCCTTGTCTTGGCAAGTATTCTAGAAAAAGGAAATTAGATCCCTCATTATAGTGAAAAGGCTAGTAAAGCAGCCCTATGTTAGTAAGTATTTCGATACCAATAGTGGTGATTCTAGAGATGATGTCTTCTTTGTGAAGCTTTCAGGCTGTTATAATTTTCACCTTGCTTAACAAGTATTCTACCTTGGGGCCTTATTAATATGTTACCGTCCTTCTTCAATATTCTAGTGAGTTGGCTAGAAAAAGTGTTGAACTATTGGAAATTATTTGTCCATTGTATGCCCCTTAGCTGATTGTCATATCATAGCTCCAGCTCAGTGTTTTTATTTGAGTAAGAATGTCTATGTTTATGCAGTGATTCTTCATTTGGAAATCACTTTCATAAAATTTCAGAAAGAAAGATGAGTATCAGCTATGTAATTGTTACTTTCTTGTATTTGCAAAGACAAATTAATGTAATGTTTTTCATTTTTTGAGCTATTAAATTATATGATTTGGATAGTAATTATCATTTCCTTGCAATTTCTTTGTTTGTAAATGTGCATATGCGTTTCTGCTTAGTTTCAACTATCAAGGAAAATAAGAATTCAATACCCATGACATGAATAGCATTGGGTACATTACACACATCACCCTCTTCATCAAGCGTAGAGTAGAGAAGGTGAAATCATTCAGTATTAGATTGCATATAATACGGTTGTACAGTAAGAGAAGCTAGATTCTTATGCAAAATTGCCTTTGCCATTGAAGCGATATCTTCTCTTTGTACATATCTAAAGTTTGAGAATTCAATCATCAATTCTCAAATCAAGTTTTGGTGCCCTTCAACTCATTTAGAAGCTTTTTTCCATTTCTTCTATTGTTATGTCCTTTGGCCCCCATCGGTTAGGAAATATTCTTGTATTGTTCTATCCTTTGGCCCAATTCTACTTCTTAGTGGAGGCATTTCTGTTCAATCTTGAAACCAATTGACAACCACCTAGCCAAATATGGGAGCTATTGAAGACTCTCTTCCATGACCCTTTTTTATCACCTTCATTATTGTGAGGAGCTCACCAAAACCTGGTTGGTTCTACATCAATTACTTGGGTAGATGACACAACAATATATTGATCGCTTCAATGAATTATTGATTAAGTTAACAATAACCAATTCTATCAGTTTTCTGAATCTTTAATTTATTGGGGGACTTTTCTACCACATCCAAGGAAAGATGAATCTTTGTATAACTTACAAGAGACATTTCGATTTGCAATAAAACTAGAATCAAGGTAAAAATTGACTCGCCAAGTCCTGGTCATGTTATGTCCTAATCTAATGTATAAAGAAGGATTGTAGAATCAAGTGTCTTTGTTGGCAAAGTGAATTGTACTTTCTATGACAGAGTGAAAGGTAAATATATTCTTTTCAATAGTATGGGGGTTGTAGCATAGCCAGCAGTAGTTATATAAACTGTCCAAAGCTTCAAAAGACAAAACTAGGCAGTCCTCTACTTTTACAAAAAGTAATTCAAAACATATTATGTGAAAAAACATTCCAAGTGTTCTTGCTTGTGGCTTGCATGGCAAAAACCCTTGGGATGCTTACAACTTTGAAGTACATGAGATTCAACGGAAAACTTGGTTATTGTTTACTTCTTCTTGACCACGTCAGAGGCAAGGGAGTTCTCTCATCCAAAGTCCGTTGGCTCCTTGAACTAATGGATTGCATCTTCTTCTTCATCATTTGCTTGTGCCAAATTGTTGGATGCTTGGTTTTTGGACGATAAATATAGAGTTCTTTACAAAGATTCAAAGCCAAGTTCCTCAACATATTACATTCAGCTTCAAGGATACATATTCTTTTCTTTTGATGAATCAACATGTTCATAATGTTAACACCCTATGATATAAAATGGTGCTCTATTCATTTATCTCTGAAGTGATTGATAGAAAGTCCTTTTGTTAAAATGCATGGCTTCTTCAGGTCTTCGCAATATTCTACTAAATTCAAAGATATCTCTAAATCCATGTTGTACTCCTCAGTTGTCCAAAATGATTGGATGATGCCCTGACAAGGGGAGTTCTTGTGACCCAACTGAATACAAGAGAATCTCTCCTAGACTTTGGATGCTAAATCAAAACTTGAAACAGAGTTAGAAAAAAGTCAAATTTCCTTGCACTAGCTAATTCAAAGCTTTTAACATCAAAGAAATAAGGACCAACAGTATATTTCCATCTTGAAGGTGAACACAAAGAGAATCTCAAAATACTTCTAGGAGATGAAGAACAAAGAAAACTAGGGGATTCTTTATCAATTGTGACTATTACCCGCCAAAAGTGTGTGACACTTCGGAGAAAAAATTTCTTTCCTCGGGTCAACTAGCCAGCTAGCAACCCTATGATGATCCATAGATATCTTTACTTCATAGATCTTGTTGGCTTGATGGGCGTTGACCCAGGTTCAACGTTAGGCAGCCAAGAAAATCCCTACACTACTACCCCTTTTGGCATTAGTGCGCGGAGTGCGGACCGAAGTCTCACTCGAAGCAGTATGGGGGGATGTAGGAACCAAGTTTCTGCACCTTGAGATGGTTGTGATGATGGTTTTCCACCTTAATCCCTTCCTTCACGCAGATCGATAAGCCTTTAGAGCTTATCAATGTATTTCCTCTTATGTCTTTCAGAACCTCCGCGAAGGTATTCGACTGTCCTTCGCGCAACCCTAAACAATGATTTAGCCACTTACACGCCTCTGTAACTATGTTACTGTCTTGTTCCCTAATTATCTTAGTGGTTAGCCAACTTTATCATACAATGAAGATTATCCTCATGTAAACATACATTATTACTTGCATTCAACTAACATATAGAAATAGATACATTCGCGCATCAATTTAACATTATAATGTAAACCCAAAACTTAACATAACATAATCGGATGCAATAATCAGAGACAGAAAATACAGTGATTCAAGAATACTTCTCTCTATTTATGATTCAAGTTCCCAATACAAACTCTATCTGCCTTGCGCACACAGCTGCAAGGGTTTGCGCACTCAGCTGCGGACTTCCACCCTAGGCCTCTTCGCACTCAGCTGCAGAGCCTCTTCCTACGCTAAGACTCTCACTCTTAGCTCACCCAAACTTACCAATGACTCATGACTTATTACTTTTTCTTCTTGTCTACTTAGATCTTCTAAGACTTCCCTTAGATCTCAAAACCGACACAGCTTATCTAAACTAAGGGTGGAAAACCCTTTTAACTTTAGACATCTTTCGCGCTCCGTGACCACAAAATGCAGAGACTTTACATTTCTTTACACAAAATTTAGGTCTTTTGCCCCAAAACTTGGGTGCTTTAAACCCAGAATTGACCCTTAGAGGATCTGTTCCCAACAGGCCCCCAACACAAACATGGTGACTCGCCCTCAAGTCACTCAGCTTGCGCAATGATCTTGTCGCGAAGACCTCCCAGCTCGACCTGAACAACTACTACCATGACAGCACACTGCATTGCTGCCTGCTTCAGCTCCTCAACCAACTGTTCTGTCACTGGCCTTGTGCTAGCAATGTGTAGCTTTTGCTGAGTCTCCTGCAAACTGGCCAACTTGGCTTCAATGGTAGTCGTGATCTCATAGGCCTCATCTACCAAGACTTCAAATGAGCCTTCAACACGGCTTCCTTGTGTTGCACTGCGTCTACTTGTTCCTTCAGTGTCTTGGCCTCCTACAGCTTCGTGAGCCTTTGCGTGATGACAATAGTTTGTGTTGTTGCCTTAACCTCCTCATAGCGCTGTTGCAGTTCCCGCGCTTCTGTCTCCAGCCTCTGTACATTGGGGTCCTCTTGTAAGCTGGTGAAGACCTCGAGCAATTGCTCAAAATGTGTCATGCAGTCCTTCACTGCACTTGCTACAACTACTACCACATCTGCCATAGCAGTCACACATTGCTCCCTAACTTCCAGCGGCGTCAAAGGCTGGGCCTTCAACTGCAACTCTGCGATCTTGAGATTCAGCTCCAGCTGAACCTTGGCCAACTTTGTGCGTGCATCGCGCACTCTCGTAGCGATTTTTCGAATCCGCACATCGACTAGCTCAGCTTCAAGGATGTCCACCTCTGGGACAGTTCGACATGCTTCATCCACAACCTTAGTGAGGCGCTATTCTTATCTGTGAGGTCGGACACAAGGTTAATGGCAGAGTCGCATTGTACAGCCATCTCAACATTGTTAACCTTTTGCTCGCTGATCACCTGCAAAGCATGGTGACCATGGGCCTGAAGCTCGGCGATCACACCATCCTACAGAAGGTAAAGCACCTCGCTAGGAAGCGCTACTAGATTAAGTCCCACACCCTTGAGGGCACTGACAGTGGGTCTGTCAGCATTAGTCGCCATCGTCAATGCTCCGTCTAGCAGCACTATGGCTCGGGGGTCCCTAGCGCGCAGCATCTCCGCGGCCTCTAAGGTGCCAATGGCCACACTGGTGGGTGCCACGCTGGTCTGCATGTGTGAGGCGTGGATCTACAGCTCGCACAGACCCATCTGAATAGCACCCAACACTTGTTGTTGCTATTGCAATAGTTATGCGGTGGCATCCCGCACCGTATCCCCTATATCATTCAGATCCCCATCTGTCAGGGTGATTGGATCCAAAGATGTCTTGCTCACTTTGGACTTCTTCCGCAACCCTATATTTTCTGGACCCCTGGTGCGCATGATGCGGAACAAAGTCGTTTTCGGGTCTGCTCCTTCCTGCTCTGTTTGTTCGTCCGCTTCTTCCTTTGTCTCTGGTGAGGGCGATTTCTCTTTGTCCGAGCCACGCTCCTCTCATCTTGCCTATTCGCCTATCTCCTGCACGGTCTGCCTTAGCCTTATCGTCGGCCTCCTTTCTCCTTTTCGCGGCCAGTTGCTCCATCTTTAACTTGGCTTCTTCCTTTTTCTGCTATGCGACAGTCTTGGTAGATCCCACAGTCAAGTCCGAGGCAGTGCGCCATTCTGTCGTCCAGTTGTCAAGGACCACGTCGATCGCGTCATCTATCGCCAAGTAGGGCAAGTTGTGCCACTTTTGCTCAGGGTCCTTCCACGCCCTTATTGAGACGTGGTGGAAATCAACCTTGAATTCCGCGTACTCCTGCAATCTGTCAAAGTTGGAAGGTGACAACCGTGGCTTGCAGTTGATAGCCATGTGCACATTCATCTCCATCAAGGTCAAAAAGATTTTTCTATTCTTTACCTGCTGAGGATCGTTGGTCGCCCATAGCGTAGCGTACTTCACAGCCTCTGGTAGGTCCAATGCGATCGAAGGGAACTGACTATCTTTGGGCATCTCCCATGCTGCCAACACTATGGACAACAAAAGCCATGCATAGTGAAATGTCTTGCTGAGATCCTGCGCCTCACGGCAATTGGCGAGGAACTCACCGTAGCGGTAGCACGCCCAATTAAATTGAACTCCCTCCGTGCATTGCGCTGCCAAAGCTACAACTAGTGTTGACACTTCATCTGTGCGACACTTTTGCATAACCTTCCCTGCCAAGAGTTGTGTGGCTACTTTGACCGCCAGGTCACAGATGCTTGAGATGGCATAGCCGCGTGGATTCTTCACTAACTTGAACTTTTCCTTCATGGCCTCTACGAGGACATGTTCGCCAGTCTTTCCGCCAAACGCCATGGCCGAATTTTCCCCTTTGTATGGCAACTGCATGATCCTATGGATCATTCTATCAGTGATGGGTATTGGCTCCTCCAGCCACAAACACCCATCATGCACCAAGCATAGTAGTTGCTTGATTACTACCATTGTGATGGGCGCGCAGTTGTAATGCGGCACCCATAACAGGTTGAGCAGTCCTGCCTTATCCACACCTCTCAGCCACTTCCGTAGCTCCAACATGGTTACGCCAGTGGTTTTGTGGAACATGCAATGCATGAGTTGATCTATTGCTAGGTGAGGAAACTGCTCTGTGTCTGGTAAATCCTAGTCTTCTAATTTCAAAAGGGGGACACGCCCCAAGTGCGGTCCTTCAAACACAATTTGGTCTGGTAAGAGGGGTGTATGCAAGGCAAACTTACTCTCGTCAATGTCTTTGAGCAACTTGGTCTTTCCCTTGTGCGGAGGAACGTACTTAGGCAGCTTAGTGATGGGGTTAGACCCCACAATTTCGACATCCTCCGTTTCCATCCCAACATCCTCATCATCCATTGGGATATACTCAAACTCCTCATCTTCTGGCTCTAGGTTAATTGTCTTGCCCTTTTCCTGTGCAGTGGGCTTAACCTTCTGGGGGTGTTTCTTGGGAGATGCACGCACGACTGCGATGGCGCGGCCCGTTTGCCCTTCTTGATCTTGGGACCCTCCGTGGTCGGGGTAGGCCTTGGCCTAGGCGTTCGTGGAGACTTTGGTACTTCAGCTGGTATTTTTACAGGCGCTCTCTCCGGGGAAGCTCCTTCTGCTGCTTGGCCACCTTTGGGAGAACTCCCTCTGTTGTCGCTGCTTCCGCGCTCATAGCTTTAGTGGGCATCGACATAATGCTACGTAATAACTCTTGATTCGCCTGTGGCAATGTCTCAAACATAGAACTTGGTAGCAAAAGCTCGAAGGTTTCACGGTTCATGTGCGCTTGAGAGCTCAAAAACTCACTTCTCAAAATGCCAAGTGTTTTTCGCTGGGCAACCACTTGTAATTTATAGACACTTTCAAATTCAAATCTGACCATTCCCCCAAAAATTGATTCATTAATGCTAGATTGGCAGCAGATTTTCAGAGACTTGGTCCATAAAGTCCGACTTAAATGCTGCCCCCTGCTCCATTTGTCCGTTTTTTCATCGTCAAATCATGAGCAGTGACTTTAATGGTCACTTTCCGGTTGCTCTGCACGGTTGCTTCCTTGGTAGTGCATCCCCCTACACGCTTTCGTGGGCATTGTGATATATCTTCATTCCGTGCAATTCCCCAATCGCATAGCTCTTCGACTTGGGTAGTGTAGTTTATAGTCCCGCACTTCTTTTCAGCTGCCTGGAGCGCTAAGAGCCTAAGACTGTGCTTCCCTCATATAGTCACCTAGCTGGATCATCGGTGTATGGCTTCAATCAGCTTCCATTCACCTTCCCAAGGAAGGGTTCTTCATTCAATTTGACCAACTGAAGTGCTCCACCATCGGTAATCTCCTTCATAACATATGGTCCTAGCCAGTGCATTCTGAATTTCCTCGGAAATTTATCAAATTTACTGTCATATAACAAGACTAGATCATTTACCTTGAAGGTGCACAGTTTGATGTGCCGATCGTGCCATGCCTTTTCACGTTCCTATTGAACTTGTTGATGAAATCCAGCTAGAAATCGATCCTCCTCAAGCTCTGCTAGCTGTGCAAGCCTCTCTTCTAGGATTCCGCAGTCCGCCATTCCTATGAGTGCCGCTATGCACAGACTAGGTACAATGTATTCCATTGGCATCACAGCTTCTACGCCATACACGAGTCTGAAAGGCGTTTTCCTAGTCAACTTCTTGCAAGTCGTTCTGTAGGCCCATAGCACCACTGGTACGCGCACATCCTAGTCACTTCTCTGAGTATTGCAGACCTGTGTCAGTGCGTTCTCCAGTATCTTATTGAATGCTTCCACCGTCCCATTGGCCTGCGGGTGATAAGGCATACTCTTCTGGTGATACACCTGAAATTCTTCTGGCAACGCGCAGATTGTTTCATTAATAAAGTTTGTATCGTGATCACTCATCAAGATCTTTGGAAAACCAAATCTTATCCATACGTATTCAAAAAGAATCTTTGCTATTGTCGCACCTGTACAGTCCTTCACAGGCTGCGCCTCTGCCCACCTGGTCAAGTACTCGGTCGCAGTGATGATGTACCGCGCACCTGTCTTCTTTCCTAGAGGCTGAATTGGGCCCACAAGGTCAATCGGCCATTTCTCGAATGGTTGTAATGTTACCTATGGCATCAAAGGTAGTTCATCCCTCCACGATGGCCTGCCAGTCCTTTGACATGTGTCACAAGCCCTACAATGTGCTTTCGCATCCTTATGCATAGTTGGCCACCACAACCCAGCATGCAAAACCTTCTGTGTTGTTGCTTTGCCTGCATAATGTCCTCCTGTAGCTCCTCCATGAGCCTTTGCGAGAATGTTTCTTCGTTCAAAGTCGGGTACATAACGTCGCAATATTTCGTCTGACCCCATTTTGTACAAGTGCCCCTGCAATGACGGAGAAGTCTGCTGTGCACACTACTAACTCCTTCTGATTGCTGGTATACCCTTCGGGAGCAGTTCTCGTCGTTAGGAAATGTATGATATCCTCAAAGTGATTGTCTGCGATGTGCACTACAAAGAGTTGCGCGTCAGGCAGCCCCTCCTCCAAGTTAGTAGGTTCCTCTCCAGTTTCAATGCGCGACAGATGATTAGGTCCCAAATTCAGTCGTCCTGGCTTCACAATAAATTCAAAGTCATACTCCTGGAACAACAACAACCATCTGCAGATATTCCCCCCCAACACAGGCTTATTGACTAGGTATTTCAATGCAGAATGATCCGTATACATCTTAAAATGTCCACCCAGCAAATAGTGCCTGAATTTTTGGAGCGCGTATACCATAGATAGTCCTTTGTGCTCTGTAGTGGAATAGTTCTTCTCAGCGTTGGACAACTTCCTGCTCGTGAATGCTATAGGACAACCTCCTGCTCGTTAATGCTATAGGATGGTCCAATTTCCCCCTCGCCCGCCTGTGTCAGCACGACCCCCAGTGCAATACATGAGGCGTCCACGTGCACATGAAATTCGTTCTTCCAGTCCTGGAAGACTAGGATTGGCATGGTGACCATTTTCTCCTTCAGCACGTCCAAGCTCTTCTGGCATTCATCACTCCAATAGAACATAGCATCCTTTTCCAACAACTTCTCCATGGGCGTGGTGATCTGGGCATAGCTCTTGATGAACTTCCTATAGTATCCGGTGTGCCCTAAAGTTGCACACAGCTGTTTCACATTCCTAGGCACCTCCAAGTTGATTATCATCGCGATCTTCATGGGGTCTACCATCAATCCCTGTCTACATACCACATGAACCAGCAGGATCCCGAAAGGGACACAAAATAGACACTTTTTCAGATTGAGTGCGATCTAATATCTCCAACATGTATCTAACATCAAGCGTAGACTTGCCACATGACGCTTGACAAATCCAAACACTGTCCAATCCTTAAAGTATATCTCCAAAAACTTATGAATGAAGTCTTTGAATGCCGCAATGACTACGCACGAAAAGATTGATGGCGCATTCTTCAGCCCAAAAGGCATTAAAGTGTACTAAAAACATCCCCATTCAGTCACAAAGGTCGTCTTGCTTCTATCCTCAGACGCAATTTTGATCTGATGATACCCAAAGAACCCATTAGTGAAAGAGTATGCTTCTTGGCCACCTACATTATCCAGGACCTCGTTAGTGAATGGGGTCGGGAAGGGATCATGCACACAAGAATCATTCAACTTTCAGAGATCCACGCATATCCTTATTTCTTCCTTTTGTTTCTTTTCTTGAACCACTATCGGGCTTACCCAATCAGATTCCTTCACTGGTTCAATAATTCCTGTCGCGAGCATCTTATCTAACTCAACGCGAACTCTTTCCTTATACTTAGGATTAAGGCGATAAGGTCTTTGTTTTACAGGTTTCGCGTCCAGTTTTAGGGTGATCCTCATGACACCCGGGTCTCCTATTATCCCTTTTAAATCATATAACTTCGTGGAGAACAAATCCTGATATTCACGTAGGAGCTCAGCGACCTTGTCTAATGTCGCATCATCCCAATAGTCCCCAATCTTTGCAAATTTTGGTTCGGCCTCTATGCCAATGTTAACCTGCCTAGTTTTCAGTGGTGCAGTTATGTCTAGATCCTCTATCTACGGACCTTCAACCTCACGGCGACCTTCAGTTTCCAGAATATTAATCTTTCTGGGATCCTCGTCTTCTTCTTCAGTGGTCACGTTATAGCATTCCGGTGCGTGGCTTAGCTGGGTAGTCCAATCAGGTTGGACTAGGTCTAAGGGATCTTGCGGTATCCTAAAGATCGCTTTTAACCTCCTATAGCGCCGCGTCAATACAGTCAAACCCATCCTCAAAACTGAACGTCATTATAAATCCCTGGTGCAAGATGTCCCACTCTTTAGTGCCATGGCGAAGCTCTGTTTCCAAGTACCAATTCATTGGTATGACACCCAGGGTATGACAAAACAGATGCACCCATTCAGGCTGGGGCTCCGCTCCATAAGCCTTAGTTCATTTGGCCAGGTGATCATGCGGATCATCCCTTCCATCATACTTATCTGTCATCCGCACTTTTGGTTGCCCAAAATGTATTCCCATCATCCTCCTATAGTCGTACCAATTACCGAAATTATCCTTGTGCATACCCCACCATCTTGCGGGCGTAGCACGTAGTACCCAGTTCAAGGCCTGGAAGCGATGTTTCTCTGGCACTTCTCTTTCAAATGCATCCAAAAAGCAATCAACATCAATTGGCCCATCATAGTGAGGCAGAGCCCTAACTTCCGATGACACGTAGCGCAATGACTTGGTCATCATATTACAACGCAGCGTAGATACTTCATGCAATCAGTTTTGCCAGTGCTCTAATTCTTCATCCGAATCTGATGTACAGGAGCTCTCGCAGTCCCATTCAATACGTCCGTCCGCTGTCGGATTTACCCAATCTTGGTCTCGTGCCATTATCTTGTAAATCTGGTCCAGATCGTTATCACTTTCATAATCTCGGACTAGTTCTGTATAGCGCGATCCCTTCGCAGGATCCGGCGGCACCACTACAAGGAGCGACTTCTTTTCAAATATCATCTTTTGCTTCTTCAGGTTGATTACCCCATTCATGTTAGTGGCCCAATCGATTCCAAGGAGCACAAGGTAATGATTGCTATCATCCACAATCTCTATTACTTCAAAATCTGCTAGTGCGCTTGCGCCCTCGATGTCAGCTGTTACCCCTTGCAACCTCCCCACTGGGATAATTTTCTATTGATTCTCCATTCTTAACTGTATCGGAGACCACTGGAGCGGAGGTCTCCCCATTCTTTCCCAAGTCTGTTTTGGCAAAACATTTGCATCAGACCCCAGATCCAGGATAACTTGGTCCATCTCGTATTCCCCTATCTGCGCGATGAGTCTCATTTCACGCCCGATCCTTGCCTTGTGCTTGCCACGCTTCCTGACCACGTGCAGTTCACCAGTAGCGCCATCCTTACCAGTGCACTGATTGATCAGTTTCTGTAGGCCCTTCACAGCCTTACTAACAAAGAGCAGTTTCATGTAGGTCTCCAAGAATGTGGTAATCATGGATGGGTCCATTTCTTCAACTGGTTTCTCTTGACTTCCTGAGGTAAAGGCCTCAACAAAGCTTTTCTTTGCTTCCATAAATGTTTCTTTTGCGTGCTCTAAGTCAAACCCAATCTCTTTTTCTGGTGCTTTGCGGACCCATTCGCCTTCTACAGGTTGCTTGCCTTTATCCTCCCCTGTCGCAGTTCTGCTTCACAGCATAATGTTTACCTTAGGGTCTTCCTCTCGGGGCTCAGCCCTCATCATCTGGAGGTTCTGTGTCGGCTGCACCCCCTTTTCACGAATCTTAGCCAATAATATTGGGCAATCCTCAGTCGCATGGTCAAACTAAGTATAGTAGCGGCATGATAATTGCGTCGGATTCGAACACTCCCTTGCATAGTGTCCTGGGCCTCCGCAATTGTAACAAATGAGTTGTCCTCAGCCTCTCCCAGGCCCTCCTCCACCTCGGCCATGTGCTTGATACTCACTTTGCGTTCCTTCAATGCCTTGGTCTGGAGGCGGCGTTTCTGTCTGCACCTTGTATGCAAGTGTCCTGTCCATCATCAATTTGTAACTACGACAATTGCGCTCATTGTGACCTACTGATTGACAGAATTTGCAAAAGAGTTGTTGTGGTGTTTGTACGAATTTTTACAGCAGATGGCAATTGTCAGTCGCATGTTTCCTAGCCACCTAGCATATAGCGCACCATAGCACAGACCCTGCACTTGGCCCTGCCGCGGCCTCTGGTTGTACAACCATTGGCTCCCTGCTGCAACATAGTTCGCGAAGATTGGGCAATGATCCTTGTCATGCCCCTGACCCTTGCATTTTAGGCACCAAACTTCTTCGCGCACCTTTGGCCGCGATGTTCTGTCCTGCTTCAGACTTTGCATTTTAAGACAAAGGTTTTGCAACTGCGCATGAATATGTTGAACCCTCAGATTAGCATCCTGCATTGGTGTCTCATGCAGCCTCATCGCGATTTCCAGAGCTTCTGCCTGGGTCCCAATCTTCTGTTGCGATAGCACAACCCTTAGGTGGGGCAGGAGCGAGGCCACAAACCATTCGCGGTGCTGCCCATCAGTTAGGTTCATGTTGGCTTCACAGATCGTACACTTCAGTGTTTGATCCAAATCCCAGGGCATCTCCCCCGGCTTCATCATGATCTCCTTGAATCCCATAATTGATTGTGCTTGAGACTTAGGTCTAGTGAATTCTCTATTCAGTGTGGCCTGGATATCTGCCAACGTGGACATTGGGTTATTAGTACTGTACTTAATGTACCACATTAGTGCTCAGTCCTACAGAGCGCTGACTAGCATAGCTTTCTTCATTTGGTCAACTATGATACCCTGGGCTTTCCATATAGCCTTTGTGATGAACCAAAATTGGTCCGGGTCTTCATTCCCTACGCCCTTGAATACAGGCAGTTTTACGAAGTTCACCATATTGAACAGTGATGGAGGTGGTGGTGGTGTGGGTGATGGGGTGAGCGGTGGAGGCGAGGATGGAGGCGATGTAGATGGATGAGGCGAGGGTGGAGGCGGTGTAGGTATTCGCGAGAACCCTTGTCTTATTAAATGACTAGCACTCAGGGGAGAAGTCTACGATGCTCCTTCGTCGTCACTCAAAGGAGGCCTGATTAGCGGGCTATACTCAAGACCTTTTCTTCCTCCGTCCCTAAAAGACTTTCCGCTTCGTGTAGCTCCAAACATCAAGGTAACCGCATAACCTACTGTTCACACAAGAGCATCTTAATCCAAGTGTTTAGTGATTTTAAATACTTACCTCGTGGTCCTTTAAAGAAGCGGCGCTCTGCTTCATCGTAACTAACAGAGGATCGGCCGCGAGCTCTGTCACAAATCCTCCTATGATGCGGTCGAGCCAATGGTCATTAGCGCGTGCGATCTTATCTTCAGAAGCTTCCAGTCTCCTTATTAACTCTGGTGTCCAAACAATCAGAATGTCAAGCCTCCACCTTCTTTGGCCGTCTGCCAACTTCACGATCCACTCGTATAACTCAACTAGGAAGGAACAGAAGAAGATTTCATGTATTTCTGTTTACATGTATCTGTCCAATCACTATTCTTTCGTCAATCGCAAGTTCTTGTTTTCTTGCGCTGCGAATTCGTGGATCTTTCTACCCAACTAGTTTTCGATCTCCTTCTTAGTTGGATTCCAATGATACGACATCATACATCTCATTATGCAAATCCCGGTCCCGACAACGGAACCATTTGTTGGCTTGATGGGCCCTGACCCAGGTTCAGCGTTAGGTAGCCAAGCAAATCCCTACACTACTGGCCCTTTCGGCATTAGTCCGCAGAGCGTAGACCAAAGTCTCACCTGAAGCAGTATAGGGGGATGTAGGAACCAAGTTTCTGCACCCTAAGATGGTTGTGATGACGGTTTTCCACCTTAATCCCTTCCTTCGTGCAGATCGATAAGCCTTTAGAGCTTATCGATGTACTTCCTCTTCTATCTTTCAGAACCTCTGTGAAGGTATCCGACTGTCCTTCGCGCAACCCTAAACAATGATTTAGCCACTTATGCACCTCTGTAACTATGTTACTGTATTGTTCCCTAATTATCTTAGTGGTTAACCAACTTTATCATGCAATTAAGATTATCCTCACATAAACATACATTATTACTTGCATTCAACTAACAGATAGAAATAGATACATTCGCGAATCAATTTAACATTATAATGTAAACCCAGAACTTAACATATCATAATTGGATGCAATAATTAGAGACAGAAAACACAATGATTCCAGAATACTTCTCTTTATTTATGATTCAAGATCCTAGTACAGACTCTATCCGCCCTGCGCACACAGCTGCAAGGGTTCGTGCACTTAGCTGCAGACTTCCACCCTAGGCCTCTGCGCAGTCAGTTGTAGAGCCTCTTCCTACGCTAAGATTCTCGCTTTTAGCTCACCCAAACTTATCAATGACTCATGACTTCTTACTTACTTTTTCTTCTTGTCTACTTAGATCTTCTAAAACTTCCCTTTTTATACAATCCCATGGTTTGCGGACCATGGGTAGATCTCAAAACCGACACAACTTATCTAAGCTAAGGGCGGAAAACCCTTTTAACTTTAGACATCTTTCACGCTCTGCGACCACAAAATGCGGAGACTTTAGATTACTTTACACAAAATTCGGGTCTTCTGCCCCAAAACTTGGGTGTTTTAACTCCAAAATTGACCCCTAGGGGACTCGTTCCCAACATCTCTCCATCTATGCTCCAATCAATGCTCTCTCCCATCTAGCATACTTTTTTAAGGAAGGTGGGTCATCTATTAGAAGGTATACTAACCATTTATGTAATCATGTTCTTTCATTTGATGTTTGTAGAATTTCCCACTATAGATCCCCTGATAATGCAATATACTAAAGCAAAATACTTGATCTACTTCTACAAACAAACTTGCGGAAGCTTAATCGATTTTGATCAAGATCAAATAGAACACATATAACAGATGAAGAAGAAACAATCACACATGAACACAGAAGAATACTTTGGGGAAATCCTCAGCTAGAAACCCTGATCTCTGTATTATCATACAAGTGGAAATATCTCTGGATTACATAAAGCTTTAGTTCACAAGCTATCCAGATTTCAATACAATCCCTCAATGCTGCTCATAGACTGAATAGACACATCATATGCCTTCCTCCAGTTCTCCAAGCCTCCTATTTCCTTGCGCAGTTTCTCCCGGGTCCTCTGGCTGCCACTTGTGTGAATTCACCTCTCGCACAACTCAGCAAACTCAGAAGTAACTGCGCAATTCTGAAGGAGATAATTCCTTTTGCATGGATGAGTTTCCTATATAGGAAAATTCCTCCAACTGATAGTACACTGTCCCATCTTCTGATGTCAACTGGGTCTCTGACTGAACTAACATGCATGAGTTATTTATGAGAGAATATTCAGTTATCTGGAGAACACTAGTTGCATGCATGCATGCATTAACTGATTGAACTCACAATCAGTTCCACAAACTGTTGGAACTAATCTAACTGGAATTAACTCAGTTAACTGAGCTAACTAATTACAACTCAAAGTACAACTCATCCTGATTTCCTTAATTAAGGGATAACTTCCTCAATCAAAGTAATAACTGTTGCATGTCTTCTCATAGACTTCATGTTTGATTTTCTCCAACTAATTAACTCAAGATGAATTAATTAATTATTTTTCAAACAGCTAGTGAGACTAAATCCGAATTTTAATTCTCATTTTAATTCAGGGACTAATAAAAATTGGAATCTATCCCGAAATGCTATTTATAGCAATGCTATTTTTAGCATTTCTATTTTATCATTCCTTGTTGCTATTTCCAACACTAGTACCTGAAATGTTATTTATAGCATTTCTTGTTGCCATTTTGAATGCTCCCTCTCAACAAGAAAGGCATTCAACTCGAACCTGACCCTGAACCTTTGGAATGTTCTGCATGAAACACTTCTCCCTAGTGTTGTTGCTCCAACTCTAAAAACAAAAAAATATCCAACCTGAATCTGAATGATGCCTCTGTCATCAAAGTCTTTGACTGCTATTGTCTCTGTCGATTGAAAACTATGCACCATTGTGCCCTTCAATATCTGATTGCTCTAGCCTCTATCACTTTGATCTCTAACTGCATCAATCCCACTGATTCCTCCTACTGCATTCGTGTTGCTGTTGGTCATATCTCCCAGCATGCATCTGCACTGCACCTCCTCTCATCATGTTGCATCGTGCTGCCCACTGCTGCACTACAACTCAGTTACTAAGAAGTAAGTAACTGATCTCCCAACTGACCTCCCTGTTGGGCTAGAAACACCCTATGATGCTGAAGCTTCTTCTGTCGCTCCATCCACATCTATCTCTACCCACTTAGTCAGTCCTGCTACTCCTCATCAGGGCTCCCGTAGCAAGGTCTAATCAAAGAGGTTGGGTACCTCAAAGATCCTACTCCTATTTCAGCCTTCTTGGGACTGTTACTCCACATCGCCCCACCTCCTACCTAGAGGTATGGATGCATGTGATCCCTCTACCCACTTGGCTCAAAATTTCCCCCTACTGGAGATTTCTGCATGAGTGGACGCCTCCACTCGATCTCCTCTTTGCTTCTCCAGTTGTGGCTGCTCCATAACCTCCTGAAGCTGGTTCACCAATTGTGGCTCGTCCACAATTTTCTAAGACTTAACCTGGTGTTGCATGTTCAGAGGTAATGTACTCTCCCTCTCAACCACCAAGTCTCCAACAGTTGCCTTGCTCCTCAAGGCTTTGCATGCATCTTGAACTTCAAGAGCATATAGGTTCTTGACTTGTGAACCGATCTGCTTCACTTGTCTCGTGGTGATGTGTCTAAGGAAAACCTTTCCCTTACTGAAGACTACATCATAGCCTTTGTCTTCCAGCATTGCGATTGATACCAAGTTCTTCTTCAGTCTTGGCACATACTTCACATTTGTCAAGGTAATGCGAGCTTCATGCTCCCTTTGAAACGAAACTATGCCCACACCTGAAACACTATACTTTTCATCATTACCCATCGCTATGAGTATCTAAAGGTCTTTCTCCTCCAAGGTATTGAACAAACTCTTATTGCCGATCATGTGGAATGAGGCTCCACTATCAAGAAAACAACCACAACCCATCATCGATGAAACCATGCATGCGATGAGGGTAAAATCCAATTCGAACTGAGAGGCCAATGCCTCACCTTCAGATCCTTCCTTGGATCCCATCTTGGATTTCTTCAATGGACAATTTGTTGCATAATGGCCCACCTCATGACAATGAAAGCATCACACTTTCGATTTGTCAATCTTCTTCCCACCATGGGAAGAACTCACTTTGGAATGAGAATCCTTCTCCTTCCCTTTCTTTGCCTTACTCGCTAAGGCACAATTTTCTTCATCCTCCTTGGATGAAGAACCATCTTTGATGCTTCTCCTTATCTACTCCTACATCAGATCTGACCACAGTCGTTCCCAATCTGGTAGTTTCTCTCTTCCATTTGCTAAGTCTTGGTAGTTATGCCAGCTCTTAGGAAGACCGAGGAGAGCAAGACTCACCATGTCATCATCGGCTGTCGTGATCCCTACACTTTCAAGCTCATCCCTGCAGGTGGTGAGCTTGTAGCTTGTTTAGATATGTAGAGATCGTGTCGCCCTTTTCACACTTGATTTTCCGAAGCTTGTCTTTCAGTGCCAGCTTCCTCTGATCGCTGTTGTTCTGATATAGATCCTTCAATGTTTTCCACATTGAAAACGGTGTCTCCTTCCAATGGAGACTCGAGACAATGTGGTCTCGAACTCCCTCCAGAAGAATCCTCCTCGCTCTAGCCACACATTTCTTCCATTCCGCCAATTCTTGGGCATTAGCTGTTGTTGGCTTGGGGACTTCTTGATCAATGAAGTCCTTCAAACCATTGTCCTCTAATACCGCTTCCATGCAATCCTTCTAGGCTATATAATTCGGGCTGCCATTAAGGGCATACTCGAGTCTCAAACCGTTGAATGCCATTGGTGAAATTTGAGATGTGATAAGAATTCGAATTCTATAATTAGGAACTTCAAACTTCGAACTTCTCCCTTCTTTGTATATTGTTCTCCGCTTTGATCACCTTTGCGACGATACCATGTAGAATTTCCCACTGTAGATCACCTGATAATGCAATATACTAAAGAAAAATACTTGATCTACTTCTACAAACAAACTTGCGGAAGCTTAATCAATTTTGAGCAAGATCAAATAGAACACATATAACAGATGAAGAAGAAACAATCACACATGAACACAAAAGAATACTCTGGGGAAAGCCTCAGCGTAAGTCACCAGATTCGGCGAATTTCAACGAACAAGTTCGAAATTCGGCAAATTTTAATCGAAAACGAATTTATTCGTTCGAGTTCGCCGAATTTTATGGCGAACTCGAATTTCACGCGAATTCGAATTTTTTGCCGAACAAATTCGTTTAAGGTTCAATGAAATTCGTTTCCGGTTCGAAAAAGTTCGTTTTTTCTCGCGTTTTAGCAAATTGCCTACAGCCTGTGGGTTTCATTGTTCACCGGGTTTCATTGTTCAAACTTCGAAGGGTTTCATTGTGGTCCAAACTATGTTGCAAACTTGCAAGTTGCAGTCCAGTCTACAGTTGCCGGAGGGTTTCATTTCAAAAGACGTCTTCAGTGACTAGTCTACAGTTGTCGACGTGTTTCTTGACTGAGGTCCGACTCTCCGAGGACTCTTGTTGCGCAGCCGTCAGGCTCTCACTCTCACTGCTTAGGGACCATGGTTCAGCGTTCAGGTAGGACTCGCAACAAATAAAGCATTGCTCAGTTCTTTATAAATTTATCCGAATGACAGACTACAGAAGCTCAAAGAAACAGAAGATTACTATGCGTGAGACCTCACCGCAATAACAAACTACTTCCCTTTGTCCATCACTGATCTTCTGTTGAAAAAAGAGATAGCCATTAGACTCCAGACGAACTTCATATCCTCTCTTCTACTTGAAATCCTCTTTGAGAATGAATATTAGCAATCAGACTCCAAATTAGCTTCAATCCTCTTTGATTGTCTATCTCTATCCTTGATTTGAAGAACAAATTTGATCACTTACCAGAACTCCAGTGAACCAACCATTCTAAATATTTGAACCAAGCCTGCTCAGTGGTGCCTCTATTGTTTGGTGGGAGAAGTATCCTTAGTCCAGTTTGTCATTATCTGACAGATTTTCTTACTGTGGTCTATGACCAGCAAGGCTATAAACTCCTCGGGAATTTGCAGCTCTCTAGGATATCTTCTGGCAACTTCTCACTATGGAATCTTTGAACCAAGTCCACTCCCTTCTTCAGAGCAACAAAACCTCTTCTACTCTAGCAGCTACGAAGACACCTACAGTTCATTTTCTAGCTTTCTGTATAGGCCTGGTAATTTGCTAGGAGACCATTCATTCCCTAGTCTAGATTTGGTTAATGTATGTATAATTAGTTCTGCAGCATCAACTCAAAATGTTGGACCAATTATTTTGTTGCCTTTTGATTCCTTCATGAAAAATCAATTCCTTCTATGAGACAATTTGAATCAACCCTGCTTCTTGTTGTTCACAATTGCCACTTCTAATGGCCAGTTAATCAGATTAAGCATGGGAAAGACTAAATTTCTTCAAGAATGAAAGAATTGATATCTTCCAATGCAAATCAACCTCTGTCAAGCAAGTCTATTCCTTTAAACAAGAAATCAATGGCGTCTAAGAAACCTAAATCAACCCTTCCATGCATTGAATAAGAGATTTACATAAATCAAGGATAGAGTCAGCATCTATCTTAATTGTCATGGAATTAAGACACCTGTTTTTACCTGCCCTTAATTAAAACAGATATAAATCCTAGCAGTAAACCATGAAGTAAGCCAATAATGGGAGCAATTAATTGTCATGGAACTGGAAGTTGAACTGTTCATTTTGTTTCTTTTCTTGCCTTCAACAACATTTATATTTACATAAATCTTGTAACTTATTTCCACTTGCTTGGAACTGGAAGTCACGTAAAACAAAACTGTGATGCAGTGTTTCTGAAAAGACAGTCCAATTTGAAACACACTTTCATTAAGCTTCAATTGAACTTCCAAGTTCCAGGTTTCTCTGCAAGAAGGTAGAAAGTTCACTTACACAGAAATGTGATATGATTCCTGCTCAGCGTTGTATTCAACTCCACATTGAAATTTGATACATGCTAAAATTTAAAAACAGTTAGATCTGAACAGTGAAGTGTATGGCCTCAGGCCTGTTATGAAAATTCTGAACTGTTTTTAGTTAATTGATTGAATTTTAACTAAAAACAGTTAGGGTCATTAAATCTTTTAGATCTGAAGTGTATGCCTTGTGTAAGAAAATAAAAAGCTACAGCAGTACACTGTTTTGAATCACTTTTGTATGGCCTGTGTAAGAAAACTGTTTTGAATCACTTTTCCTTTTTCTAACTAATGAAAATGTAATTTCAAAAAAAAGTTGCAGACATTTCAGACTTCAAGTCTTCACCAGTTTTCAACAATCAGAGGTTCAAAACCTTCAAATTTCAATGGCACCCCCAAAATCAACTGCTGTAGCTTGGAATTTTGTCCAAAAAGATGGTTTTAATCTTTCATGTCAGCTGTGTGGACATAATTTCACTGGCACTTTAACTAGAGCAGTGGATCACCTTCTCGGTATTAGCAATGGAAGTGTAAGTGGTGTTGAAGCCTGCACTAAGATCACCAATGAACAAAAAGCCACAGTGCAGAAAGACCATTCCAATTCACAGATGCAAAAGCAGAAAAGGGTAAATAAGAGGCAGCGAATTGAGAGGGATATTGCCATGTCTTCCTCCAACACCATTAATTCAGTTTCAAACATTTGTGGATCAAATTCTACTCAAGCAAAAACAGGTGGAATGAAAACATTAAATCAATTCTGGAAACCTGTTGAGAAACAGGAAGTTGATGATATTGTTGCTGAATATTTTTATGCATGTGCAATTCCCTTTAATGTGGCGAGGAGTCCATATTTTAAAAATGTAATTAAAAAGGCCAGAATGACAGGAAAGTTGGCTGATATTAAAGAGTCTTGGAAGCTTACAAGATGCACAATTTTGAGTGATGGTTGGTCAGATTTGTGTCATCGCCCATTGATCAATGTGCTTGTTTATTGTCCTCAAGGGGTACTTTTCTTGAAGGCAATAAATGCAATGGATCGAGTGAAGACATCAGAATTTATTTTTGGAATTTTGGATGAAGCGATTCAAGAGGTTGGGGTGGAAAATGTTGTCCATGTTGTTACAGATAATGCATAACATTGTGTTGGTGCAGGGAAGCTGATTATGGAAAAATATAATCAGATTCATTGGACCCCTTGTGCAACTCACTGCTTGGATTTAATGTTGCATGACTTAGCCAAATTTCCTTGGGTCAATGAAACAATCCGAAGAGCCAAAACAATTTCAAACTTCATCATCAACCATCGTCTCACTTTGAGCATACACAGGGAGAATGCATCAAAAGAGTTGTTGAGGCCTTGTGATACAAGGTTTGCCACTTTTTATATTACTCTGAAAAGAGTTGTTGAGGAAAAAGCGAGCATAAGAGCTGTTTTTTGCAACACTGAGTGGGAGAGATCTACCCTCTCAAAAGAAACTAAGGGGAAAAATGTTGAACAAATAGTGCTCAATAATGGCTTTTGGGAAAATGCAAACAAGGTTTTAAAATTTTGTTGCCCAATTGTTAATGTGCTCCGCATGGTTGATGGTGAAAACCTTGTATGGGTTTTGTTTATGAAAGCATTGATCGTTGCAAAGAGACCATTGCAACTGCTTTTAATAATATGGAAGCTGATTACAAGGAGATATGGGATTTAATTGATCATAGATGGAAGATGATGCATAGTCCATTACATGCAGCAACATGCTATTTGGACCCTAGATTGTTTGGGTTACCAAGACATAGGGATGAAGAAATCATGAATGGACTTATCCAGTCTATTGAGAAGCTAAATCTAGATCCAGATATTGCAGGTTTGATCAGAAGTCAGTTGAGGGCATACAGGTTAGAAGAAGGGTTATTTGGAACACGATCATCAAAGTATGATAGGATCATAAGTGATCCAGCACTATGGTGGGAATTTTATAGTTCAGGGGCACCAGAATTGCAAAATTTTGCAATTCGTATCTTAAGCCAGGGAACAAGTGCATCAACATGTGAAAGGAATTGGAGTTCCTTTGACCACATTTATTCCAAAAAAAGAAATAGATTGTTATCTGGAAGATTAGAAGATCTTGTTTATGTTTGTAGTAACTTGCAGTTGGCATTGAAGAATTGACTAAAGAGTCATCCAATTCTTCTACTCCTTGGATCGATCCTGTTCCAAATGCAACAATGGATGATGTTGATTTGTACATTGAGAATGACATAAACACTGACAGGGAATTCACTGATGAATCTGGTGCCGAAGCATCTAGCGGATTCACAACTCATACTGCTCTTGATGACATAGAACTTTCTGATATAACAAGTGGGCAACAGGAACATCAAGAATAAAACTTGTGTTCTTGTTTAGATTTCTAGTTTACTTTTTGCATGAACAATTTTCTAAAACTGCCAAGCTACTTTAAAGTTTAAACTTTTGAGTCTATATATAATTATATTTTGATATATTGAAGAACGAATTGCTCCCATTATTGGCTCACTTCATGGTTTACTGCTCACTGTCATAAACGAAAAGAGGTCTGAAAACATATTAAAGGCTTAAGTTTATTTCCACTGTTTGCTTGCTTCAATCTAACCTGAAAAGGAGTGGTGATTTTAGGACTGTTTTCAGCACTTGGTATTAAAGTTGATTGTTGTCATAAATGATAAAGGTTCTTGGCATCCTTTTGAAGGTTATTTACTATTATCTCAATCCTTTTGAAAATGGTCAACTTTTTAACAAAACGAAACAGTCTTTTGCATGTGAAATAGCGTTACCTTTATGGCAATTGTTTGGTTTTTTCTGCTTCTGATTTTGCTGCTATTCCCCATTTACCATAGGAGGCTTTGTCAGATCATAGATGTGCTTTTCTCTTGGCACAAGTCATACTCTTTCTTCATTAGCAAATAAAAAGCTCTTCTCAGCTTTCTCACTTTCCCAATTAATTTCAAAAGGGTTTTGAAGGGTTTATAAGACGATGGTAAGGCTCTTAGTGTTAAAGTTACAGACTCCTTATCTTTTATGTGAACACCAACCACTTCAAATTCATTACTGACCAATCTAGTCATGGTTAATTATTGTACTTTAGTGTCCATTTTCTGTGGCATAAACTACATGCTTTAAAGTTTAAATACATTATACAAGCCTCATCAACAATCTCAAAAATAATTTTCAGCTTATTCCATTTGATTTTGCATCATGTACATTTGTAAATTGTTTTATCATAAATTCAGTGATTGACAAAGCTAAAAATCAACAAAGCTCCTTTTTTTTGTTTTCAAATTTAGTGATGGCGGGAGAGATCTTGGTTGTTCATGAGTAGAAACCTTATTAAAATAGCCTCTCTATATTCAACCACTCTATGAGTGGTGGGATCTTAAAGGCAGTATCCCTGAAAAATTTCGTTTTCACCAATTAAAGTGTACTAGGAGTCTAGAGATGCTGATGGGTTTTGTCTATCATTAGGAGCATAAGCCCATGCAGCAGATCCAGAAATTTTGAAATGTGAAATAGGATGTTTGCTGTCGTACCATTTCTCATATGGAGTCATATTTGTGAGAGGACGAGTAGATGTTCTATTGATGACATGGATTGTGGAAACAACAATCTATTCCCAAAATGGAAGTTTCATTTTCTTGGAGTGAAGCAAGCCACCAACCATCTCCATGATAGCCCTATTCTTCCGTACTGTTACTACATTTTACTATGGAGTGTAAGGAATAGTTCTTTAGCAAGATATGCCTTGAGATATGAGAAATTATTGGAAAGCATTGCCAATATATTCACCTGTAGATTCTGAAGCATATAATTTGGAGGATAATTACAATAAAGATTAACATTAAAAGGCTTGAAAATGACCAAAATTGATCACACATAATTTATAAAATTTAATAAAATTTTCTAGCCTCTGTTCTCTTGCTAAGCCAAAAAAAAAAATTTATTTGAATGAATTTGACTTTAAATTGATTATTATATATATATATATATATATAAGATATATGTATATATACATTTTTTTTCGAATTTCTATATGTCAAATTTTATGTCGAACTTTGTTGACAAAATTTTAGTTTCCAAAGTTTATTCGAATTTCATGGTCGCCGAACTCGAACTCGAACACGAACCTGGTGACTTAGGCCTCAGCTAAAAACCCTGATCTCTGTATTATCATACAAGTGGAAATATCTCCGGATTACACAAAGCTTTAGCTCACAAGCTATCTAGCTCTCAGTACAATCCCTCAATGTTGCTCATAGACTGAATAGACACAACATATGCCTTCCTTCAGTCCTCCAAGCCTCCTATTTCCTTGTGCAATTTCTCTTGGGTCCTCTGGCTGCCACCTGTGTGAATTCACCTCTCACACAACTCACCAAACTCAGAAGTAACTGCGCAATCTTGAAGGAGATAATTCCTTCTGCATGGATGAGTTTCCTATATAGTAAAATTCCTCCCACTGATAGTACATTGTCCCTTCCTCTGATCTCAACTGGGTATCTGACTGAACTGACATGCATGAGTTATTTACGAGAGAATATTCAGTTATCTAGAGAACACTAGTTGCATGCATGCATGCATTAACTGATTGAACTCATAATCAATTCCACAAACTGTTGGAATTAATCTAACTGGACTTAACTCAGTTAACTGAGCTAACTAATTACAACTCAAAGTACAACTCATCTCGATCTCCTTAATTAAGGGATAACTTCCTCAATCAAAGTGATAACTGTTGCATGTCTTCTCATAGACTTCATGCTTGATTTTCTCCAACTAATTAACTCAAGATGAATTAATTAACTATTTTTCAAACAACTAGTGAGACTAAATTCGAATTTTAATTCAGGGACTAATTAAAATTGCAATCTATCCCGAAATACTATTTATAGCAATGTTATTTTTAGCATTTCTATTTTATCATTCCTTGTTGCTATATCCAACACTGGTACCTGAAATGCTATTTATAGCATTTCTATTTTTAGCATTTCTTGTTGCCATTTTCAACAATGTTAAGGGCATTCTAGTATGAATCACAAGTTAAGCTAGATAATTGATTGCTCTTGATTGTACCCTTGTTCACATACTTCACCTAGGAAATTATCCTTAACCACTAGTCTAGTGTAACCTCCCCTGAGGCCCTCTTCCAGTGTTTAGGAGGGACACAAATAGGAGGCATTGATTGGTATAGCATACCAAAGGTAATCCATATTTACCACTTTCTATCTTTTCCTTATCTTCATTTCCACTTTGGCGTTGATTGTCATTGTTCATTAGGAATAGTGCCCTATACACACATCTTTGATTCAGGGCTCAAATTTTTTTCCCAAAGAGTTAGATACAGCTGAAAGAAATATAAAAGCAAGTGAAGTGAGAAATGAAGGAAAATGAAAAATACAAAAGATGTTTAGGACATGTAATAAGCATGTGGACAAAAACCTATCATGATCTCTACCCCCCTCATGAGCCATCACTTAGTTCCTAAGCAATTCATGCTCTATCTCATTCTATCCCCCTCATGAGCCATCACTTAGTTCCTAAGCAATTCATTCTCTATCTCATTAAAGGAACATATGAATGTCCCAGCTCCAATGAGTGATAATTTGCTACATCTATAAGGGGTATTGGAAAAACATAAAGCAAGTTGGTTATCTAAGCTATGCAAGAAATAAACGAAAACCATTAAAGTAAAAGGCACAGTAGGGGTGGAAAAAGTAGGCCGAGGAAAGGGGTAATTCATGCCTCCACAATTTCTACCTCTTATCATCATAATACTCAAAATGTTGGACCTTGTTCAGCTCGTACCATGGCTATGGCCATCTTCTTTGAAATCTTTGCCATTCCATGACCACATTTATCATATGCATCTATGGATTGATGGGCCTACCTAGGAAATGTCTCTCCCCTTGGGGGATGGAAGAGCCTAATAGGGATAATTACATAATCATCCCTAACACAAGTTTGGTAACTTGCCTATAAACCATCAACTAGAAAAACATTCGAAGGAAAGGTTTGTGTGAAGTATTTTTCTACCCCTAGCGTTAAACATGCTCCACTATGATACTTTATTGGTTTTGTCCCTAATGATGTTGATATCACTTGGTCTTGAGGTGTGTTTCAGGTGGTTTCATATAGATACATTAGATGTCCCTTGAGGGATTCCTTGACACCTTTCCAGCACATTGAGGAGGATGTCTTCCCAACAATTGTGACTTTGCAGCACCAACATTTCCTTTCCAAAGATCAACGTTGGACCTTGAGGAGCCTCCACATGGATGTATGGCCCCTTTTGCATCTCCAAACGCTGAGATGTTGAGCCAGTAACCTAGGACATTAGTTTGATCAATAATGTGCCCAAAGGACCCAGGATGCCCCAAGCTAGCTTAATACCTACTTAATGAGCGTTGCCTTGTTCCAAAATCCATATGAGGATGGAGATCACTTGAGATACTTTGGGAGGACTAGCAGACTCCTTTTTGAGGCTAACGTTGTCCCTTAGGTATACTATGTCACCCATGGATGGCTTAGGAGGGTGATGTAGGGCTACTTGATGATGACATCTTGGATAACGAGATGCTACTTAGAGATGAACCCATTCATTTTGATGATATTCCTTGGAGTGAGGAGAACTCTTGGACCCACTTTGTCACTTGCTTGACAGATATGCCCATTTATGGAGGATGATGTCATGTTGGAGAGATTTAATTCCCACATGTGTGGAGGACTTGTGACATTTTATTATGATTCGTCTACTTATAAAGCTATCTTTAGGTGGGCTTGTAACCTATTAGCCTTGTTGAGCACTTTAAACAAATGTTTTAGGGATTTTTATTGTAAATTAAGGAAAGATGACTTGGTTTCTCTCATATAAATGGAGGGAAGTCATTTTCTTTTGGATCATCATCACACACATTCATTTCTTATTTCTCTTCTCTTGAGAGAGTGCGCACTAGTGTTTTCTCTTTTTCTCTTGGATACAATGGCTAAGTAGAGTCAAAATTGTGTTGGGGTGGATATTTATTTCATGGAGACACTATCTTGTGGATTGATGAAGTGATTATTGCTTGAATGGTGTAAGTTTGATGCTATTTTATTTCATTTTGTGTGTAATATTTTAAATTAGGGTTTATCTTGTGCCATATTGAAAAGTGCAGTCTTTTTATGAACTCTTGTTTCTGTATATTTATGGAAAATTTGTCATTCAAGAATCCATCAAAGGAACTTGTTTTCATGCATCCTTTGACCTTAAATATCCTATGAAAGAAGTTGCTAGGGTTTCTAAGGGAAGCAAATTGTCTTCTACCGTACTTCATCCAAGGTCCTACTTTGACCTTGACCTATTTGACTCCATTGCCCAATTGAACAAAGGCACCCGTCTTGTTGTGTTGGCCATGCTAGATTTCTATATTTTCTCCTTTTCATTGTAACTAGGAGTAGGGTTTGGTCAAAATCTGAATTTAATAACATTTTTATACTTATATATTATTATTCTTTAGGTAGGAATCACATTTATTAATGTTTTAAAAGAAAAATATCTCATTTATTGCACATTTTACTATCAAACTTAGGGCTGAGGTCATAGGTTTATGCTGCTATTTTGTGTATTTTCGTCCATTAAAAGCTTCTTGTTAACCTATGCCTTGTTTATGCTTCAATTCTTTGTTGATCTTATCCTTTGTAGGCTATTTCTTGGTTGCTATATGGTTTTGAACGCTATAAATCTGCCCAGCATTGAAACCCTAACTTATAACAGCCTCTTCTTAGCTTACTGGGGTTGGTTGAAAGTGTAATTGAACGTAAATCATATTTTGGCCTCCAAGGTTTTGCCATTACCTTCTTCCATAACCATTAAGTTCTCATTACCATTGAGCCTTTATTGAAGATCCTTCTACATGATATTGTTAGCAAGATCCTTAGAAAGACATTTGGCTTAGAACCCTTGTCATATAACCTCAAGTCTTGCCGGAGAAGCTTCCCTTGTGGGGATAACATCCCATCACTAAACAACAGGAGAGAGGCCACTGAGGTGACAGTGGTCGCTGACATCTTTGTTTCCAAAAGACCTAGGTTGCCTAGTGAGGCTTTGCGTTAGGCCTGCTAGATTTTGTGGTAACAGTGACCACTCACCTACTCAAGTCCTTTGAATTTCGAACTTGTCACATTTTACCAGTACAAAGCAATTTCTTAAAACCTGATTTGCTAAGACAGAACTCGCAAATGTACAAGCAGGAATACTTTCTCTAAATGAATTCAAACTATAAGAACTGGCACTATAATAATTGAGAGGAGAAATCCAAATTGATGAAAAAAGGAAAAATAACCTTAACAATAATCCCAAGAACAGAGGAAATGGGTGAATAAAACCTAAGAGATATCTACTGATTTCAGCTAGACTTCTGATCCAATTTCCCCTAAACCCAACATTGACACAAACTATCAGCCACTAGATAACTCCAAGAATTAGACTAACAGTTCCTGAGCTCTTAGACTTATAGGGAAGATTAATAGATATGGTAACACAACCAACACTTGAGGCAATCCTCTAGAGCCAAATTCCTAGACACAAATCCAATACACAGACCATGAAACTGGTGCCAACAAATAGCCCAATGAGAAGATTTAAACATACTAGAGATATGATACATGTTAGATCGAGACCGCCAGGATGTCTAGTTCAGTCACCTGCTCTTTAAAATCCCATAGGGAATACACACTATAATTCTAAGCTCTTCCAATTCTGGAGCATGGGTAAATGTTCACATGCTGCTGTATTAAAATGCATCCTTTGAGCTCCCATATCCAAGCAAGGATAATGATGCTTTCATTGCTTGCTCATGTGATATTTGATGTTGATGGGTTTAAATGCCAATCCAAGGGGATACACAGGGAATAAAATAGGCGATGCTACCCCTATTTTCAAGAGTACACTAAGCTCTAAAATCGTGGTTACATTAGCCCATTAATCACAATTAAATTGAGGCTCCCCTTAGCATGGAAGGAGGAGATTTCCTGAAAGAGCTTGTCTCCCTTTTAGTCCCAGTAATGCTGATTGCCAACTTCTTGTCCATTGGAGTCACTTTGCCAATCATGGCTCTAATGATGACCATAGAATTCCCGACTATGTTCAAAGATCTGATCTCCTCTTCCTTGGCTATGAGGATGCCTCGTAGTAGGCCCCTACCTAGTTGTTGATGGCATGTTCTAGGCCCCACACATATAAAGCCACCATATCTCCTTTGGGATTGAGGATAATCCCCCTCACCTGCCACCCTTGAAAGATAGATATTCGTTGTTGCTAAATGGCGTGTGTTTAACAATGGGTTGCAAAATATTTTTGAATATGATGGACCAAAGTTCTAAACACAATATTCGACTATTTAATGTTTTAAATATGATACACAATTATTAGAGAGATAGTGTTGAATTTGATAGAAATTTTTGGAAATTTGAAATTGTTAATTCACATCATAAATGGATGGCGTGCTGTAATTATTTTCATGTTAATAAATATAAATATAATTATGTTTATGCTAAATCAATACCCTATATATATATTTTTAAATCTACGAGGGGAAAAGGATAAGCTTATTCCTCCAACCCTGTATAACATGTTCCAAGCTTTGGTTTGCTATGATGAAAATGTCTGTATTTGATCCCACTGCTGTTGAGAGTGGATAGTAATGACATTAGTCATGCTAGAAATATTTTTTAATTCTGCCCTCAATTTGATTGTTTTTATTTACTTACAGGAACTTAGGGGTGTAGGTTGCGCGTGCTTTGTGATGGGTTATGCTGCATATCATAATATCTTCCCCATATGGGCTCTAGCTGAATATCGTCGTCATGTTCTGCAATCATAATGTATATGTTTGTCATATCTGTCATATTTCTTAAAGGTAAGTTTTTGCCATAAACTGAATTTTGAGGGAGGTTAGAATGATCTCTAAGCATCTGCAATAAGATGGTTTATTAGTTTGTAATATTTAATGATTGCAATACAATTTTGCATGTGTAATAATCTGGTAAAATAGCGTTTGCTATGCAATCATTGCATGAATGAAGTACCTGTTGATGTCTCTCTGAAATAGTAATTAACTTTCTATGGCTTGGATTATCATTGAAACGGTTTTATCATTAATTATGCTTATGGTATTAATTTTTATATCCCTTAGATCATGATGGAATAAATTGTGTTACCCATAATGCTTATGGTTTTTGTTCACCATTAGTTTCACTTTCTCACAAATAGTTTGAAAATGAACAACAAAATTAGTGTTGTTGCCCTTGATTCTTCTTGCTTTGCTCTCTCTTAATTGTTTTCATTCCTTATCATGAAAAGAGTGGTTGAAATATAAATAGAAGCCATATATGATGCACTTTCTTAATCCTGTTATGAAACTTTTGGTATCTTGTAAAAGAGTGGTTGAAATATAAATAAAAGTCATATATGATGCACTTTCTTAATCCTGTTATGAAACTTTTGGTATCTTGTAAAAGATAAGATCTGATAACTACCACATCATATTAAAATTGTTAACAATATGGACAGCGTTAGATAAATTGATTTTCAGGTTTCCAAAGATTGCAGAAAGGATTTGATTACTTTGAACAATACCTGAATTTTATTTTTTTAATGGAAAATATAATTTGACAATAACAAAGTCAGATTTATATTTGTGAAATTCTTTAATAAACTTTTTTCCATCCTGGTTAAACCTTCACAATCTTCGAAACTACATGGCTGGGACATTTTTCGGAAAGGACCAGTTGTATCGTTGAATGTAATCGCGTGCCCTCTTTGATGTTTGTGATGTGAGAGTTAATTTTATCACACAAACAGAGTGATGTTTATGAAGATGCCTCTAAGTTCCTTAGCGAAATTTTGAAAATTTAAGTTCTTACAGCTCAGACATAATTTACAGCAAAGGATGTAAACGAATTTCTATTCTCGACGGAAAATGTAGAAGTTTGTTTCTTGTACTGTTCTGCAGAGAAATCGAATGCCAAATAGTTGGTATACAGACTTCAATAAATGCAAATTTCCCTTCGCTTTTAAATGCAAAATTTCCCTTCGCTTTTAAATGTATATTTTTCATGGCTAAAATGGTTAATACTGTATTCAATGTATATTTTTCATGGCTAAAAAGGTTAATACTGTATTCATCACGAGTTTTGAGAGGCGTCGGCTTAAACTGCGAATTTTTGGAGTTGGACGTGACATCCGCGTGGATGGTCATACAACCATGTCATAGCCTGTATCAGAGATTTCCCGCAAGTTTGCCCAACTTTCCAATCACCGATATCCGACAGCCCTGACTGCCACAATTCAATGCTACCCCGGAACGAAGGATTTTAAATGGGCGCTTTTTAAATGTCTTCGTCCCTGAATTTTCAAATTTCAAATCGCTCAAACTTTCCTGCCCTGACTGCCACAATTCAATGCTACCCCGGAACGAAGGATTTTAAATGGGCGCTTTTTAAATGTCTTCGTCCCTGAATTTTCAAATTTCAAATCGCTCAAACTTGCTAAGGAAAAGTTAGTTCAAGTTAAATCTGATTCAAAATGAGTTATAATTTTATTTAAAATTAATTGTATTAATGAGGTTGTAAATCAATGGGTAACGGTATTTTTTTATATTTTATTCTTAAATAAGTATGAATTGATTTTATTATTATTTAAAGAAAACTAAGTAATTAAATTTTTAAAAATAATTATTGAATATTTTAAAATTTTTATTATAAATGAAATCACAATATATTTATATTATTTATGTATAATTTTTTTTTAAGAATGAATAAAAATAATGTTGGACACTTTATGTTATGGTGTGTAAGTTGAATAGTCATTAGATTTCAAGAGATTTTGGAATATGAATCCAATTGTGATGTAAAATGTATAAATGTACATTAATGTGAATAGTAAATGCAATTCAAAGTTTTATCCTTCATATCTTGCCTATTGTTTTGTGTGTTTAACATGGTATCAGAGTATTGTTTTGTGTGTTTAACATGATATCAGAGTATTGTTTTGTGTGTTTAACATGGTATCAGAGTGAGCATATTCCTGCCTTGTTAAAGTTTGAGCCACTATTTTTTGTGACATTTCTTTGCTTATTAGTTATGTTGCTTTTTTACTACTAGTTGTGTGGTCTTCTTTCTCATTGTGTACTTGTGTGTTAGGTTTTCTGCGAAAAACTGACATGTTGTCATTCCCTACCAACCCTGTGAACCCTAAGCTTGTTTATCGTCGAAGCCAAAAAGTTGTAGACGTTGAGAAACATAGCGCTGGTCTCTTCGGCTCAAAAATATTACCTCTGAGAACCCATCAGTAGATTATGCTATATAGAGCATTTTTTTACAGTAGAGCCTAGATTTTTGTAACTACTCTTCCATTTTTAGAAAACGCCCTTGCAGAAAAACGCCTCTACATGTCTGTCATTTCTGGATTCCCTGACATGTTGCATATTCTGTGACTAGATTCCTTCACTAGTATTCCATTCTCATAACACATTGCGAGTACAATGGTAATCTCGAGGCTCTCACTATTCGTGTAAAGGAATCACCTCTAACTATCATACCCATAATTATCCTCTAATGTCATACCCATAATTATCCTCCAACATGTGTTACTCTTTTTTTAGTATGAAGATAACGTAATGTATTATCATATGAGATCAAAATACATTTTTAGTCATCACCCTTCCATATCCTATATCACATATTTCAATCTGGGTAAGCATACATGCTTCCCATCTAGAAAAAACCAGATAGCATTATATACATCATATCTCAAATTATAGCTGAAATGCAGTGCAACCATATAAAGTAAGGTGCAAAAATAGTGAATTGGATGAAAAAGTTGTAAGTCAACCAACAGTGCAGCATTGAGGATATACATCGTAATCCAAAGTATCCTCCACGTCATTTACATCTAATCACATACATGAGTACTATGAGGCCTACATATTCAAAAAAGGAAAAGATACACAAAAGTATACAAAAAAAACCACTATAAATACCCAGGAAATGGGAATTCCCCAACATCTGGTACATTGTCTCCCAATTTGATTTCAATGTGCATATCGCCTAGGTTTCCCTGAAGACCCTTCTTTGAAAGTTCTTCTGCTTGTTGGTTGTGTTCTCTTCTGATGTGCATAATTGTTGAATTATTGAACTATGTCCATAGATTGTCGATTTTCCATAGCCATCCAAGGAGAAATTGTTGGTTGATTTTTGCACATCCATTGACATGATCAATAATAATCTTGATGTCCCCAAAAATATGTATGTTAGGGATGTTGGGGAAGTGTGTGAACCATATAAGGCCCCAGAGGGCCATTGCTTCAACCCTAGTATTTGCGTCGCTGCCCACATTCCAATGAACCCTGTATTCCTATTCTTTAGATAAAGCTATCCAAAAGCCACATCCACATGTGTTTGTTTGTGCCGCGCCATCGAAAAAACCTGCCGGATACTCTAGTTGTGGGTTTGGTCGTTTGTGATTTTCTTTTTTATTTCTCGTATCAAGTGAAATAATCATAGAGTGACATGTTACAGTGCGCTCATACACTAGCATCAAGTTATCTATTGAGTTTTCAAATATGTATTTGTTTCACCACTTCCATATTGCCCAAAAAAGAATTAGGGGAATGATTTGCCATGTTAGCTTCTGTGTACTCCACCATTTCATACAATCCACGATGCCATCAAAATGTTTATAAGGGAAACCAAAATAATTTGCCAAATTTTCCCATATCTGGACTGTGAAGAGGCAATTGAGAAAGATATGATCGTTGTTTTCCACTGCCATTCTGCAAATTGCACAGATACTAGGTCCATGCCACTGTCTCTTTTGTAGACTTTCCCAAGTGAGATTTTTGTTTTTGTAAACCAGCCATAAGAAAAGGATGATTTTGATGGGAATTTAACTCTTCTAGAAAGCATAAAATACAGAAATATCCCCAGGCAGAACCTCCCTACCATAAAGAGTGTTATATATATCGACAACCCTGATATTCCTCACCTTCATCTTTCCCGTCCAGACAAGTTGATCACAATTCCCTTCACAACATATATCAAGTAGTTTCATGTCGGCACATATCCAATCCCACTCCAACGGTGATTGCGCATCCAGTCCCAACTCTTGTGCGCTTTTCCAAGCAGGACAAGGACACCGCCAAGTGGATAAGACTTGGATCCAAAAGTATATACCATGACCATTTATGCATCGAATGAACTCTTCTGAAATGTTGCATTCCAGTCCAGTACCCAGAATATGATCAGTGCCTATGAGAATCCTGTGACCCGACCCCGTAAACCAAGCAAGATATTGTCAAAAAAAAATTTACCCATCTTTTGAAAACTAAGATAGATTGCCAAGCCCGTCGAGATACCTATACATCCTTTGCGGTACCGAAACAAAAAATCATGCTCCTTTTGGTATTTATATCTAATCATCTTGCCCCAAGTACCAACACCAAAAATTCCCCTCCAGAATGATTTCATCAGTAATGACCATCCAAAGCGGCAAAGATTCAAAATCCCCCAGCCACCCATATGCTTTGCAAGTGTAATGTGGGACATCTTGACCAAATGAAATTTATTTTTTCAACTACTACCCGCCCAGATGAAGTTGGCCATTATCCTATTAACATTGTTTATGATAGAGAGGGGGATATGAAACAGGTGAGCCCAATATACCCCCAACTGTGTGAGAACAACTTGTATCATGATTATGCGACCTCCCAGTGATAGGCATCTAAATTCCCATTCATAAATCTTTTTATAGAAACGATCCACGAGCCACTGCTAATTGACAAGCCTGTAGCTGCACGGTTTGATATGATAGCAAAGATATTTCATACCACTCATCATCAGCTCCACATCTATCCCAAATAGTCTTTTAATATAAGCAATTGTCTCCATATCACATATGTCGTGATAAACAATAGACTTTTGTAAATTCATATGAAATCTAGTGGCATTAGCAAATTTAGTAAAAACATGAAAAAAAGTTAGCCAAGCAAATCGGTTTAACATACCCATAATAAACACATCAGCAACAAAGAAACTACGTGAAATTTTGATGTCATTTCCCATGTGTAGTGCCTGAAACTATCCATCCAACACCGCTTTATGCTTAACGCTTGTCCATGGTTGACCTTTCTCCATGATTGATGAGAACCCAGACCATTGTAAATGCCTCTAGTTGTGTTTGTGTGTGTTGTTTGGACAATCCTTCATGTGGGACATTGTGGAAAGGAAATTTGAAACCACCATATACATTGTTGAACGTGAATGTTCCTGCTACTACATCGAATGTGAACTTTATTGTCTGCTAGTACATGGAATGACATATCCCTTATCAACGTAATGGTTAATCTCTCACACTTGAGATTCAACCTCGACCACACAAGCAAACCCATGACTACGCCAACCTTAGCAAAGTGAGGTTGCACGTTACCTGCTTTGCTAGGCATCGAAGCCACAAATATTTGTCAGGTTATTACAAGACCGTGAGGGTCGTTGGGCTGTGTGGAAGTTGAACCGCCATAGAATATTATTGGATAGATGTTGCAGCTAGCATCTGTAATGGGTGGTGCAACTGACACTTAACATGGGAGTTGCAAAGAAAAACATTATATATTATCCTCTCTGGTGAATACTACAACGTACATAGGTTCGAAGGAGCATCCCCTTAACTAAAGGTCGACCAATAGTTTGCAAGGAGATTGAAATTGTTGGTCATGTGCAGCTTCCGTGATATGACTCAAAGGGTAAAGCTCGGAAGTTGGTTGGGTGCTCTTGTGTTGTTGTGCAAGACTACAGAGAAGAAACTGTAACCTTGAATCTTATTCAAGAATATGTAAAGACACATTAAGCTTTGAGGCTCTCCAACCTATTCATACAGTTCGTAACCTTGTTGGCTTGGATTCGTTTGCGTCTTTTTTGATCTGTTTGTGGTGCATCATGCCTTGGAATGTTGACATATTGAAGGAACTATATCGTAGCAAGAGTTGGAGTTCGAAAACATGATTTTCTTTTTGGCCTGGTCGTAGTTTTTCTCTCATGATGACAACTATGGGTATATTTGAGTATATTTGTTGATGGAATATTGCTTGAATTCATACCTTTCTTTAAAAAATCTCAATCAGTTTTTCAAATCTTGATTAAAGGCTTGCATTAATTCTTGCAATGAGTGGAAATTAAATGAGGTTGAATGTTGAAACTGAGACAGGGTATGATAATTTTGAACTCGTTCATACATATAAAAAAAAAAAAAAAACAGTTTTGTAGTTCGTCTCTCATTAATTTTGGAAAAGAATCCAATCAAATTTGGAAGGACTTTATCTTTTACAAACCCATAGTAATATTAGTTTTATATCCACCATGTCGTCACAAGAAAATATTATCTTATAAGCCAAGGGAAAGAACAAGCTTTCTCTTTAGATATGACTAGATTTGGTGATGCATTAAAGCTTTTGAATACTCTAATACATTCCACTGTAGATGAGATGATAAACATCAACAAGAACACTCTTTTTGATATTAAAATTCTTCTACAACATGCACAAGAGAACATTGATTTTTTGCATCTTGAGTCGCAACTACAACAAGATGAGTTACAACAACATAAGCATCATTTTGAAATTGTTTTTGTTCAAAACAATCCTTTCTTTGAGATTGAGACGGACTTTCACAACTTCCAGAAACTAATAAAATCACTGAAAGAACAGATTTGTATAAAGATGCAGAAATTCAACTTGCACTTCCTAAGCCCATCATCAGACCTTGGGAAGAACTTGTCAACAACAAGCACATAACATGTATTGAATATGATAAGGAGGCATTCTTTCACACTCAAGACTCCTCAAAGCCCATCAAATTTTAGAGTGTTGGATTTCTTCATGACGATTCTTCACAGGTTTATGCTCCTCCTCCACATTCACAAAAGATTGTGAAATGCCAACATTGTGACCGAGTTGGACATATGAAAGATCATTGTTTTGATCTTCATCTTTGTAAGCATTGTGGTCATCATACTCATTCTTCAAAAGCAAGCCTCCTACAAGGACAAAGATTCACCTTGGATGGATTGCTTCTTGGCAATGGGCTTCAACAACTAAGAAAACATTTCGCTTATCACAAAATTTGTTCTTGAGTTTTGAAAAGTCTTGTAGTTGAGTTTTCTTCATCTTCTCACCTTGTATGTGATAGGGGGAATTGATGGTCATCAACAGGTTTAAAAGATAAATCAAGCGAGCCTGAGCAACAACCTAAACTTGTCGCTTGAGCCTACATCCAGAGACAGCGATGCCTAGATTCAAAGTTGTAGCTAGAGATAGAGAAGCCCCTAAGCATGCCTTTGGTTGGTGGCCTTCCTTAAACTACTAGAGGTTGCAGACCTCCCTTTTTTCCAGGTTGAAGGTCTGCCTCTTCAAAGCATTAAGGAGCACTTCCTCTAGCAAAAGACTTCAACGTCTTGCTAGATTTGGAAGAGTTCTGAGAATCTCACTGAGTGTTCCATGTAGCACTTCCTCTAGTAGAAGACTTTAGTTTTTTGCCAGATTTGGAAGAGTTCCAAGAATTGCACTAAGCGTTCCAATGTTGGTGGTCATCCTTAAACCATTATCGGTTGAGACCTCGAGTTCTCCCACCCTATCTCATATTTCAAAGAGCACATTCAACCTATTGTTGTCATGCATTGTTGTATTGTTGTATTATAGTGCTCTTCTTGGACTTATATATACCTCTTCGGATTAAAGGGGGGAATGTTGGACACCTAATTTGCTAAGGGTTATGGTGTGGAAATTGAATAGTCATTGGAGTCCAAGAGACCTTAGAATATGAATCCAACGTTCATGTAAAATGTATAAATGTACATCAATGTGAATAGTAAATGAAATTCAAAGTTTTATCCTTCATGTCTTTCCTATTGTTTTGTGTGTATTTAATAGATACAAATATTTTATAGATGGAAAAACTTTTTGAATATACTTAATTTATATTTAATTAATTTATCCAAGTTAAAATGACATTTAAAGTCCTTTACCGAAGTTCTTTAAAATTTAATTAATATATCTTTTGAAAATCTACAAATTTTTAGGACTTCTTAATTTGATTTTCTATTTCTTGTATTACAATTTTTTTTTGTTTCTAACTTCCTAACTCTACCTTTAACAATTTAATGCATATTAAAAATGTTAGGAGATTTAATTGTATTTTGAATGGAAATTTAAAACTAAGAAATCAAAGGATCTTATGTTGTTAGCTTTTTAACCAAACATGTGTTAGCAAGTATAAATGTTGCCATTTTTATCAATTGCTGAGGATTAAAAATGATTGACGCCTATAAATCATGGAAAACTAGCCCCACTACAACATGACAAAGCACATTTTAATGAGTGAAGATGGAATGAAAACTTGAAAGTAAACCACCCAAACAATGACAACCAATTAAACACAAGATGAATCCACTAGTCTACTTTTTATCAAGATTGTTCATTGAAATGACACTTAACTAGGCAAAGAAATGACAACTATCATATATTGTAGCCACTAAAAACACATTAGTTGAGACATTGACCAAGACATACTATCTAAGACATTGAAAAGGATAATCGTGGATATGATCTTACTCCACTTGTTTATATGAGGTATCTACTTGCTTTCTTTGCCACTTTTCTTGGCAACCTCAATACAAAATTCATTTGATATCTACACATCTTCTTGTGAGTGGCTAAGCTTGTCAATTTTCACTCATGAGTCATCTCAAGAGGTTAAGTGTTGACTAATGAAAAATCTTTTTTTCTTCTTACATAAGCTCCACCTTATGTGGTTGTTCCCTCTCCCTTGTTGCTAGCTTTGGGCTTCCTCTTATTGTTTCACTTGTTCATTGTCTATGGGTTTCATTTGGGCATATGCCTCCCTCCACTTCACTTCTATTAGCTCAAAATTCCATGTATCATTTCCAAAAGTTGATTCATTGACATTCAAGTTCTTTAAAAATTTTGATGCTAATTTAACCATGTCATGGGTCTTGACCTTCTCCCATTCTTCATTACCTTAAAATTCTTCAAATTTACCTTCATTCAAAGAAGAAGAAGATTTAGTGACAAAAGATGACTTGTTTGATGCACATTTAGTAACAACTTAATGATAGTAATGTTGGAACTTCGAGAATTTGGTGTTTTAAAAGTGTGCAAATGTGATCCCTTGAGTTAGGATTTCGAGCAAGTGCCTTAACACTTCTATATTATTTTCCATAAACTCAACACGTATACAATTTAGATGCTATACAAGCTTGCTTGCTTCAAGGAAGAATTGAAGGTCGAGGGATTTGATCCCATCATCTTCACCAAATCCCTCGACCTTCAATTATTCCATCTATTGCAAAAGGATTGAAAACAAATGGCAACATTTATACTTGCCAACACATATTAGGTTAAAAAGCCAACAACATAAAATCTTTTGATTTCAAAATTAAATTAAAACTCCTAACATTTTTATGCATTAAATTGTTAAAAATAAAATTAAGAAGTTAGAAAAAAAAATGTAATATAAAATAGAAAATAAAATTAAAAGTCTTAAAATTTATAGATTTTCAAATAATATATTAATTAAATTTTAAAGAATTTCGATAAAATCTTTAGATGTTATTTTGACTTTAGATAAACTAATGAGAGTAAATTAAGCATATTCAAAAAATTATCTATAAATAAAAATATAAAATATAATGTGATTTCATTTATAATAAAAGATTAATAACAATTTAAAATAATCAATAATTATTTTAAAAAATATTATTTATTTAATTTTCATTAAATAATAATAAAATCAATTCATACTTATTTAAAAATAAAATATAAAAATGATGGTTATTCATTCATTTACGACTTCATAAATACAACCAATTTTAAATTAAATTAAACACATTTTGAATTAAATTTACTATGAAACAATTAAATTTACTAGGCCACCCGATTGGCTGTTGCTTTTATCTTTGAAGTTTTATGTTGACGAGCAGTGTGGATAGAAGTGTGAGTAGAGTGGTTCATACTGAGAGCAACGAGTAGTGAACAATGAGCATTGTGAGAGCAGGGCGTTTTTATGCAGCAGAAATATCGAGCAGCGAGCAGGGAGCATCCTGTAGCCTAAGCAAGGAGCAGGGATAACCTAAACAGTAGGGAGTAGTGCGAAGTAATCTTGGCATTTTATAGACCTACATCTTTCTTGAAATAGGTTGGTCGACAAATGCATTCAAACATGACAACGGGACAAGAAATTTCAGAACATGTGGAGACAAATGATTTAGGACAAGTGAAAATTGTCTCATCCGCCAAAGATGGGAAGTGGGTTTGGGTCAATGCCAAACAATATCGGGCATTTTAAAACGAAGACTAGCTCGTCTAAAATGAGAGCAGGCAAGGAAAAAACAATCTACAAAGGAAAGTAATCGAGCCCTCCGCAAAGAAGCACTTAAACAAGTCCTCTCTACAAGCACGTGGCAACAAGAAGTCCAGAGGAAAAGTCATTGATGATTATGCCTTATATAGTCCCACATGCACACCTCTCCCCTGGTCATCTGATCTTTATGTGAAAGAATTGTTAAATGCAAAACAAAAGTTGGAAGTTTTAGAAGCTAAAAACAGGAAAGAGAACATAAAATTCATATAATAACAATTGAGAACAAGGCTTTAGCATAAAGCAATAAAGTTTTAAAAGAACAAGTGGGATTGCTACAGGAAGCTCTCCTGATAGGGAAGACAGAATGGCAACATATGAAGGCAGATGTGCAAAACATAAATCTATAGTGGAAAGTACAGAAGTGATGGATGTGAAATCATCCCAGGATAAAGGGAAAATGATTGCCCAAATAGACAACCATGAAGAGAAAGCAAGAGAAGAAAGAAAGGAGATTCCACCAAAGCTTCCAAAACTTGGGCTCAAGTTATTCTCAATTATGCTAATAAGGAAGGAGAAACAAACATTTAGGTTGACAACATGTAAGACAAAGAAGGCAAGGAAAGACAAAATAGAGTAGCAACATAATTATTAAAGGGGTGAAAGACTATGGGAAAAATGAATGTACTCTTGACCTTGCAAGACACTTCTTGAAAGAAAAGTTGCTATGGCAAGGACAAATATGCCAAGCATGGAGGGCGGGTAAGTTTAACGATGAGAGAGTCATGCCTATAAAAGTCATCATGCCTAGTTTGCGTGATAAATATATCATTCTAAGCAAGAAGCATCTCTTGAGGAGTTCTCTCTTTTTCCTAGAAGAAGATTTAACTGTAAAACAACAGGAGGAAAGGAGGCAGGAAAAGTTAAAGGTTAGGGAAGTAAGAGATGAAGGAAAAAGAACATGGATTTATAAGGAAAATTTGTGATAGCATGATTTGGACCTCTTTCCAAAACAAAGCAGCAAGATGGTAATAAATAAGAGGCAACAAACTCTTCAAAAAATCAGGAAGCAAGGTCAGTGTGGGAAAGCAAGGACAAAGACTCAAATGTGAGTCTTGCATGTCAAAATAAATAGAAATCAAGTTATACCCAAGTTTCCTTAAAATTAGTTTGTTGGACTACAAAGGTTACCCATGGAGACGAGGACCTGGGTTAGGGCCTATTGCGGAAGATAGAGACATAAATTGCCTCATAGAAACACATGAGCTTGAAGGGTGCAAGCCACCTTTGTTTGAAGGATACTGGAAGATGGCAGTGTGGAAAAAGGTAGCATGGAATGGCAAAGGGCACGAGGGTATCATGGTTTTAGTAAGGGAGAAAGAAGGTCGTCTCATTCAGTTAGAAAAAGAAGACTCAAATAAGTAATTCATTTGGTTTAAAATATCAAAAAATGGAAACCACATTAGAATTGCAACATGCTATTTTGCGTCGCAAGTTTCAAAAATATACAAAGGTAGAGGGCTTGACCATAAAGATCCATTTGCAGCCTTAAAAGCAGATATTGCGACATATTCACAACTAGGTGAAGTCCTTATAGTGGGTGATTTCAATTCTAGGACTGCAAGTGAGCAAGCTAGCATTCTTTGTTGTAAAGATGATTTCGACCCTATTTGACTTAGAGAAGAGAGTAATCATCAATGGGAAATAATTTCAGAGGACAAGGTCTGTAATATCTTTGGTGAACAATTGCTCACTCTATGTGGGGCCTTTAATGTAGTCATTTGTAATGGCTTGACTAGAAGCGCAAAGTCTAGTAATTTCACTTGCAATACTTACAATGGAGCAACTATAGTAGATTATGTAATTTGCTCGTATGGTTTGTGTGAGAAAATGACGTTTTGATTGGAGATCAGTTGTGGGACTTAAAATCAGATCACAAGCCAATTTATCTATGTTCCTCTTGGACTGGAAAGAAACAATTAGAGTAAAAATTCAGCATGTCCAACAAAATCTCTCATAGGATAGAGTTCATTTGACTCCAGAAAATTGTAATACCTTCAAAATGATGCTAGAGAGGCCTTTCGAGAAGGAGAAAATTAAAATTCATGGCCTTCATAGTCATGAATTAACACATTTATTCAATGCACACTTGCAAAGTGCAAAAGAGTGAAAATTAAGTAGTCTGAAACAAATTGCTTTCCGGTTAATGCTCGGTTTGACAAGGAATGCAAAAAGGTAAGGAGAATGTGGAAAGAGTCAAACAAGGATAACATAAAGCTCAAATCTTACAAGAAATTAGTAAACAATAAAAAGGTCGATTTCATGGTTTTTGTTAGCTTCCTGCTACAGCAGGTTATTCATATTTCATGAGTGACATTTTACAGGCCAAATATGTCGAACTGTGCATGCTGCAATGCTCCATATTTGCTCAACGGTCTCCAAACGAAGAAGGCTACTTCAAGTTCATTCAATTGGCTTCCAAATTTTGTAAAGTTATCCCGGTATCGCCAATTTTTCAGTTAAAGGGAGGTCCAAACAGCCTAATCTTGGTCTCCCTAGGTTTAAATTTCCTGTTTTAGAATGTAGAGAATGCATAATCTGTCCAAACAGCTTAATCTTGGCAGATCCTTAGATAGGTAGAGAATGCAGAGGAGCCCAACAGCTTAATCTGGGCCCGTGGAAGAAATAAGGGTAGTATGTAGATAGGAAAGCATCAAAAGAAAAATGAATGATGGGTTTGCAAGTCTAAGTGCACCCAAATCAAAAGAAGAAAAAATGCTAGGTAAGTAGGCTGGGTAGGTAGTTCTGAGGTTGCTGAATCCTAATTGCTGATCAGTTCCAGACTTTCAGGTGTCATCTCATGCAGGGCACAATCAGCGAGAAATTTTATGCGAGAAGCTCAAAAGAGGTATAACTAACTCCCCTTCTCTACTTTCCCCAATCATTAACTAACTTCCCCAAAAGAGGTCAAGATCTGCTTGACGCCTCTTAAGTTCAATCATCTTCATAACACTAGCTTGAGTAAAGATCTGCTTCACTCAAAGTTGTTCCATACTTTCTCTAAAGAATGGTCCTACCCCCTTGTAACAGCCTAAGGTCTCTCGAACTTAGCGGTTTTTTACCACCTCCATATTAACCATTAACATTATTATTTAGCTCCCTATTCTTCCCGTCCCCCTATTAATATTAAGTAAATTTCCCCTACGTAATATCCCTCCCCCTGGTTGAAAATAACCATAAGCACCCACGAGAATTGCTCAGTTTACCTGAAACTTAGCAAGAACCCTTAATCTTCAAACCATCTCCCAGATACAATGGACTCCTTCCAGAGTATAAAATCTCTCTCAGGTAATCAGACCCCTTCCGAACCCTCAAAATGCCCTTCGCACCCACCTACTTGCTCGTTCCGCCCAAAACTTACACTCTGCAGAGCCTTAAAGCCAGATCGCATCGCAAGATCGCACTTTCCACTCCATGCAAGTTATGACCCATCCGTCACCACCCGACGCGATATCGCGATATCGGCGGTCGGCGGTCGCAAGCGCCAAATGCCCAACATAAGCACCCTCCGTTCCCCGCCGATGCGATATTGCGATCGCATCGGAGCTAGTTCATCGCATTACCTTCAGTATCAGCACCTCACCATGTCATTCTGTACCAGGGACCCACGACAGCTGACGTCATCCGCCGTACAGCCGACGTCATGCTGACATCAGCAGCCAGAAAGCCGAAACTTCGCGCACGAAGAAAAATCGCACTTCGGAGCTCCAGAACAAGAAACAGAGGCAGTTTTCGATGCGCGATTAGCGCGAAGTGCTAATCGCGCATCGCTACGGGAAATAGGCCGTTTTGAGGAATCTTCGGGGAATCTTTTGATTTCTTAGCCCCTTGTGCGCCAAAAAGCCCAAAAATCGCCCGATCGTGCCAAAATGATCCGGTTTAAAGACAACAGTAGATCAATGACAGAGTTTAAAGTGTATCAGATCAAATCATCAGGCATCAAGCGTGTCAAAGAGTATCAGTCGACGGCAGAAGCCATCAATGTAAAGGCAAAGAGTATCAGTGAAAATCTTGAGCAGCGGCTCAAAGCAGGAAAACATTTAATACCTTCCAGCAGATTCATAGAAAGAGGGCGAAGCCACTTGAAGCCCTCAAATCATAATTATTGCACATTTAACTCACACCAGAGCAGAACTGCAGTTCCCAATGCACAATCATTCCAGCAGCACTGCATCTAGCCCCCAAGGGCCACATTGTCACCTTTTTTGATTCAGCTGCCCCTAGCGCAGCCAAAAAGATTTACTTGCATTTAATTCCAGCAACACTTAGATTTTTGAAGAGTTTTCTAGCATACCTGTTTAGGTTAGTTGTAATGATGTCTTCTGATATTTTGCTTATAAATACCACCCTGAACAATGTTGTGAGGGGTTGGTTGGTTGGTAGAAGTAGTTGGTCAGTCTCTTTTCCAGCATTTCTCCGAGCAGAGACTCGCACTGTAACTGTCATAATTTCCATAATCAAAGATTGCTGAAAGCATGGATTGCGAAACTACTTGATGTTTTCTCTTGGCCAAGGAATGATTACGGAATTCCTGTGCTTCTACATGATCCAATAAGTGTTTCTCTCCTCTGTTTTCTTTTATGTTTTTTACCACCGTTCCGCCTTCTAAATTGCAGGAAAAGAGAATAGCTTAAGATTTGTTTCATTACACCTTAAGTTCAATTTCTGTATTTCTCGATGTTTTCTTCAGGAATAGCTATGAGCATGTATACTTAAATGATCTTGTTTACACTGTTTCTTTCACATATGAATGCATGTTTAGGAATTCTTAATTGCTCCTAGATCCCATTCATCAATTTCTCCTCTTTTTCAGCATGATGAAATGATTCTTCTTTGCCTTTCATCCCTGATTTTCCTACCATACTTTCAGCTGATTGATAATTGTATCTTGTGTGGCTATCCCGCTCCGTATCCCCTTGTGACCAAGAAAACGCAAGAAAGCCTCAATCCGTGACTCCATGCCCAATGGTTCGAAACTTATCACACCTTACCTTGCCTCTTTGTTCGAGAATCACAAACAACACTCCCTTGAAGCCAAAAAGCTAGCCTAAAATCATCAACAAAAGTTGAATCATAAAGAGAGAGCCGTCTCCGATTGCAGGTGGGCTAGAACCTGCAATCCAAAGATTCGTTTGTGGTTACCTCAGCCGTATCCCTATTAGGAGCCTATGGACAACCTGAGTGATAACATAATGGCGACTCCGCTGGGGACCTCCTCAGATAAACTAATGAAACCAGTCTGCCACTCTATAAAGGAAGAAACCGACTTGTAAAAGCCTCGGTCGACCTGTACCTGTGTACTCCACTGGGGATTCAAGCGCTTTGTTCATTTTTGTAAACCCCACTGGAGAAAGTGCTCCTGTTCTTCAGAGTTTTTCAGGCTTAGTTCTGGTCTTTGATGGTGGACAGAGATCAGGCGATTCAAAGTCTAGGCATCCACCTGGCGACTCCACTTCAATTTCAATCAAAGGCTCCACTGAGGAATCAACCAATTTTACAGCCAAGTACTCCATGTCCCCAAGTATTAATAGTGAGAGAGAATGATCGAGTTCTGGGAGGATCTTCCATTTGATGAAGCTTTAGATGAATGCAGAGAAATTTTATCAGAGTTTGAGCTTAATGAAGATTTTTTCAGAGCAGTATTGTCAAAAATACCAGGCGGCCAGAATAAACTTTTCCTTGAGTTAGTTGTTGAAAAATATGAGAATGAAATTGAACTCTTGGAAGCTCAGATACAATCGTATAATTTCCGCGACCCTAGAGAATTTTACCAAAATCTTCCTCCCCCAGTCCACAGGGAAATAGTGCTATCTCCTGAAATACAGTTTGAGTATGATCTGGGTTTCAAGGAAAAGACAGAAGGACTAGTTGCTAGGCTCATTACCAAAGATGCAACTAATCCATCTGACCCAGAAGACCCGTAATCATGCCGAAGTCTCCCTTCCCCAACTCAGGAGGAAACACTGTTACCTGATGACCTATAGATTCTGTATGATTCTATTTTCAAGACAAAGGTAGAAGGATTAGCTGCTAGGCTCATTACCGAAGATGCAACTACTCCATCTGACCAAGAAGACCCAGAATCATGCCAAAGTCTTCCTTCCCCAACTCAGGAAGAGATACTGCTACCTGCTGATTTACAGACTCTGTGTGATTCTATTGTCAAGACATAGACAAAAGGGTTAGCTACCGGGCTTACCACCGAGGACGCAGCCGTTCCATTTGACCAAGAAGACCCAGAAGAAGTTCTCTCACATGATGATTTTATTGACCCTATTGCAGACTACATGGAACTTCTTCTTGAACCAAGTTCTTTAGCATGCTTTCTCAGGGAAAACCAAATACATCAAAAGCAACCATTATATGCCACAACTTTGATTATGAGGGCATATACCCGAATGATGCTTTTGCGTTCAGAGACCATCAGTCAGCAATTTCATCTTGTTTCTCAGTTGCTTAAGTGGCTGCAATGGTTGTTTGATCTCACCTAACGACAAAGTAAATGCTGGTTAGGGTAGGTAGGTAGGTAGGAGAAATAAGGCAGCTGGAGAAAACAATTTTGCAGAAGACAGCAACAACTAAAGACCAAGGCATTCTGACCTGCTGTTCTTGACTTCTCGCAAGGAGAAGCCAACCCCAAGTGGAGCCACTGTTAGCTTCCTGCTGCAGCAGGTTATTCATATTTCATGATTGACATTTTACAGGCCAAATATGTCGTACTTTGCATGCTACAATGCTCCATATTTGCTTAGCATTCTCCAAACGAAGAAGGCTACTTCAAGTTCATTCAATTGCCTTCCAAATTTTGTAAAGTTATCCCGGTATCGCCAATTTTCAGTTAAAGGGAGGTCCAAACAACCTAATCTTGGTCTCCCTAGGTTTAAATTTCCTGTTTTAGAATGTAGAGAATGTAAATCTGTCCAAACAGTTTAATCTTGGTAGATTCTTAGATAGGTAGAGAAGAAGAGGAGCCCAACAGCTTAACCTGGGCCCTTGGAAGAAATAAGGGTAGTATGTAGATAGGAAAGCATCAAAAGAAAAATGAATGATGGGTTTTCAAGTCTAAGTGCACTCAAATCAAAAGAAGAGAAAATGCTAGGTAAGTAGACTAGGTAGGTAGTTTTGAGGTTGTTGAATCCTAATTGCTGATCAGTTCCAGACTTTCAGGTGTCATCTCATTCAGGGCACAATCAACAAGAAATTCTATGCAAGAAGCTCAAAGAGGTATAACTAAATCCCCTTCTCTGCTTTCCCCAATCATTAACTAACTTCCCCAAAAGAGGTCAAGATCTGCTTGACACCTCTTGAGTTCCATCATTTTCATAACACCAGCTTGAGTAAAGATCTGCTTTACTCAAAGTTGTTCCATACTTTCTCTAAAAGAATGGTCCTACCCCCTTGCAACATCATAAGGTCTCTCGAACTTAGCGCTTTCTTACCACCTCCATATTAACCACTAACATTATCATTTAGCTCCCTATTCTTCCTGTCCCCCTATTAATATTAAGTAAATTTCCCCTACGTAATATCCCTCCCCCTGGTTGAAAGTAACCATAAGCACCCCAAGAATTGCTCAATTTACTTGAAACTTAGCAAGAACCCTTAACCTTCAAACCATCTCCCAGATACAATGGACTCCTTCCAGAGTATAAAATCCCTCTCAGGTAATCGGACCCCTTTCGAAACCTCAAAATGCCCTTCGCACCCACCTACTTGTTCTTTCCGACCAAAACTTACACTCCGCAGAACCTTAAAGCCAGATCGCATCGCAAGATTGCACTTTCCTCTCCATGCAAGTAATGACCCATCCGTCACCACCCGACGCGATATCGGCCGTCGGCGATCGCAAGCGCCAAATGCCCAACTCAAGCACCCTCCGTTCCCCACTGATGCGATATTGCGATCACATCGGAGCTAGTTCATCGCATTACCTCCAGTATCAGCACTTCACCATGTCATTCTATACCAGGGACCCACCATAGCTGATGTCATCCGTCGTACAGCCGACATCATGCTGACGTCAGCAGCCAGAAAGCCGAAACTTCACGTAGGAAGAAAAATCGCACTTCGGAGCTCCAGAACAAGAAACAGAGGCAATTTTCGATGCGCAATTAGCGCGAGGCGCTAATCGTGCATCGCTACGGGAAATAGGCAGTTTCGAGGAATCTTCGGGGAATCTTTTGATTTCTTAGCCCCTTGTGCGCCGAAAAGCCCAAAAATCGCCCGATCGTGCCAAAGTGATCCAGTTTAAAGACAACAACAGATCAATGACAGAGTTTAAAGTGTATCAGATCAAATCATCAGGCATCAAGCGTGTCAAAGAGTATCAGTTGACGGCAGAAGCCATCAATGTAGCGGCACAGAGTATCAGTGAAAATCTTGAGCAGCGGCCTGAAGCAGGAGAACATTTAATACCTTCCAGCAGATTCATAGAAAGAGGGCGAAGCCACTTGAAGCTCTCAAATCATAATTATTGCACATTTAATTCACACCATAGCCGAACTGCAGTTCCCAAAGCACAATCATTCTAGCAGCACCGCATCTAGCCCCCAAGGGCCACCTCGTCACCTGTTCAGATTCAGCTACCCCCAGCGCAGCCAAAAAGATTTACTTGCATTTAATTCCAGCAACACTTATATTTTTGAAGAGTTTTCTAGCAGACCTGTCCAGGTCACTTGTAATGATGTCTTTCCGATATTTTTCTTATAAATACCACCCTGAGCAATGTTGTGAGGGGTTGGTTGGTTGGTAGTAGTTGTTCGTCAGTCTTCTTTCCAACATTGTCTCCGAGCAGAGACTCGCACTGTAACTGTCATAATTTCCATAATCAAAGATTGCTGAAAGCATGGATTGCAAAACTACTTGATGTTTTCTCTTGGCCAAGGAATGATTATGGAATTCCTGTGCTTCTACATGATCCAATAAGTGTTTCTCTCCTCTGTTTAATTTTATGTTTTTTGCCACCGTTCTGACTTCTAAATTGCGGGAAAAAAAGAATAGCTTAAGATTTGTTTTATTACACCTTAAGTTCAATTTCTGCATTTCTCGATGTTTTCTTCAGAAATAGTTATGAGCATGTATAATTAAATGATCTTGTTTACGCTGTTTCTTTCACATATGAGTGCATGTTTAGGAATTCTTAACTACTCCTGGATCCCATTCATCCATTTCTCCTCTTTTTCAGCATGATGAAATGATTCTCCTTTGCCTTTCATCCCTGATGTCCACTCCGTACTTTCAGCAGACTGATAATTGTATCCTGTGTGGCTATCCCGCTCTGTATCCCCTTGTGGCCAAGAAAACGCTCGCAAGCCTCAATCTGTGACTCCATGCCCAATGGTTCGAAACTTATCACTCCTTACCTTGCCTCTTTGCTCAAGAATCCTACCTTCTTTCCAATCACAATCAACACTCCCTTGAAGCCAGAAAGCTATCCTAAAATTATCAACAGAAGTTGAATCAGAAGGAGAGAGCGCTCTCCGATTGCAGGTGGGCTATAACCTGCAATCCAAAGATTGGTTTGTGGTTACCTCAACCGTATCCCTATTAGGAGCCTAGGGACAACCTGAGCATTAACATAATGGTGACTCTGCTGGGGAACTCCTCAGATAAATCAATGAAACCAGTCTGTAGCCTTACAGAGGAAGAAGCCGACTTGTGAAAGGATCGGTCGACTTGTGTTGTTGCATATTTTTAGAAAATTTTCAAAGATATATTAGAAGTTGGCTCCTAAGAAACAAACCCGTAATACACGATCAAATCTTGATCCAAATTACCCGCCCATTATTGAAAATCCGAATTTAATCCCTAAGATCATCAGAAAACAAAAACAGAAAGATTGTCAGACCCCTCTTAGTCCTGAAATAGTTCAGGCAATTGCTGTACCAACCCCTGTCAAGGTACTATTCCGGTCCACCCCGAGCTCCCCTGGCTCATCACCCCCTTCTCCAAGTAGCTCCGCCACACCTCTATCCCATATCCCTACCACATCTACTACTCCTTCTTCCCCTGTCATTCCCGTAATCCCCCTCGCCTTAGGTGTTCCACTCATCCCCGTCATCATGGCTAGATATGCACCATTACAATTACCTGCTAATCCCGGGGCTATGCCTCAGGACTACCAATCGAAAATCACTTATTTTGATGGCACAACCTCTTGTACCGCCCTACAACATATAAAGAAAATGCAAGATTATTTCGAGAGTTATGAGATAGATGATGAGAGCGTAAGAATGAAGATCTTTGTCCAAAGTCTGACCGATGATGTCAAAACCTGGTTTAGGGCACTTCCACCTAATTCAATACTAAACCCGGAAGCCTTATACCAAACTTTAATTAATAGATGGGAGAAAAAGAAGGACCCCCTGCACATACTATCCGAATATGAGTCTATTAAGAGAGGACCTAGGGAAGCTGTTCTGGATTACTGCGCCAGATTTAACAATGTTTACAATGCGATACCACCAAATTTAAGACCTCCGCCTGACCTTTCTTTATACAAATTCCCAGATGGCTTTGATGCCGAGATGGCATATCAATTAACGGAAAGATCCCCTCAAAGCCTCGCAGAAATGCAAGACGCCGCAGTAAGCGTGGAAGCAAATCTAATCGCTAAAAGAAACAGAACCAGATCCGAGAGAAAAACCACTTTCAAAGAAGAACCCTCCTCTTTCGAGCAGAAGCTTGCTGCGGTCGTCAGTTCCATGAACAGGCTGGGAGATAGATTAGACAATGTTGAGAGGAAAAATTCATGGGAAAGTCAACAGCCCAATGCCGCGAGGAACCCAAACTTCAGGAAAACCCAAAATTTGAACATAGGTAGGGCCAGTCAGGATCACGACATTAGACCTCCTTTTCAAGAAAACTATGCTGAGGCATCTACATCTGCTGATCCCACAGACGGGAACCTAATGAACCTGGTTGATTCAGAAAACGAACAACAATCCTTCCTCATGAAAGAAAACCTACCATACCTTAATATAGAACAATTCCGCACCAAATCGAGCGAGTCCTTTGACTTTAAACAAGGTTATGACACTGCTATATACGAGGTACATAAGCAATACAAACTAAGAACACGGACTATCGATGTTCTTCCGCCTAACAAAGCAAAAGATAACAAACAGCCAAACAAAGCTAAAAGGAAGATCACCAACAACCAACCAGCTGACAGTCGTGTCCCAAATCCTCAACAAGTTATTGTGGAAGATGTAACAGATACACATGGTTCTATGGAGCAGCCCCTGCCCACTCCCCATCCGGAAAAAGATCTGAAGAGCATTCCCGAAAATTTTCCCAGAACGGAGATACCACAGACAGTCATACACCGTGATACGGACGCTCCAAAAGAAAATACAGAGAGTACGCCTAAAAAAGAAAAGTTCACCATTGTCAATGTCCGGAACCCAGTAGAAAAACCATTTAGTTTAGAAATAGAAATCAGAAAACTCAAGATCTCCATTCCCCTGTCAGAACTGGCTAAGCATGATGTATATAGACAACAAATTCAAAAATCACTTCAATTGCCGGAAGTTAGGGATGATGTAAACATTCTAGATGATACCCCTGAACTACTATTCGGGCCAGAGGTTGACGGAAAAACAACATACATACCTGTTCCGCCTTTCTATGTCAGCCTGCACGTACACGATAAGATACTACACAATGCTATGTTTGACTCAGGTGCCTCACATAACCTCATGCCCAAAGCTGTAATGGAAAAGTTGAATCTCGATGTCACCCGACCCTATAAAGATCTGTATTCGTTTGATTCAAGTTAGGTCAAATGTCTAGGCCTAATCAAAGACCTTTGTGTATCCCTAGTCCAATTTCCCAACAAGACAATCTTAATGGACGTAGTAGTTGCTGACATTCCCACAAAGTATGGCATGCTGCTATCCAATCATGGGGAGAAAAATTGCAAGGATCCCTTCAACTCGACCTCTCTTACACCACCATATCTGTCTTTGGGCAACCAAAGAGACTTTATAAGGAGACATTAATGAAGTATGTGGTAAGTAGTGAGGAGAAACCCCAAAATTTTCCAATATACTCAATCCATTCTGATATGGATTCTTTTATTTTGTTTAATGATAATACAAGCCCTCCAACTCCTGACAAGCCGTTATCCCTAGAGCAAGGAACCAATGCCAATAAGAGATCAGTTGCCAATACCCATGGAATTGTCCCAACAGCCAAGGCAACCGGCTCAGGACAAGAAAGAAACCCCGAAACAGAAGTCACCAGCTCATCCACTCCGCATACCACTCGAATCCCCAATACACACCTTGGACGAGAAGCCACATGGTATTTAGAATTTGATGGTGCAGTTAACAAGTTAGGAGTAGGGGCTGGAGTGTGGATTTACAATACTCACAAGAATCACGCGCAAGGCCATGCCTATAGACTCAATTTTAGATGTACAAACAATATGGCGGAGTATGAAGCCCTTCTCTTAGGTCTCAAGCTGCTCAAAACCTTGGGAGCTACCACCATTTCCATCCTAGGTGATTCAGACCTCATCATACAACAGATAAAGGGAAACTTTGTCACCAATGATAGTAGAATGAGAGCTTACAGAGTCGCTGCCAGCGAACTGCTTAGCGCCTTCAGTGATTTTGAGCTGGCCAAAATTGCACGAGATCATAATATTCATGCCCATAGCCTAGCTACCTTCGCTAGCACATGTAGGTTTCGCTTTGGACCAAGTCACCACTTCACTGCAGAAATAAAACACAGACTGTCAATCCCTAATAATGTCGAGAATTGGCAGGTATTCCAAGATGATGCCCAAATTAACAATTTTTTGACTCTGGAGGATGAATTCTCTAGCACAAACATTGACATGGATGCTATAGCCGAATCACAACAATTAGCAGAAGAAGATCGCCTGACCCTAACAGCCACCATGGCTAAAAAAATACTAAGCCCAACTATTTTTGACGGTATGAACATAGGGCAACTGAAACATTTTTTTTCACCTAAGGCAGCCGAAGTAAAAGAAGAGTTTATTGACCTAAAAGGAAATGTTCTGCCTGTCGGCCTTACTCCATTGGAAGACATGTTTGATGACAACGACGTGGCCAAAAAACCAAAGATGGAACCTTTGAATGCTGCCATAGAAGAATACAACATAGGAACAACAAAACATCCCAAAATGATTAAACTATCCAAAAATCTGCCTCCTGACCAAAAGCCGAAATATGTGGATTTGTTCAAAGAATTTCAAGATGTATTTGCCTGGAGTTATGAGGACTTAGAGTCCTATGAAACTTCAGTAATCCAGCATACCATTCCCCTAAAACCAAATCAGAAACCGTTCAAACAGAAACTCCGAAGAATCAACCCCATGCTTCTCCCTTTGATTGAAAAAGAAATAAAAAGAATGTTTGAAGCGGGTATCATTGCACCCATCAGATTCTCTGAATGGGTGTCTAACTTAGTTCCCACCAGAAAGAAAACAAGAGAGATAAGACTGTGTGTAGATTTGAGAAATCTAAACCAAGTCTCTCTAAAGGACCACTACCCATTACCCAAAATGGACCATATCTTGCAAAGAGTAGTGGGTTCCTCTAGGATTTCCCTACTGGATGGATTCTCAGGATTTAACCAAATCCTTGTCCACCCATACGATCAGGACAAAACAGCTTTCACCACACCCTGGGGAACGTTCAAATATGTTAAAATGCCTTTTGGGCTGAAAAACGTCGGCGCTACCTTTCAGAGGGCAATGGATATCGCGTTTGCCAAGGAGATACATGATTTCCTTATAGTTTACTTGGATGACCTGACCCCATTTTCCAAATCCGACCTACAACACCTTAAGCACTTAAGGCAAATTTTCATCACATGTAGGAAATACGGCATTTCCTTGAACCCTAAGAAGTCTCTGTTTGCCCTAGAGGAAGGCAGGCTATTAGGGCATATAATATCAAAAGATGGGATCAGAATTGACCCAGAAAGAATTCAGGCTATCCTCCAAATCCCTTACCCAAGAAACACAAAAGAATTACAAGCATTCCTTGGAAAAATCAACTTCCTGAGGAGATTTATCCCCAATTTAGCCAAGCTAATAAGGCTATTGAGCAACATGCTAAAAAAGGACGCCAAGGTGAGATGGTCTCTTGAGGCCAAGCAAGCTTTCGAGAGTATAAAAACTGCCCTGACTCAAACACCTGTCCTCACCAGTCCTCAATTTGACAGAGACTTTATCATTTTTTCTTTCGCATCAGAACATACCATAGCTGCAGTCCTTCTATAGAAAGATGATCAGGGCAACGAAAAACCAATTGCTTTCTTAAGTCGAGCTTTGAGAGACGCACCCCTAAAATTTCAGGTCATGGAAAAGCAAGCCTACGCCCTGGTCAAAGCTATCAAAGACTTCAGAATTTACATCCTCTACTCCCATGTGATCACATATGTCCCTAATGCTGTTGTAAAGGATATATTAACTCAAGAAGGATTGGAAGGCAGAAGAGGCAAATGGATTGCTAGCATCCTTGAATACGACATTGAGATAAAGCCCACCAAGCTCGTAAAAGGACAGGGGCTAGCCAAGCTAATGGATGAAACAAACTTCCAAGCATTAGACATTAATCAGCTGGACGATGAAGCGGAGCTGGCGACTCCACAGATCAGTGATACCTTCACACAATCCCCTTGGTATTCTGATATTTGCTTTGTATTGTTAAACCTGTGCGCTCCCCCAGGATTGTCCAGAAATAAGAAAAGATTTTTAAGAATGAAATCATCAAACTTCTGTGTCATAGATGGTGCTTTGTTTTGGAAAAATTATGAAGGCATTTTGCTTGAATGTTTAACTATAGATGAAACTAACAGCGTCATGAAAGAATTTCATGCAGGTGACTGCGGAGGACACTTATATTGGAAATCCACGGTGGACAGGATCTTACGAGCTGGTTATTACTGGCCTTCTTTGTTTGCAGATGTGAAAAGGTTTACTGCCTCATGCCACAAATGCCAAATCTTTGAAGGAAAAAGAAAGCTATTGCCTCTGCCCCTAAAGCCCATTTCAACTGAGAAACCTTTTCAACAATGGGGTCTTGACTTCGTTGGAGAAATTCATCCCTCCTCCTCAGGCCAGCACAAATGGATTTTAAAAGCCACCGACTATTTCACCAAATGGATTGAAAGTTATCCCGTGTAGGCAGCCAACGATTCCACCATTATCAATTCCTTGAAAGCAACATCCTTTCTTTATTTGGCTGGCCGGGAAAATCATTACCGACAACGCTGCTGCTTTCAAATCTAAGAAAATCATTAACTTTTGCCACAAATACCACATTACCTTAGGTCACTCCACAGCTTATTACCCGCAAGGTAATGGCCTGGCCAAGTCTTCCAATAAGAGCCTCATCAATATCATAAAGAAGATGCTAGAAGAAAACAAAAAGAACTGGCACAAAAAGCTCACCAATGCCCTATGGGCAGCCCGACTGTCCACCAAAAAGTCCATGGGGATGAGCCCCTATGAACTTGTATATGGCATGGAAGCCAGGTTTCCTTCATCTCTGGGCATACCTACTATCAAACTGTTGCAAGAACTTCAGGCTGAACCAAATGACATGCAAAGAAGAATTAATCAGACCATTCAGCTTCAGCAAACCAGAGAAGAAGTTTTCAATAGAGCTCAGGGTCTACAAGAAAAACTCAAGAAAATGTTTGATAAGAGGACTAAAACAGAGGATTTCTGGGTGGGCAGAAAAGTTCTAAGATGGGATGCAAGAAGAGAAGACAAGGGCAAACATGCAAAATTTGATTTTTTGTGGAAAGGTCCATACATTATCAGCGCTGTGCAAGGCAATAACACCTACTTTCTCAAATCTCTTGATAACAGCACAGCGGAGGAGGGCCCGATCAATGGACGGATGTTGAAGCACTACAATGATCCTCCTGCTTGAAAAGGGCAGATGGTGGTTGGTTTGTACATAGTTGTATATATATCAGTTTTTGTCCTTTTTAGAGTTTATAATACTGAAGCACGCGGAAGAAAGCAGGCGACGCTTTGCAGAAGACAGCAAGAAACTAAAGACCAAGGCGTTCTGACCTGCTGTTCTTGACTTCTCGCAAGGAGAAGCCATCCCCGAGTGGAGCCACTGTTAGCCTCCTGCTGCAGCAGGTTATTCATATTTCATGATTGGCATTTTACAGGCCAAATATGTCGTACTTTGCTTGTTGCAATGCTCCATATTTGCTTAACAATCTCCAAGTGAAGAAGGCTACTTCAAGTTCATTCTATTTCCTTCCAAATTTTGTAAAGTTATCCCAGTATCGCCAATTTTTCGGTTAAAGGGAGGTCCAAACAGCTTAATCTTGGTCTCCCTAGGTTTAAATTTCCTGTTTTAGATTATAGAGAATGCAAATATGTCCAAACAGTTTAATCTTGGCAGATTCTTAGATAGGTAGAGAAGCAGAGGAGCCCAACAGCTTAATCTGGGCCCTGGAAGAAATAAGAGTATTATGTAGATAGGAAAGCATCAAAAGAAAAATGAATGATGGGTTTGCAAGTCTAAAGTGCACCCCCAAATAAAAGAAGAAAAAATGCTAGGCAAGTAGGCTGGGTAGGTAGTTCTGAGGTTGTTGAATTGTTGACCAGTTCCAAGGTTTTAAGGTATAATATCATGCAGAACATAATCAGCAAGGATTTGTAAGCAAAAAGGCTCAAAAGAGGTATAACTGACGCCCCTTCTCTGTTTCCCCAATCATTAACTAACTTCCCCAAAAAGAGGTCAGGATCTGCTTGACACCTCTTAAGTTCCATCATCTCCATAACACTAGCTTGAGTAAAGATCTGCTTTACTCAAAGTTGTTCCATATTTTCTTCCAAAATATGGTTCTACCCCCCTTATAACAGCCTAAGGTCTCCTGAACTTAGCGCTTTCTTACCACCTCCATATTAACCACTAACATTATTATTTAGCTCCCTATATTTTCCCATCCCCCTATTAATATTAAGTAAAATCCCCCTACGTAATATCCCTCCCCCTGGTTGAAAAATAACCATAGGCACCACCGAGAATCGCTCAGTTTATCTGAAACTTAGCAAGAACCCTTGACCTCCAAACCATCTCCCAGATACAATGGACTCCTTCCAAAGTATGAAATCCCTCTGAGATAATCGGACCCCTTTCGAAACCTCAAATGCCCTTTGCACCCACTTACTTTCTCTTTCCTCCCAAAACTTACACTCCATAGAACCTTAAAGCCAGATCGCATTGCAACATCGCACTTTTCTCTCCATGAAGGTTATCACCCATCCATCACCACCCAGCGCGATATTGCGATATCGGAGGTCGGCGGTCGCAAGCGCCGAATGTCCAACTCAAGCACCCTCCGTTCCCCGCCGATGCGATATTGCGATCGTATCGGAGCTTCTTCATCCCATTACCTCCAGTATCAGCACCTTACCACATCTCTCTGTACCAGGGACCCACCACAACTGACGTCATCCGCCGTACAGCCGATGTCATGCTGACGTCAGCAGCCAGAAAGCTGAAACTTCGTGCAGGAAGAAAAATCGCACTTCGGAGCTCCAGAACAAGAAACAGAGGCAGTTTTCAATGCGCGATTAGCACAAAGCGCTAATCGCACATAGCTATGGGAAATAGGCCATTTCGAGGAATCTTCAGGGAATCTTCTGATTTCTTAGCCCATTGTGCGCCGAAAAGCCCGAAAATCGCCCGATCGTGCCAAAGTGATCCGGTTTAAAGACGGCAGCAGATCAATGACAGAGTTTAAAGTGTATCAGATCAAGTCATCAAGATTCAAGCATGTCAAAGAGTATCAGTCGACAATGGAAGCCATCAATGTAGCGGCAAAGAGTATCAGTGAAAATCTTGAGCAGCGGCCCAAAGCAGGAGAACATTTAATACCTTCCAGCAGATTCATAGGAAGAGGGCGAAGCCACTTGAAGCTCTCAAATCATAATTATTGCACATTTAATTCACACCAGAGCCGAACTGCAGTTCCCAAAGCACAATCATTCCAGCAGCACCGCATCTAGCCCCCAAGGGCCACCTCATCACCTATTCAGATTCAGCTGCCCCCAGCGTAGCCAAAAATATTTACTTGCATTTCATTCCAGCAACACTTAGATTTTTGAAGAGTTTTCTAGTAGACCTGTCCAGGTCACTTGTAATGATGTCTTTTCGATATTTTGCTTATAAATACCACCCTGAGCAATGTTTTGAGGGGTTGGTTGGTTGGTAGTAGTTGTTGGTCAGTCTTCTTTCCAACATTGTCTCCGAGCAGAGACTCGCACTGTAACTGTCATAATTTCCATAATCAAAGATTGCTGAAAGCATGGATTGCGAAACTATTTGATGTTTTCTCTTGGCCAAGGAATGATTATGGAATTCCTGTGCTTCTACATGATCCAATAAATGTTTCTCTCCTCTGTTTAATTTTATGTTTTTTGCCATCGTTCCGAATTCTAAATTGCAGGAAAAAAAGAATAGCTTAAGATTTGTTTTATTACACCTTAAGTTCAATTTCTGCATTTCTCGATGTTTTCTTCAGAAATAGTTATGAGCATGTATACTTAAATGATCTTGTTTACGCTGTTTCTTTCACATATGAGTGCATGTTTAGGAATTCTTAATTGCTCCTGGATCCCATTCATCCATTTCTCCTCTCCTTCAGCATGATGAAATGATTCTCCTTTGCCTTTCATCCCTGATGTTCATTCCATACTTTCAGCAGACTGATAATTGTATCCTGTGTGGCTATCCTGCTCCGTATCCCCTTGTGACCAAGAAAACGCTCGCAAGCCTCAATCTGTGACTCCATGCCCAATGGTTCGAAACTTATCACTCCTTACCTTGCCTCTTTGCTCAAGAATCCTACCTTGTTTCCAATCACAATCAACGCTCCCTTAAAGCCAGAAAGCTAGCCTAAAATCATCAACAGAAGTTGAATCAGAAGGAGAGAGCCCTCTCCTATTGCAGGTGGGCTAGAACCTGCAATCCAAAGATTGGTTTGTGGTTACCTCGGTCGTATCCCTATTAGGAGCCTAGGGACAACCTGAGTGTTAACAATAGTTAACATGCAAAAAACATGACAATGGCTAAAGTGCAAACAACTCTTGCAATATATGAATGACAGTGAAAGTAACACATGCGAGAGAAAAGATAACATGAAAATGCCAGTAATTAGAGTGAAGGAAAGTGAAAGCAACAACAAAAAACATGAAAGAGACACTTGTGAAAACAAAGTTTCCTGAAAATGATAATTTAAAAAGCTCGCTGAAATGGAAGGATGAATTCAACTGGAATGTGAGAAACTATCATTGTTAGTGCGCAATAATTGTCAACATGGGTTGGACATCGCACAGGTAGAGTCTTGATGGAACATTCTATGATTTTCCAAGCTTTTGTAAAATAATGCACTTGTTGAGGACTAAGGATATGTGAGCAAGTGAATTCGCCACTTCTGATCGAAGAAGGGATCCTAAAAGCATGAATTGACCAAGAAGTGACTATGGAATGACTGACCACAAGATCTAGAGAAGGCTCCAAAATTTGAGTGTATGCAAAATTTTGGAGGGTGTTTGTCGCAACGACAACAAACACATAGGCTGCTAAGATGTCTTTCCAAGCATCGTCCATTAGCTGCTTCATATCTCTTTATCAACCAAACCTGCAATGTCAACCAAACCAAGCATGCTTCTAAAATACTCAAGCTTTTGATTTGGAAGATACTCTAATAACACATCAACTACATGTTCATCTATTGGAATTTACTATAGCTTCATGAACTGATACTGTACCAAACTTCTAATATAGTGGTACTTGTTGTTGACATGCTTCATCCTTACTGGAATACAAGGTCTTCAGAAATCTTGATATTGCTTTGATTGTTACAATTTATTATAGTAGGATCTAGAGGCTTTCCAAACCAATATGACAAGAGTTTTCTTAGCCAAACAGCTTCCTTTCCTACTTCACATGCAACGACATATTCAACTTCAACACTACTTTATGCAACATGATCTTGTTTTCTACTCATCCATGAGATCATTATAGTTTCAAAACTAAAACATCGACTAGTAGTGCTTCTTCCATCAGTATCACTACCACACCAATTTGAATATGTGAAACACGTCAACTTAACTTCCTTTCCATCATATTTTAGGTAGTGATGTATAGCGCCATAGACATATCTAAGAATATGCTTATTTGTTATCCAATGGTCATGGCGAGGCTCCAACTGAAATTAACTTAGAATATTTAAAACAAAACATATATCAAGTCCTGTATTCACTAGAAACATTAGAGAGCCCACCAACTTGCGATATCTAGTAGGATCGAAAAGACTAGGTTCAGTGCTTCTCAATTTCTTAAGATTAGTGATTATGGTAGCAATCATAAGCATGGAGTCCATCATACCAAATTTTAGTAAAATATTGATTATGTATTTACCTTTACCTAGATATATTTCTCCATGTTTTTGCTAAACTTCCAAACCCAAGTAATGGTGCATAATCCCAAATATTTCATTTCAAATTTAGCTTCCAACATCTTCTTAGATTCTTGTATTCTATGATCCACACCTATAATAAGAAAATAACCTACATAAAATAGTATACTGACTAGTTCATTATTTACTATCTTAAGGTAAAGATTTGGATCTGCAAAACTTTTTATGAACCTAATTCTTAGGATATATGCATCCATTATTGCATGCCATTCCCTAGGAGCTTGCTTTAAACCATATAGCACTTTATTGAGTTTGAAAACATGCGTGTCCTTGCTATTTCTTTCAAATCCTTTTGGTTGTTCAATATATACTTCTTCATCGGTGGTCCCATTCAAAAAATTTGTTTTAATGTCCATTTGATGAATACTCCATCCCATTGTAGTAGCTAGTGAAACAAAATATCTTATAGTAGTATCCATAGTAGTGGGTGAAAAGGTTTATTCATAGTATATACCTTCCTTTTGAGAGAAACCCCTTGCAACAATCTAGCTTTATATTTATCTATACTTCCATCAATCACATGTTTGATTTTGTTTATTCATTTTGAAGTGACAACTGATTTTTCCTTTGGCCTAAGAATGATTTCCTAGACACCATTCTTCATGATTGATTGATATTATTCTTGCATTTCCTTCTTCCATTCTTCTTGATTATCATCATCTTCAAAATTATTTGGTTTAACTTCTATCAACTTTGTATTGTACGTTGCATATCATGGATATATTTTTGGTCTTTTTCTTTCTCTAAAAGTTCCTTTAGTAGCTCCATGTCCTTTGACATCCTCAAGAGTAGCTTTCGAACAATTTGGCCTCTTCCTTGTTTAGGGTATGATCATAGTTTGAATCAGTTCACTTGGTCCTTCATATTATTCTTCTTGGTTAGGATTTGTCTCATCATGACATTTTTCTTCTTCAAATAGTGGTGTATCTTCATCATCAGAATATGTTGGGTCCCCATAATACTAGTGATCACCACATTACTATTGTAGTTATACCCCTTATTAATATTGTTGTGCCCATATTGTTACTATTGTGCCCCATAGAAGCCCACTATTATTATTATTGTGCCCTTACATTATTATGTTATGTAGGCTCTGATTATGTTATGACCCTTAGACCCTATATATAGGAAAGGAGGTTTTTCATTTGAATCATCCAAGAATTGTTCATTTATGTAATGTAAAGGAGGTTTCCCCCTCGAAGAGGCTGAATTCTAAGGCGTTGATCTATCTTTTCCATCTTTTCTTGAGCTGGTTTCATAACATTTGGTATCAAAGCTTTGGATTCTAGGGTTTCGCTACTCCAAACAGGTCATCGTGGAATTTTCGCTATAAATTTTGTTCTGCGACATCTCAGAAGTTGAACAAAAAACTCATTTGAGAAGACATCGCGATAAATCTTGGATCCGAATTTCAGACCATTTTGCGCTATAATTGCGGAGATATGATCTGAGGAAGTTGGTCTTTTTGCAAACTCCTGAATTACATTCCAAACAGGTGACCTGGGAAAAATCATCATAACTTTTTCTCTGAGCATTGGATTAAAATTTTGTAAAAAGGTATAGAAAGAGAATGGAATAAAGTTTCTTTTATATATTTTTCAGAGCCATAGGTCGAAAGAGTGACTCATGGAATGTCGTACAAGTTCGCACTACTGAATTAGTCTATAATCAGGTCACTATGGGAGATTTGGCATAACTTTTCATTGGAGAATCCAATTGGGGTCAGACTAGTGGTTTTGGGAAGAGGACACAGAGGGCTACCGTAGTTCACAATTTTAGTACTGCATGATCCGAAATTACAGAGATACATCAGAGGCAATATCGAGATCCTACAAGGTGAAAAAAGGTGTGTATATTTTTTAAAATGTTTGCTTAAGCCTGGTTTGAAAATTTATTTTGAAGGAATTCAAAGGGCATAGTGAAGCATTATTATCAGTAATTGATGCCCCGAAGAAA